>JAJJMC010004745.1:0-34833 GCA_023531435.1 Papaver californicum | reverse complement strand
TATAAATAATTATTAGAAAATAATTAAATCACATAAAATTGAGAAAAATACCTTATCCATCATCCCAGTAAATAAACTTACCCCATGGAGAAGAAAACTTGCTCAAAAGATCTTTTCATTGCTCAAAAAGTTGATTACAAGGTGAAATAATAGTGCAACAGCTGAACAGATACGTTTATAAGTGTTACAGAATAGGGTTCAGCCGTTACAGAAGTGTTTCTAAGCAACAAAGGTTTAAAAGGATAGGCAACAGAAGCAGTTTGAATCAGCAACAGTTATAAGTGTGGCTGAGTCGTCTTCTCAGACGGTGGTAGATGAAGAACACGCCGGCCGGAGCAGCAGCAGGTGGCCGGCGATGACCGGAAGTGGCCGGAAACCTACTGTTTCGATCTCTAGGCTTTTCTCCCTGATTTCTTCGGCTTCTCTTCATATATATAGGGTGTAGGAACCCTAGGGAGAGTTCTAAACCTAATAGAACTCTCTAGAACTCTCCAAAATCTTCCCAAATCCGAATCAAACATGGAGTCCTTTTTCCGGCCGGATACACTCCGGGAAACTCGTAAAATTGGTTGTGTGGGTCTTGTATCAATCTCTTCTATCTTGTGGGACAATTTCAGCCGAAAATATCCATGTTTTACCGTGAATCAAAGTGTCCAGTTGATAACAGCATTTTCGTCCGATGAGTTGAATCGGTGATTGACTCGGTCAACTCGGGTTGACCGATTTGACTCGGGTTTGACCCGATTTTGACCGAGTTGACTCGAGGGTGCCCCTTATCCATTTCTAGGGTGCCAATAACACTTGTCCTTGGGTGCCTTTATCACTTTTTGAGCCAATTTTTCCACAAATATTTATTCTTCTAATGTACCTGCAAAAGCAATAAAACACGTAATAGACACAAAATCGAATACTAACTCACTAGAAATTAAGGTGTAATTTAGACACTAAAATGTGTCTATCATAGATGCAGTGATATTTTCTAATAAGAACTGTCATAAAAAACTGGATTTGCTGTACTAAGGTAACAATTTCTTCATAAACCTGTCATTGTTGACAAGTAACGGTTACATCTTTTAATCAAAACTGTCATCGAAAATACGATTTCTTGTACTAGGGTAACTGTTTTTTCATGAACCTGTCATAGTAGGTAACTATATCGATAAAACTGTCATGTGAGCCATATTATGTGACACATTACTTGTTAAACTGTCATCATACACCTAGCTCAGAGGTAACAGATTTTCTATAGCTATCATATAAAACTTATTGCAAGTAAAGTTACATGTGATACTTCAAAGTGAAAGAGAGAGGTAACAAAAAAACAATTGTATTTCCCTGAATTTAAGGTTCAAAAAAATGATAGAACTAAGAATAAAATAAATAAAATATCATTCCTTCATTACAAAAGAAGAAAAATCATGAACTTCAATGCACTAAATTCGGTAGTTTCCACCGCCCTCTTGTTTGGAGGTCTTGCTCTCACCGTCTTTAGAAGAATTTGTACATTTATATACTTCACTGTAAACTCCTGGAGCAAAGTACTCTTGATACCTACAAACCAGATCATATTTCCAGACAATAAAAGATCGATATCCAAAACATGTCGGGACTAGAAAAGAAAAGAGAAATCAAACATCCTTTATCCTAGCCCATATCAATTTAGTGAACTCGTATTCACAGAAATGAAGGAAAAGATCTAATGATGACCACTGATGGAACTACCCATCACTAATTGTTACTTGATTAGTCCAGACGTACGAAAGTATTTGGAAATCATGGAAACGAAAATGAATAAGAGAAACAAATATTGTTGTTACATCAAAACATTATTATAACCGTAATTTAGAGAATATACAAATGTCAAGGTATCAAACCTGATATATGAAGGAATATGGATACCGTAATTAGAAATAATTTTCATAGCACAGAAGCATACATGTTTTAGCAAAAAAATAATAATTGGAATATGAAAAAACCTGAAGGCCAACCTGTGAAACATTCTTACTCATTTCTACTTTAATTCTCCATAAAAACCTTATACTTCTTCTTCTAAAGTCGGAGCTTTGGCATAATGAACACTCCAAATCTTTTTTAGAACTACCTGTATAGCTACAGTGTAAGCTTTCTTTTATAATTATGTTTTATGAATTTCCAATTAATTGAATATCAGGTATGAAAAAAAGTTAAAGACACATAAGGAAGTACCACGATAGGCTACCTTTTTTACAATGGGGCCATGGTAGAAAACCTTTTTGAAATAAAAGCTTCAAAAGTTTCCCTCGCACCACACTATGTAAATTCTTTAGGATTATCATCACAAGGTTCTGTTGCAGTTTTGAATATTGTTAATTGTTTTTTATCACACCATCCCCTTCACTTGGGAGTTGGGTCTAACAGAGCCTGTGTACCACTTTATATAATAGAGAATTCGACCAACCAATCATCCACCATCTTGACCCGCCAGCCTTGGCAGATTGCCACTAAGTGATTGTTCTCCTCAAATTGGAAACACAATCTTAGTATACAATCAAACATATAACAAAAAAATTTAAATGATGTTCTGCCATTATTATACTAAACGATACTGGAAATAGGTCCAATATGGTAATTCAGATATATAGGTGATAGGCGCTTTATTTATATATTTTTATCGCCTAATTTATATTTTGTTAGTACTTATAATTATATTAATTTATTAATTTATTGTTTATTAGGTGGTTCATATGAAATCCAAAACTATAAATTAAATATGGTTAAAACAGGTGTTAATTGGCATTTGTGATGAAGTGCAACCGAACGAGGCTCAAAAAGAGAGTGTTGGGTTGATTGATTGAGTGACAAAGAGCTGGAGACGTACATGTGGTGGTATGTTATTTTTCTTAGTTGGGTTGATCGAGGAAGAGATCACGAAAAATGAAGCAGACTTGATGGTTGGACGTTAAGGGATTTGTGTATGCTAGCTCAAACAGGCCTGACAAATCAAAAGAGATAGAAAGTTTGACAAAGACAGTGGCGTGAACGAATGGTAGTTGGCTGTTGCGTCAAATTTTATGCTGCAGGCTATTGTCGCAATGGAGACAGTTGCAGATTTTCACATGAGGGTACAACTCGAGGTAGTCCTGAAGGGAGGTCACGTAATGATAGAAGGGGGCATGATTTGGATAGTACGGAAACTCAGGGAGATGTTTTCTCTTTTTAGTTTCAAAAGGACTGAATAAAAGAATTGGATGGAAAAGAAGGTGGGTCGGTAGAGTGAGCGAGCTGTATACTCGTGGCAGGAGTAGGCTGTGACTTTGCTTATGTAAGGAAAAGAAGAACGAGCTACGTAAAGCTAGAAGGCTAAGGCTGCCTAGGGATATGATGCTAGGTAAAGGTACGATTGGTGGTTTTGTTGAGTGAAGAGAATAGGCTAAGGAATAGGCAGACAAAGATAGGACGTGGTATAAGTAGGTGGGCTGGAAACATAGTCTGAAAGGAGGAAAGAGTGTGTCTCTTTTGGTTTTCAGGATTAAAGGTCTTCTATTTTGCACAGTGGTGATTGATATTAGAGAGATGGATTAATAAAAGGATGTGAGAGAGGAGCAGACAAAGTCGTCAGGTAAAGAGGCTGTAGCCTAGATCTAGAGGGAGTAGGTTCTATTGACTGCTAAAAACAGAAAAATAATTTGTCTACTGTTGGCGTTAGAAGCAGAGAAGAAGGCTAGGAGACAAGGGAGTGATTGTCTTATTGTTGTCATGCGTCAGTTAGGTCTGCCAGGTAATTGTTTTTGCGTATAGGCTTGCGAAGATAAGAAGTCCAATGGGTTTTCGGTTTCTGTTGGACTGAACGTGAAAAGTGAAACACATAGGCAGCTAGGTTTGGGTGCTAGGCTAATGGAAAAAGAAGACTTAGCTAAGAGTAGGCAACACACGTGATTGGAATATAAAGAGGAAAAGTGGAGAGAGAACTGGGGGATATCTTCTTTTCAGTGTACAGGAGGGGGAGTCTGTACAGTTTTCTTTTGGGAGTTCTTGCGGCTGTGTGAGAAAAGCTAGAAAACAAGGGGAAGTGACGGCTGGTGGAGGACTGTGTTTGGTTGGATTTGTCGTGAATAGTAAAATCTCTTCCTCTGTATTTTTATATTATTTATTTTTATGAGTTTTAAGAAATCTTTCTCCGTGTACTAATTAATTTGTAACTAGGGTTTAATGTCGAAATCATTTACAGTTTTAGATCAATTAAATAAAATATTTGATACAGACCATTATGATTTGAATATATTAATTCCATGATTTTATTTATTGATTTAAATCTAAATTAGTTGTCGTTTCACCGGTTCTGTACAATACAGTAACCTATGCGCAGAATCAATAGGATAACAAATATGTTTGTCTACTTTTTAGATATTTCATGCTTTGGTTAAATCCTTAGATGAGGTATGCTTTGAAGAGCTAGATATTATTTATGAACCTATAATTAGCTTCGTATTATTTTCTCGCTAACACAATTAGATGGTGTATGCTTCAGACTATGGCTTTTGATGCACCATGCTTAGGGCGCCCAGTGATATTTGCGATTCTAATACATATAATAGGTGATATCGATAGAACGAACAATAAATGAATATTCATGAGTTATGTTTCACTTCAGTAATTAAATAGAAATAGTGGAGGATACTAAAAACCCTAGTTATATATCTATTCCATTCAATTTATTTTATTAGTTTAATTTATTTTTCTTGTTTTAAATCAATTCCAGAAAATCCAAAAACATTATTTCCGATTAGTTAATTGAGATATTGATTGCAGTGTTGCCCCGCTCCCTGTGGGTTCGACCCGTACTTGTCGTTGTCTACTAGTTAGACGCCGTGCAATTGCGGTTATTTATATAGGGTAATCTAAAATGCCATCAATTTTTGGCGTCGTCCAATATGGTAATTCAGATATATAGGCAATAGTGCCACAGAGATAGTAGCTTGGCTGACCAATGATCTGCAACTCCCGAGAAAGCCCAATTTAGGTAGATCAAAATTGCAGGCATATTTGTTGTTATTCACTTTGACACCAGCATCACGCTTTTGCTAAACCCCAACTTAGCCTAGTCATAAACGAACGATTACTAGTTCAGGATCAAGTAAAGCTTGCATAGGCATTGAAAAAATAGTTCTGCACATAATAAATACATATACTCCTAACTATGTCAATAATTGCACAAGAACTTGACCCCAGCATATGCAACGTCATGTTAGCATAATTGTGTCAGTCTCCTGTTGGCCTTGTTGTAGAGAAGTAAAAACAACATGGAAAATACAAACGATACAATTGCATTGCATGCCAAGAAAGAAAAAAACTTGGATCCAATAACACTAACCCTTTTGCATTCCCAGGACCCCATACGTTTTTCCTGAAACAAGAAATTTCATTTTAGCAAAACAAATAATCAGAAACCTACCTTTCGAAACAGAGTCAACAAATTTTATAAATTAAACTCACCACAGATGAATATGCATTATCCAGATTAGCTGACTTGCAGCACATCAGACTGAGAATCTTAGGATTATCGTTCTTACCTGTTAATGAGTTTTCAAGTTATTAGTTGGATTCTAGATAACAACTATGAACCGTATTAAAGAAAAATTACCCGTATAATTTTAAATAACACCATAAATCTAGTATAAACTGGTCTCAGTTTGTTTCTCTTTGAAGGTAATCTAAAATGATCAGGAAGTTACCATAATAAGTTGGTAAGAATAGATAGGTCTACCTGTCATAATATCTTGAATTACTACTTAAATCTTAATGCAAAACTGCTACCAAATGTAAATGGTTCTAACCAATACTCTGTACATAATAACCTTTCCACCCTCTTCTAAAACAATCAATAACATAAATGACGCAATATAGCTTAAGAAAGAACCTGCACGTACTTATTTGATTTAAGGATGCGGACTGGCACTTTGCCATGCAAATCCTGCAAGTATTTGTAAGTCAAACTATTAGTTTATCGGATGAGTGATAGTGAATGAAATTCATTATAACACGAACATAGAAGCACCTCTGTCTCGTAGCAGATGGTATACCCTACTAAAGATTCGAGAATCAATTTTAACGGTATCTAAAAGCATGAAATGTTCGTTCTTTTAACATTAAAAGATACTCCGTTCTAAATAAACTGATGGCATCCAGTTGCAAAACTTAAATGATGATTAAAAACTAATTAAGAATTCAACCAGTAGTCCCTTACAGCCCTTGGCCATCTTTTCACTATTCGCATTTATGAACTGCAAAGAGCTTAAAATCCCATAAATTTGATACCCTGTCAACACAATTACGTCAATTTTTCTACTAGAATCGGGCTAGGATGGAAGAAAACAGCTTGATAAATACAGAAAAAACAACACCATTGTGCGTCAAGGGTGCACATAATTTGGATTCGACACAAACCTCTCTGGATTCCAACGCCTGTAAAGTATCTTCCTGCAACAAGAAATTTTTACATTATCAAAAAAAAGTAGTGGAATCACGGTTACACTGCTGCATCGAAAACTTGGTTCTCTGAAATCATTACAGAAACCTTAAAACAAATAGAAACCTAAGCCTATGACGCTCCCAGATGAACCAGCCCAATCTTCTAGATCTATTAAGGAGTTTAGCCTTCCTTTCTTGTAAGGTAAACTCACCAGATAAAAAACCACTTGACAAAGTGAATCCACAATAATCAGAGAGAGATCCACACGAAACCCGTCAACCTATATATTAAGCAAATTTAAACTACGTTAATTGTTTCATAACTCACAGGGAGATTCGCCCAGAAAAGAATGCTCCTGCATCAGATTATCCAGTAGATGTTGCAAACCTAACTCAGTGTGTACCTCAATAAAATTTGCCTAAGGATGTCATTTCTTACATTAGATGTTGAGAATCAAATGATGAACGTTTAATCTTTCATGTGTCAGGTGAGAATTAATTCACATAAACCTAGAGATTATCTTGGAGTCTGTAACTAGAAAGTAGAGATTCCCCAACACCACTGAAACCACCTACTGCAACAACAGTTGCAACATGAGTTAGGCAACCATCTCACTATTTCTTCTTTTCTCCTCCCTTCACTATAACCATCTAAGAAAGAGAAACAACAAAAGTAAAACACATTACCTGTTCTGCACCAGTTTACCCTTGAAATAAAGCAGCAGAGCCTGTGCATGTGGGAAATAACAGATGATTTTCATACATATTTGGTTCTAAAATCTGAATTTTTAGATAACTCCAGTTACACTTAACAAGTACTATCAAAGCTTGAATGTAATATGGCTGTAGAGCTACAACTATTTATAGAGACAATGCAGCAAAATCACAGTGGTAGTCCTCAACATGAAAAATTCTAAATTGCAGATTGTTTGGTCCCAATAGTATTTTCTGCGGTACTGGGTGCCAACAAGAAAATAAAGGTGAACAAAAGTAGTTTAGACTCATGACTTTCTATTCTCAATCAACATATAGTGAACGATAGTCTGACCCGTTACTCATCGATACAAAAACAAGGAGTATGTTTTGCAATCAGGGGTTAAGCTCCAAAACTTCATCCAGAAGGTTTTTCTCTTGCAAAATGAAGTGGTGGAATTTAGTTATTTCCTTAGAGGTCCAAGCTTAGATGTATTGAAAAGTAAAGGACACAAAAGAACATGAACAATTAACATACATAAAAGAATAGAGAACTCATACCGTGTCAAAGACCTATGAGATAAATTTGAAGAAACCCATGTTCCAAAGTCATAACAGAGTTAATCAAAAAAAGTAAAAAACGCCAATTTCAAACACAAAATCAAATTAGAAAGACTGGAGTTGAAACCCTAGACAGAAACCCCAAATATAGAAATGGAACAAGACACTTTGAAACCTTAGATTTCTGCTATAAAGATATTGAAGATTGAATGCAAAAACCTTAGTTCTAGGTTTTATAAAAACTAGAACTAATCTTATCCAAATACTAACCAAAACCCAAAATTAATTATCTACTCTCACTCAATTTAAGAGTACAAAAGGAAGATTAAATACAATACCGTAAGAGCAATCGAAGTAATCGCTTTGAGAACAAGACCTGCTACTAAACCTTAACCTTGAAGAACTAACTCCAGCAAAAGAAATTGAAAACTACAATGGATCTACTAAGTCCATCAAATGAAGGAAGTAAGCTTCTAGTACCAAACTCTGAACCGGGTACTTGTACTGACGCAAATGCAAAAATCCTATAAAACAAATAAAAATCACAACTTATTTTCATAGGTTTAACTCAAAACCAATACCATTTATGATAAAGATTAGAAATAATTTATTAGGTTAACATTGAAAAATTAGAATCGAAAAAATTAGAGCAGTAAAACATAGGGGAATTTTTTTTTATGGGTTTCAATACGAACGATAAAAAAGGGATGATAAACTTAGTATAACCCATGTTGATTAGTTCATTTAATTTGGTGAGAAGTTTGATAATCATATCATCCCCTTGGGTTCTAAATTAACCGTGAAATCTTATTTCGGAACAATAGAGCTGGTGATGGAGATGAAGAAGAAAGGTTTGGGAAATAAAAAGTTCGTGATCGAGAAGATTAATAGAGTAAAAACCACAATTGTATATGGATTAAAGCAAAAGAAAAACCCGATATTGAAGTAAAAGATGAGATCCCAGATTTTGCTAAGAGAAAAACACAAGAGAAAAGAAAAATGAGATCTGCCTGTACATAAATAAGAATTGTTGAGAGAGATTAGGTTTTTAATTTAATGGAAATAGAGAGAGAGATGGGTGATAGTATTGAAAAATTATGTTTAAGCTTATGTTAGGGTTTCCAAACAAAAAGATAGGCGAAGGTGTGGAGAGACCCACTAACAGAAGTTACAAAACAAACTTATCACAGTACAAATCACTACTAGTAGATTATATGAATAACAACTGTTTTGGATCAAAACGATCACTATAAATGGAAGTGGCGGTAGTTAAAAAAACTGTCATCTATAACTTTACTCTTTGATAACAGTTCTTATATTGAAACAGTTGTAATAACCTAAGAATAGTATCAGTTTATAATTGCTATAATACATCAATATACACTAACATTTTCCTACAAAAACTGTTATCGTATAGATATTCAGTAACAGTTAACAAACTGTCACGATTTTTCACCATTATTGGTGTGAGTTTTGGTAAAAAAATGTTGCATATATCACATATCTTATTCTTTTGTGACAGTTAATTCGTGAACTATCATGATTTTGGATTTTGAACTGTCACCAAAGCCCATATTTGTACTAGTGATAGTTCCAGGTTTCAACTCATAATTTGTTTTATTTTCAGCTAACTTGATACATGATGGACGAGAAGTCCTAGTCGGGTTCAACAAAGCTTTTAAATTTTCCATTGCTGGCGTTATCAAAGGACTAGAAGTAACTTCGTCACTAATCAAACGACCTAGAGTGTCTCTTTTCCAAGCTCGCTTAATGACGACTTCGAGCGGTCTTGCCATATACTAAAAAACTAAAAAAATTAAGTCCTATTTGGAAGGGAATTCTAAACAATCACAAGCAAGGCTGACTCAACCAAATCAAACCTATTGAATCTAGCAAACAAAAATCATGATGGCTCCACTTAGATTGTTTATAGACCAGCTTCTATTCTTTCGAAAGGCAACTAGTTACAGTTTTAGCAAACCTGTTAGAACGATCCAAATTAGATTAAGTCGAAGAGAAACATGATAATCTCTAAGGATCTTTGATAACCATGTCTCTTTGGTAACTTTTCCTTGGGTTACAAGGCGGCTTTAATCAACTTAAAATAATCTTCCAGAACTTTGAGTTAGGCTAATAAAGTAACAAATACAGTCCTTTTTGAATGAGTTTCCTATAAGCTCGTTACCCTATCAGTCTCTTTCTAATCAAAATTTTAAGGTTTAGCTTCGCGTTTGGTAACGTGTTCCTAAAGCGGACAAGAAGGAAACAGTGATGAAATCCGAGTCCTTGTCTTGTATGTACATTTCTTGCCCTTTACTAGAAAAATCTTTAATTCAGTTCCTCAACATTTATGCATACGAAGGAATACAGTAAACCCACTTGCAGGGGATTTGTGTGTTGATCGAGTCTTACCTCCCGTACTAGACGGGGGATGAATCGGTTGTAGTCGACTCGGGTCACCGACTCCTGTGTCAGTGTACGAACCTGAGGGGCCGAGACAACATCGTAATTGTCATCCTTCTCTTTTGCAGTTTATATTTAAATTACCCTTCCGTAGGGTTTAAAAATAATAATAATGTTCAAATTCCAAAATAAAGTCCAATAAGTGTCCAAAAATAAAAGAAAAATTACATAAATAATAAAAATTTCCTAATACAATTTTCTAAACAAATAAAATCTAAAAAATAAAATTTTTGTCTTCTTTTTCAGTCTTTAAGCTTTAACTTTAACTCCAATTCTTTAATCACCAAAGTCTTTGGCTCTATTTCCTTTTCATCGAAAATCCAAAACCTGTAGCAAAAAGAAAAATACCCAAACGTAAAATAGAACAAAGTAAAACTAATATTAAAATAAAAATAAAAACCTAAAAATAAATCTAAAACTTTAAACCTAAAGACAAGTCCGCGTCGGTGGCGCCGAAAATTGATGTAATTTAAAAATAGTAGTAAAAGGTGGCTTATTTAGACTTGTAAAGATTTAATTTTTAAACCTAATTTTTAATAACTAAAAGTAAAATTGATTAAAATAAAATTGATTTCAAATTTCTGGGAAGAACTGAGAGTAAGGATTCCACTATTTGCCAATTTTTCAAGTGATAAAAATCTTGCAACTCGTATTGTGAGTCCCCAAATATTTTTCTCGGGTTTAACTTAACCTGTTAGCTATATTCTGCGGTTATAGTTCCTAAATATCTTATACTCGAGTGTCTTTAACATTTATAGATTTCTCCATTAGAAATTTTAGTGCCTAAATTGAAATGTTTTCCTTAATGTAAACCTTTGGATGCTTTAATACCTCTGCACGCAGTAGACACCTCACCACACACATGGAAAATAATGAGGGTGCTAAGGCACTTTAGTCTTCTCATCATCGTGATAAAAACAAGAACACAGAGAGACACCTTTTTCACATGTTAGCTTAGATTTTTCAATGGAAGAACCTTAAAGAATTTGTTGCAGAAATCAGAGGTTGAGATTTCTTTTTCCCTATTCTCATATTTCTTTCAAACGATTTTGGTTTCGTTTTTCCCAAACCAAGAATTTAAAATAAGTTGTTTGAAAGATCGGTGGGTTTAGGGATAGTAAATCAGCAAGGGAGGTTTTAATGTCAAGCTACGGAGTTGGTTTGCAAGCAAAGGTGAAGGGATTTTTATGATTTTGTTTTAAACTTGATGATTTAGATTTGATTTCACTCCTAGTACTAAATCTAAGAATTAGGGTTCTTATGAACTTTGGGGATTTTTCATGACTCATTCATTAAGCTTCAAGTCATGTAAATTAACAATATGGGTTTATGTACTTTCATCAAATTCATGTCATATTGAAGAGAATTTCTCATTCCCTCTTTTTTTATTTCACTTGTAAACCCTAGAAAGTCTGTTCTTGTATTATTGTTTTCATTAGATCTAGTGGTTGGATTGTGATGAAACTATTGCATGTAATACTTAATTATTTCATAATGATACGATAAAAATTTCATGATGATCAGGTCTTGTTTACTACTTCAAACCTTGCATGATCTCTGACTTTGTTTTGCAGGATTGAAACCCTGGACAACCAACTGTTCATGGGGTTTCTCTTTGTATAAATCTTAAATTTTAGTATGATGTTTATATATATTTAGGCAACCTAATGTAGAAATTTCATGAAGTTCTGATCAGTTTAGGTACCCCTAAGTGTGGGAGAATTGTGACTGAACTATGTGTGTTGATACTAAATACAGCCATGTGTAAATGTGTATATCTTTTAAATGAACGGTTAGAATGTGCTAATTTTCAAATATGCTATTGTAACTCGAGTCATAAAGCCAGTATAGAAATTTCAAGTCGATCGGATGAGATTTAGTACTGAAAACATTAGATAAGTCGTGACTACATTTTGTAAACAGAAATCCTGTACAACCTAGTTTACGAAGTAGTTGTTGATATCTTTCTGCAAATCTCAATGGGGTTTTAAACTTGAGACCTTACTGATCCTTGTCCTCCATTTTGTATTCTGACTTTATGATATAAAAGAAACTAAAACTTCTTTGGATTTCCATATATATTGTTGGACTAGTCAATGTATGTCCATGTTTTAAGCAATACTGGGTAGTATTTTACTCACATGCACTTTGATTGTGTTTTTGACATTTTTTCATATTTAGTTGATTCAAAATTAGTGGACATATGATGCTTCTGAAGTTTTATATATACATCATGTTGGAATTAATTGGATGTTCTCTTATCTATCACTTCGGATCAAGTGAGATTAGATTATATATATATAAATCACTTCCTAGCAAGGCCCTGTACCTATTTTAGGTTCATTTGAAGAAAAGAACTATATAAATGAGTCCTAATGCATTTGAAACTTTGATGGCGTAGCTAAATTTCCTTTGAGGAGTAGGGTAGTTCGTTTTGGTGCCACTAGTTCACTTAGTATTGGTATTCTTCATTCATACACGGCTGTATAGTATATCACTTGAGTACTGTTGACTTTTCTAAAGCAAATACTCTTGCTAGCACCTAACTATGCACGCTTATTTTCTTGATTAATGAATGTGGATTTCTATAATTTTGTCTCATGCTATTGCTGATACGGAATGTACGAACCCTTGTTTTATAGCTTATACGTTTAGTGGTAATATGATCACTTGTTTCATGTTTAAATTTATGGCATTTAATTTAGCTTGTTTCTGATGGATTTATGGGATATATAAAGGTGAATAATTTCATTAATGTATTAGCACAACTAATTTTTCTTCCATTGCCTTTTTTATTTATTTTCACCGTATTAAACTGGCATACACTTTGCGACGATAACTACATTTATATTATTCAACTGAGAACTAGAATGTATACTCTCTAGCATTGTTATTATTAACGTAATGGATGATTTATATCAAAAACTCTTGTGTATGATCTATGTTGTAGTCTATTGTTGACTTTAAGTTGCAGGTACATGTACAAACATAGATGATGGTATCTTGTTCATCAATGGATAGTTTCCAAGGTGATTGTTGGTGATGGGATGTGCTAGGGATAGTTGTTTCTATGCAACTCATACTATCCATATTATCTAACTTACTGCTACATATAAAGATAGTTACTTCCTTGGGTAAGCAGTTCATACTATCTTAGAGATTGTTGCTGCTACGACAAGCAGTTCATACAATTCATACTAGCTAAACCAAAGAATGACGAACTACGGTCGTGCTTGATGCCTTCGAGCTACGAAGAGGGTACGTAGGCAGCCGCTATACGGTTCATCACAACTGTATGAGGTTGTTCATATCATCTAAAAGGGGTTGGTTGCTGCTTGGCAGTTCATATCATCCATTCAGAGATGATTGTAACCTTGGCAGTAAGAGGTAGTTGCAGTACTGGCTGTTCTTACTAACGAGAGGGATGATTGCAACCTCTTCGAGGTTGTTCATATCATCTAGTGAGAAATAAAGAAGAGAATCCATACTGCTAGTGAGACTTAGAGATAGTTGTTTCCTTTTAAGGCAACTCATACCATCTGAGAAGGATGGTTGCTGCCGGTGGTGGTAGTTCATATCATCGATCTAGAGATGATTACTAACTCTATAGAGTAGTTCATATCATCTGAGAAAGGCAGCTTATCAGATTGGATCGACTGTGAGTTACTAGGCCATAATTGACACCCCCACCACATGTGGACGAACCGTCTGGGACGACGAGATTTTTCAGGCCTTAATTGGAAACTCTCCATATCGGTGGTTACCCAGAAGACCGTTTTGGAAACGGTGGCATGAAACTGGGATTAATCTTCCCTCACCCGTTTAAAACGGTGTGTGTTGTCAGGCTGGCTAGCATCCCACCACCTCGGTGGCTACCCAAAAGATTGTTTTGGAAACAGTGGCCGGTATCCAACTACCCTGATAATGAGATGACCCTTAAAACAAGGTTTCTGTTCAGCAGAATCCCAGTATCAGAACTTTATGTTCACTGGGATATGATTGTCACCTGCACCAGGTGGCTCATATCATTTGGTTGGTTATATAATATCAACAATGATATATAAAACGATGGAGCTTTGACAGATTCGATGACCCTCGATGTCAGTATTGTGCTTGTCTGCTTATAAAGCAGTTCAAATTAACAGTTGCTTTGAAAGACAAAATATTCAACGAAATTGGTAACCGACTTGATAATTTGATAAACATTTTCTTGGTAAATATCAAATTGGTCCAAAAAATTTAAAGGTACGGTTTCTCGATTGACGTATTGGGAAGTTGGAGCTGGCCTAATGGACCGAAACCCGACCCATTGGAAGCAAAAAATTTCCGGTCCGTCACACGTATATTCAGTTTATCCAAAATATTGTCAAAGTTAGGTTTTCAAAATAATAGTTGTAAATCGAAAGCATGAGACATCAAAAGCTCTAATACCAACATGACTCATCAAAAGAAAACACAACTAATTGATGAAAACCTTTTTTTTTTTCAATTTAATTCCAAGCAAATAATTATAAAACAATTACGAAAAATAAATAAAATAAGAATTATTACTTTATTATTGGAAAAATAGATACCTCCGTCGCCCCAGTGATGGTGATTAGCTCATCATGTTGGAAACACTCTAAAAATAGTTTTTCATAGCTCAAAAAGTGTTTATAATGATGAAATAAAAATAACACAGACGATTTGATACGCTTATAAGCGCTACAGACTGTGTGGCTGAAGAGAAAATAAGACAGAAGAGAAAAGAATGGACTCTGTTAGATACAAAAGTTTGAAAAAATATTTAACAGAAACAACAACTGTTCTCTGAAGCCTTTTGCTCATCGTGTGTTCTTCACCAGCAATTTTTTTTCTTCTTCCTGGAAACTTTTAGTGATCTCTGGCTTCGATTTTCTTTGCTTCTATTTGCTTTATATAGGGTTAGTAAACCCTAGTAACTCTTCTTAACCGATAAGGACTCAAAGAAGAGTCCAAATCGAACTTCAAATTGTTGATAATCCGAATCCGAGAGAGTTATCCTTTTCCGATTGTGACATGAATTTTCCAGCAATTTTTTCCGGCGTAAATCACTCACTTGACATATGTTGATCCTATCTTTGTTTCTTCTTTACTTGAGTAACTCATGATAGACTTCAAATCCCTTAAAAATTGATTCCAAACCAACACAGAAGAATTCTCACGTAAAACAAGTTTCCTGCCAAATCCAAAATTTGAATTTGAAATGAGGGTGTCCCCAATCCATCTGGAGGGTGCCTTTATCACTTTGATGGGTTCCTTTATAACTTTTTGAGACGATTTTTCCATAATTATTTATTTCTCAAAAATACCTACAAAGACATAAAAAACCATAAATAGTACAAAATCGAACACTATCAAAATAGATAATCGAGCATAATTTAGACACAAAAATATGTCCATCATACCTCTACAATTTATACTTTTTATGGAAATAAAATTTGTGATAAATCAAATCATTCAGATACTATTTTCTCTTTTGAATCAGTTCTGCCAAGAACAAATCTATTAAACAGGTGGTTTTTTTTTCTTCTAATTTTCCTCTTCTACTTCTTCTATCGATTTCAGTGAAGAACAGTAACAGATCCAAGTTCGATTTCATTAACAACAACAAATTTGGTTTTTTAGACTTTCTTCTTAACATTTTGCTCTTTTACTTTTTCATCCTTTTTTGCTTTCGTTAGTTAATGTTTCAATATCGAACCAATTTTATCTGTCTTTCATTATCGATTTCAGTAACATGTTATTTTTTTATTTCGATTTTCATGAGTTGGCTTGAGTTTGTTTTTTATCTAGGTTTTAACTAATTTCAGTTGATTATAAACAATTAAGGTAAGATTCATTAGGTTATCTTTTGTTTGTACTTTTGATCAGGTTGTTGTTTGTATTTTCATACTAGTGAAGAAGATCATCTAGGAAATTAACTTGAGATTGATTTTCAGAGTAATCAAGCTACTTCTGGTAAGTATTTATTCTATTCTTTTGTTTTTGTTCATTTATGTGGAGTGCATGTGTGGCATACCTGTTTGATTTAACTTTTTTTTTTTGTGTGTGTGTTTTCATGCTTTTTGTGGAATGCATGTATGGTGGAACACCTAGTTCTGGGTATTTTTATTTTTTTTGAAATTTGATATTAGTTGTTAAGTAGAGAAGACTTTGATTCTTTTGGTGTTTTAGTGAGTAATGAGAATAAATGTTCATTTGTTATGAATATCAACTGATCAGTAGTATTATGAGGCATTTTGGCTTGTTGCTTTAACTTGTCGCCATGAATATATCTCTTACAATAAGGGAGCAGCACCCCCTCGTGAATTGAAATTTTTTTCTTATTTATAAGACATGAATGAAGTGTTATTTCTTTCTGTAAGTAAGCCGTGTTCTTTTTATAAGAATGGATTTCTACAGGTTGTTTAATTTTTGGTCAGCTTGCTATTTTAGTGCGTGTAATCAACAGTTACACAAGCTTTTTTAGCATGTGTACTCAACAGTTACATAAGGTTTTTTTAGCATGTGTAATCAACAGGTACACACCAATTTCTAGGTACCATGATATTAAACCATGATAAAATTTTTGATTTATTTTTCAGGTTGTTATGGCTTCTGTAAGTTACATTGTTGTTGTTCGTTTCTTTTCATATTTCACCATCGTTCATGTTTTTGTTAAAACTACATTTGATGAGTTTAAGGAAGAAGTTTGCGATCAATGGAAACAGTTTACTCCCCTTGGTATATGTTTTTTTTTTTTCTAAAAGGTTGGAAAGATCTTCGTTCCGACTGTGATTATTCACTTCAAGCACTGACATCCATACACATATCAAGAAGAAGCTTAGCTTTGATATATTTTTTCAGAATGTCACTCATGTTGCTTCATATAGATCTAGGACTTCTTTTGTTGTTACTTATGATTTTAATATTAGTTCGTTGAAAAACGATGAATCAATGGGAAAGTATTGGGAGGATAGAAGTATGATTCCCAAACCTCTTATTATCCGATAGTTTTCTGATGGTCCTTGTTGAGGTTGGCCATGTTTTTGTTAAAGGAGTAAATAAAGTTAGGATTTCTTTCATAGATTATTGTCTTCATAGTGGTTTCAGAATGATTGTCATACACAATCAACCTTCTAGGTTTTTATTCAAGTGTGAAGTGAAATAACTTGGGTGGAATATTCATGTTTCTACTATTGATGAAAAAATAAAACGTTATATGTTACGACATATAACTCTGAGCATACTTGTGGTGCTAGAGGTCGCAATTAGAATTAGAAATATTCAACAAGCTTTATTTCCAATTTGATTGAAGAAGAAGTTGGAAAGAATCCTCATAAGACGCTGAAGGCCATTGCTTCTGATTTTTTGGTTATATATGGAATTAACAAGGAATACTATCAAGCTTATAATGGCAGAGAAGCGGTTTATTAATTTATTTATGTTGATGATGTGATATGATGTCATACTCTCATTTGGTTTGGTATGCTGATGTTATCATGAAAAAAATGAAGGTAGTCTTATTGACTTTCAAGTTGATCCTCAAATACACGATTTGAGAGGCTTTTCATCTCTTTTGGTGCATGTATTAAAGGGTGTCATTTTGTGATTTGTTGGTATATTTGAATGAGACTTTCCTTACTGGGGATTCAGAGGGCTCTTGATGGCTGCCATTGGTATCAATGGAAATAGAGGTATGATAAGGTTTTAAACATGATCTATCATGTTTTCAGTTTCTTTTTAATAAGTCTACCTTTTATAGCATGTTTACCTGAAGATACACATCGTTCTAAAGTATGTGTACCTGACAGATATGCATCCTTCTAAAGTATGTATACTTTGTAATTACACATGCTTTTTGTATATGGTTTTTTCTGTTTGTATAAACTTTTTTTCATTGGATACACGTTTAGGGTTTTTTTCCAATTGTTATGGCTCTAGTTCCTAGTGAGGATAACGACAACTGGGAATGTTTTTTAAGAAACTTGAAGGACTTTGGTGATGATGGGAGGAGAATCACCTTCCTTACGAATCGTGGAGAAGACCTTAAACGTGGTGTTTTATTGTCTTTCCATATTCATACCACAGCTACTGTTATAACCGTTTGGATGATTCTCCCTGTAATACTCCATATTTTTTTATCCAGTTTTTAGTCCAAAACCCGATCCGTAAATAGTTGTGACTCAATCCAAAATTAATAACAAAAGAAAATTGTTTATGCGACACCTAAACGCCCGCGTGTCACTCTTTTATACATGTCAAGGGTAAATTGGTCATTTAAACAAAACCAGAAATAAAATAAGGAGAAACGTTTTTGTTTGTGGTATCTCATTTTCTTCCTCTTGTATTCTTGCTCAAATTTTAAAGAAGATATCTAAGAGAAATTCATTTAAGGAGTTGGAAGATTTATGTCACGGACCGGAAAATTCCGCCTCCGGCGCTATGCGCTGAGCAGGCCAGAACTCCTCGATACGCGGCTTAAAAGATAGTAACTGGACCTTAAAGTTTAATTTCTCGCCATCATATGCGGGTATGTTTACCTTTCCAAGCATGCTTTGCAAGCATGATACTCGAAACGTAGTTTATATATCGTTCCAACTAACCCTTATTCTACTAAGGGTACATGACCATTAAAGCCAATGGTGAATGCCTTTGGAAATCATCACATAATTACGATCATTGTCCAGGCCTAACTCATGCCTTGGACTAGCACCTAGCCCATTTCAAGCCTAATTTTCCGCTTCATCAATTCAGCTTCGACCATACGCTGGAGTCTGCACTGGTCTTGCTCTTGCTAAAGGTGCACCAACCAGGCATATTTCGCTCGTACGGTATGGCTTGACAGGAAGTATGATCATCCATCAAATGGAATGAACCTACCTCATCAAGTGCCGTAATAATCATCTCTTGCATATCATCACCGAGCCAGATAATATGAGTTACCAAAGCGTCGCAAACATCTTCCAAATTAGATGATATGAGCGATGAATTCTTCACCTCAATACATTGCTTGCGGATGCCTACGTACCCAACCCGTACCTTGAAGGGATCAAGTATGACTGTAGTTCATCAAAGTTTCAATTCCAAAGTAACAAGCACTTAAGCCTATTAAGGAAAAGTCAACATCAGTTCCTACTTCATCGCAAGTCCAAAGGCCAAGCAAAGCCTAGACCGTATGGTCCGAAGGACTTTCGCAAGGTATGCACTAGCTTGTGCATAACTATCGCTATTTACTATACAAATATGCGTTCTCGAGTACGCAACACGATTGAATGATCCTTTCTCATAATTCAAGCTTTATGGCCTATATATGTGCATTACCGCTCATGCACATTCAAGCTTTATCGTTTAAGCTATAAGCATATTGATGCTTATGCATCAAGTATGCTTCAACCTATAGGCCACATCGCATATATTTGTGCATTACTGCTCATGAACATTCAAGCAAAGCTCCCTCCATATATATGTTTTATTCGCATTTTTAAAAATAAATAAAAAAAAAGGGAAATGACATCCATCGACTGCACTTTAGCCAAAAACGCTAACTGGTTGGTGCCTCTAGGCAAAAACGCTAACTGGTTGACGCCTCTAGGTAAATCTACTAATGGGTTGGCGCCTCTAGGCAAATACGCTAACTAGTTAGCATAGCTAAGCTAAAACGCCATCTGGTTAGCATAGCTAAGGCTATTTCGCTTCCTAGTTAGCATCGCTTAGCATCATTGATTTCCAACGAACACCTCCTCCCTATATATGTTTTATTTGCATTTATACAAGTGGATATAAGAAGGATATATGACGTTCATCTACTGCACTTTCTAGTGATGCATTATCGGGCATGCATCACGACATAATAGTGCATTAACACTATAGTGCGCTCTCGGGTACTCCACATAGGGTCAGTGATGCATTCTCAATCATGCATCACGGCATAATAGTGCATTAGAACTAAGATGTGCTCTCGGATACTCCACGTAGGGTCAGTGATTCATTCTCAATCATGCATCATGGTATAATAGTGCATTAGCACTAAGATGCATTCTCAATCATGCATCACGGCATAATAGTACATTAACATTATAATGCATTCTCGGGTACGTAACATTGGTTAAGTGATGCATTCTCAATCATGCATCACTCATTATAATGTACTAGCACTATGAAGCTCTCGGATACGCAACATTGTTTCCGTGATGCATTCTTAATCATGCATCACGGCATAATATTGCATTAGCACTATAATGCATCACGACATAATAGTGCATTAGCACTATCATGCATTCTCGGATATGCAACATGGGTTCATTGATGCATTCTCAATCATGCATCACGGTATAATGGTGCATTAGCACTATAATGCATTCTCGGATATGCAACATGGGTTCAGTGATGTATTCTCAATTATGCATCACGGCATAATAGTGCATTAGCACTATAATGTATTCTCAGATACACACATTGGTTCAGTGATAGATTCTCAATAATGCATCACGGCATAATAGTGCATTAGCACTATAATTCGAGGTCAAGGCATCCACACCCTAATGCAATCCTAAGTGAGCTTTCTAAGCTTAGGGTGAACCTTCATCCCAGGTCATGATGCGTCCCTGAGTAAGCGTTATGCAAAAATTACGGGTGTTACAATTTATGTTTAGAATTTATTTGGTGTTTTAATCATTGATGAAGTGAAATTAGAAGTAGAAATTATCTTCTCTCAATTTTTTTTGAGTTGATTTGTCCTTCACTATTTTGAAGAAATTGAGTACTGATTTTGGTGTTTTACTTGATTTATAACATTGGATAATTTGTAAGGAACATCAATTTCATGTATAGATGTCTTGATTTGAGTATTTTGAAATTAAGGTTCTTTGTGAAATAGGGGTTTCCAATACAAATTATGTTCTTCCGTAAAAAATATGAATTAGATATGTTGTTCTCTTACTTGATTCATGTCTTATAAGCTCTTGGTATAAAGTTATATGATTTATTTGTAATTCAACTTGGTAAACCTAAAATTCATGTTTTAGTTTTATTAATATATTTAAATTGATCCGTTGGAATATGATAAAATTTTAATAAGTTGTTTTTTATTAAGTTATAATGATACGATAAAAATTTCATGAGGATCAGGTCCTGTTTACTACATCAAAGATTGTATGATCTATGACTGTGTTCTGCAGATTGTTAATCTTGTACAACCGACTTTGTTTAGTGTTTCTGATTATCCGTATAAAACATGAATCTGAATTTTTAGTATTTTATTTAGTACTATGTAAGTAATTTACTGTAAAAATTTCATGAAGTTATGATCACTTTAGGTACCCCAAAGTGTGGGAGAATCGTGACTGGATACTGTGTGTTAATACTGAAAACAACCATGTTAAAATGTGCATATCTTTTTAATGAACCGTTAGAAATTGTTGAATTTTGAATATATTATACTGCAACAATTTTTATGGATACTGTAAGAATTTAAAGATGATCGGGTGACCTTTGATACTTCAAAGATTCAATAAACCGTGACTGCATTAGAGTAGCAGAAATCCGATGTGGTCTTGCTTATCTTTAGTTACCTCATTGTGTGGTGATTGGATTGACTTGAAACTTCTATATGTCATCAGATATTTTTTAATGAGATATAATATATATTTTAAGAGAAATAAGTTAAGTTTGCTAGTCCAAAACATATGAATGTTGTGCCTGAACTCTATATGTTAATGGTGTTCTATTATATATGAGAAAAAACGGTTTAGTCCAAATAGACTAGTTAGACCCGACCCATTCAACTAGATACAAATTAGTCCTTTATTTATTTAAAATATAGAAAATCCAAAAATAACTCTCATGATTTATAATTTATTCCAAATATTTGCAGATTATTCCAAATTGACTCATGATGTTATCACCAATTTTAAATAATATAAAAATAATTTAGGAACAATTTATCTTTCGAACCACTTGTCCAAAATTCACAAACTTTATATATTCGGAAAGTTGTTTCCGAGATCTACAAAAAGAGTACCTATATGACTGTAACCTTTTCATTTTTTTTAACTTTCGCTTCATTGTTACCTGATGTGTACAAAAAAGTACACATATACAAAATTTTCATAAGCTGATTATGCAGTCATTTTTCCACATGTGCACCATTTTGTACACCCCTGCAAAACATGCATGAAATCGATCATTCATACTTATACTCACGCTCAGACCTACTTTTCATGGGAATTACATTGTGCACCAATATGTACACCCCTGCAAAACATGCATAAAATCGACCATTTACACTCACACTGAAACCTACGTTTTCATGGTAATTACACTGGTGCACTAATATGTACACCCATGCAAAACATGCATAAAACCGACCATTCATAACCACGTACAAACCTATTTTTTTATGAGAATTACACATGGGCACCAGTATGTACATACCTACAAAACATGTATTAAATTGATCATTCATACCCACATGCAGACTTATTTTTCATAGAAAAACATTGGTGCACCAATGTGTACACCCGCACAAAACATGCAACAAAGCAACCATATTCACCTACAAACAAATATTTTTTCATGGGAATTACACTGGTGCACCAGTATGTACACACCTACCTACATTGTATAAATATAACATGTAAACTCAGATGGATTTGAACCATCAACCTCCTGCAAACCTTGTGATAGGCTTGGACGCTCTACCATTTTGAGCTTACGAGTCCACAAATTTAAATCGATTCTATTACAGTCATTGAGAATAATTATAAGATTCAAATCAAGTCGAAAATCCAATCTAAATCATTCTAGAAAAGATTAGGTGGATAATCTAGTCTAAACCATACTCATACCAATAAAGCAGTCCATATATCCTTGAGATATCAGAAACGTGTACAACTATGTACACACATACATAAATCTAACAATCAAATATCCATGCCCATACATAACAAACCATATATCCATGAGATATCACTGAGGTGTAAAACTATGTACACACCTCAAACAATCTAACAAATCGAACATACATGCCCACAAAACAGTCCATATATCCATGAGATAGCATACTGGTGTACAACTATGTACACACCTATAACAAATCTAAAAAAAAGAACATCCATGCCCAGAAAAGCATTCCTTATATCTTTGAGATCTTACAAAGGCACACAACTATATACATACCTACAATGTACATAGTTATACAATAAAGTACACATGCTATATCAAATGAAGATCATAATTTTCTCACTCAATTCATCACCATGAACAAAAATACAGTGTACAATAAAGTGACCTGAAAACACATTCAAAAAGGAAGATACAAATTAGTTCTCAATTATGTATATAGATACACAAAAAGAAACAAAAAAAATCTAAAAATCAACCCAAATAAAACTACTATTATGAAAAAAAGAAGAAAAGGAGAGGAGAAATCCATGAAAATAACGATAAATCAAAATTTTAACTAACCTTTTAATTGAAGATGAAAAAGAAAATTTTGATTTATTTTCTATTTCCAAAGGAAGAAGAAGATGAAAAAAATGCCTACAATAACAATCAAACCTCATATCTATCTTCTCAAATCAAAGATAAAGATGAAGATGAAGAAACTATGAAATTAAAACGTGGAAGAGGAAGATGATGAAGAAATCTCGGATTCATTTTTCTCCACAAGAAGAAGGAAAAATAAAATAATCTTAGTTCTAGTTTCTCTCTCTACAATAGTAGTATTTGTTTTCTCTCTCTTCCAAAAGTAAATTATAGATTTTTATTAAGCAAATCACTATATATGGAATGATAAAGGATACTTAGGCTTACTCTTATGGACATTCACAATTCAACATTCACAGCAAAAAGCGTTGCCTAAAATATTATTTATAGATTACCTCCAAGGAGTTGCTTGGACGCTATCTGGAATCATCTATATGATGCCAAACCATTTGACATTGCAAATTTTTCTTTTGTGCTAAATGATATGGTGCAAAACAAAATATTCGGGGAGTCAGCACCAAATGATTCCCCACCCAGCGCCATCTAGTAAGGCGCAACCTCCCAGTGCCTAATCGTTCGGCGTCGCATAAAAATGTTTGTTTGACCTTTTTAATCTTAAACTCCACTTACACTCCAAGTCGGCATCCATTAAGCTCCTCTTCAATAGTGGTTGCCAATTATGAAAATAGAAATATTACCAGAATTCTAAAATCATCCACATCCCACCCATATCTCCGTTCTCGCAAGAACTCAAAACACCAAGCCATTTGTACAAATTACCCAACACAGGAGTACCCCAGTCATAACTCCCAATATCATACAAATTATCTAACAATACACACCAACATTTATCAACTCTAGTTGTAGTATCTGCAAACATGAAGGAACCAACACACCAAAGAAAAAACATTCTTGTCAATTCCTCGGCAATCCGAGTGTTGTCCAACTTTTCTCTACTCTTTATGTAATTAGACAAGTGAGATAAAGTTATGACACTTATCCTTGAATCCCATTTTCCATATTCCATGCCCTGACTTCTTCGATATTTCAAATGATCTAACACACCAGGGAAATATCTATCATTTATAGCTTCATAGTCTTTTGGTCCATATTTTTCATTTGGAAGTTGTGGAATTGGTTTATCTCTTCCAATTGGAATACCCGTCAATCGATAGAAGTCCAAAAAGGTTAATAATACCTCAAACTCACGGAAATAAAAAGTTTTTATCTTCTACCACCATCTCGCACAAATTGCTTTACTTAATTTTTGATCCACATTTTTAAATCAAATTGAAATACAGAAAAAAAACCACAAGTGTCACAAAGCAAACATGCTACAATATTATTTTCTACCACTATTTTGTAATACTCATTCACACGGCTCCAACTGCTCCTAAATTTTGACGTTGTGCATTCAAGTTACCATCAGATATATGTTTTGTTGTACCATTTCTTTTAGATAATGTCTCAAACTTACTCGAATCAATGTTCTCCATAATCTATTGAAGTAAACATAAAAAGATGCACAATCAACAAATGAAATATCTCAAATTGAATCATATTAACAATATGAATTTCACCACAAGCACCATCAACAGAAAAATCATACATATAAAAATATCAATTTCATTTTATCAAAACAACCTAAACACGTTCATGACCAAAAAAAAATTCATATCACTTTTTTGCCCAAATCAAACCCTAGAAACATCATTAATTTAAAATTTGAATCAACACTACCGTAATACACATTAATCAACTAGACAAGATCATAGTGAACAAAAAATTCATCCAAAACCAAAAAAAAAACATCAAAAAAAAAAACCAAGTTTTTTCAACATATCCTAATTTCGTTTGTGGACAAAAATCTTTGAAAATAAGCTTAATGGAACTGTAATCGCAAGAAGTATAAACCCCTTAAGATGTGTGATAAAAACACCCACCTTAATCACTGTATCTCAATCATGGGAAAACATTTTATTTTTAGAAAAAGAAGGAGGAAGAAATAAGAATTAGGAAAACTCAATCTCATGTGTTGTTTTAGGATATTTCTGCGGCACTATACCATTTGGCGCTTTGACCAGGTTGACTTGGTCAAGCGCCAAATAGTTAGGCGTAAAAAACATCTTTTGCTCGGCGCCAGGCAGTATATCATACGGTGCTTGGTTGATTCCATTGAATCAGGATAAGAGTAAGACCTTAAATTAAGGTGACGTGATGATACCAACGACCTAAGTTTGAAACTCGCCAACATCTGGGTAGTGGATTAAAAATAATAATAATTAGGTACTTAAAAATTATGTTTGAATTCAAGCATATCTAGTTTGTGTATTTTCTAGTTTCCTAATCACGGTAAAAGTTAATGGCCATGCCAACAATTCGGTGGTTGATATAGATGTCTATCAATAGATCGTTTCGTTGACTAACTGTAGTGGGTGGAAGTATTTAGTTAATAGTGTACTTTTTAGTTGTCATACCATGGTGACTGAAGACTAACAACCATACCAATGATTTGATGTTTAGTATAGGTGTCTACCAACAAACTGTTATGGTGGCAAATAATAGTGGCTAAAAGTATTTAGCTACTAGTATGATATACAGTTTCCAAATCCTAGTGGTTGAACACTACTAACAACGAACAATTAGATGGTTAGTGTAGGTTTCTACCATCATATTATTTTGGTGGTTAAAAATAGCGGCTAGAAGTATACAGCCTCTTATTAACTTTTTGCTGCAAATCCTGGTGGCTGAACACTACAAGTAACCCCAACAATCGGATGGTTGGTAGAGGTGTCTACCAACAATGGTATCGTGGCTAAACCTAGTGGCTGAGAGTATAAGCTTCCAGTGTGCATCTGGGTTGGTAAATTACAGTCGCTTAAAGCTAATATCTACACATAAATGATACTGTCAGTTGTTAAATAATTGTTGCTAAAAGGTTCCACAAACATAGTTGCTGAATACTGGTGGCCAGAAGTTTTTGACAACAAAGGTTGCTTTCAGTTGCAAGAGACTGTTGTTAAAAAATTCGACCAACTATAGTTGGTAACAAAATGGTTGTAAGTTTTCTTGTAGTGTTATATGTTGTGTTTGATTCTAGCTTTGGAATTCAACTGAATTTCAAAAATATTGTAATATAAAATGCTACTCTACAACTCTGCCTAACTATCGCATGCAACAACAATTTGAACGTACCGTTTGTTTAAGTAATTCAGCTATACTCTGAAGTGTCTTTCAAAGAAAAGACACCGACTTTACAGAATTTTCCATGGCATTTTGAAAGTTTCGTATGACTCACTTATAGGATAATACCCAAATATCTTAAAGCTACCTTTTCCCACTGGTGTATCTTTGATGAAAACCCAATTAGAAGGTTAAAAGTAGCAGTTAGTTTAATTTATGATGGGAGTTAAAAGATATAAATTTCCAAATCAATATTGGCAAGCACATGTAGTACCCGTGCAAGTTCTAAAATATATATATATCCATCAGTTACTTGTTGATTGGTTTCTTAATTTAAGGTGCGCGCTTCACTTCATTGGATTGTTCCTAACTGCTAGCTTAATTCAAATATATACTATATAACATATATAATTAAAGGTTAATTTTTTAGTTTTATAGCTTAGTTTCTTACTGTACTTACATTTGTTTTCCTTTTCTTCCATGTACGTATATGATAATCTTCTTACCCGACCGTCTGCACGCTTTAATTATATTAATTTTCAGTTTAAACTTTTGAGTTGTTTAATTTTTATATATCATTTTGATTTTCAGGCTTTACAGAAGAAGTTCTGAACTCAACCTGAACTCAAGGAGCTCTGGACTCTATATTCAGGCTTTACAGAAAAGAACTCCTTTTATTGTCTGTATATATATACAATTTGTTCTATTCGTTTAATTCTCTTCGTTTTTTCTAATTTTGTAAAATAATTATTTGAATTGATCAATTTTTAAAACCCTTGGTTCGCAATTGGCTCCTTCTTACATTTTATCGAATTTCCACTACATCGTACAATTATTATTACTTAGTTAAACTGACATGAGTGCCTTGCTATACTGGTATGCAGTGTTTGTCTAACAGGTGTCACTGTACGTACAGTAGCTGTTGGATAATAATATCAGTAATCTGAATTCAAAACTCGGCACCATCTAGATAGTATTAAAGAGAAGAAAAAAAACCAGCTAAAAAAAAAGCAAGAAAATTCTAACCCCGAGATTGAAATTAGCTATTAGTTTCAGTACTTATGATGGATTTTAAATGGTATTCTATTTGTATTCTAGCAGACATATACATACAGTTAAACATCAGTCTGAAGGCTGCAGCTTAATTATATTCTTCTTCTTTTTCTTCCATGTGTGTCTGAAGCTACAAATATTTTTGTTATCCAGCCGTGCGCGCGATAGTTAATTTGGAATAATTAGGTTCATTCATAAGCAACAACTTTACAGGAATAACTCTGAACTCAGCTGAACTCAAGCTGAACTCTGAACTCAGTTTTCTTTATATCAGAAAAAGACTCCTTTTTTTATTATTTTTAATTATAATTGATTTTATACTAATTTTCTTAAAGGAATCAATTAGTAAGTTGTAAATTAATTTTATTCGAATATTGTCAGTATTATCTCAAACCCATATTTGTAACTCAAACCCATATTTCTATACATAAAATTAACTACTCATATTATGTATGTAGTTTAATGGTGTATATGCTAATCGAACATTGACATACGCTAAAACAATCCGAATCGGTTTCGAGCTCCTAAATTAATTGGAATCTCAAGTATTTATTTCACCCAAGGTACGTACACTTTTGAAGGTTGTAAAAATACACACCATGTCTCAGTATATTAAGACCTTAGAATTTTGAAAGTAACATTCCATTTCCCTGATTTAGTAAATTTTTTGAAAGTAACCAAGTAATTTTGAGTTGTGTGAAATTTTTGTGTCTAATAAAATAAAGAGGTGCATGGTTAATCAAATAATTAAAGAATGAAAACTCTTTCTTCCCATGCAAAGTCAGAATGAATGCATAATAATAATAATAATAATTGGAATAATGGCAACTATTGTACTTTGAGTTCAGTTAGAGTTCAGAGGTATAAATCATTTTGATCGCCATTGCATATATATTTCTTGTCAGGCGGGTTTAATGGGAAAAAACTCTTAAAAAATTCCCATAATGCTAGAAATGGTTTAGTGAAATAGGGATGATGAGGAGGTTAAACTAATTAGTGATCCCAATAATTTAATTATATTTGAAACTTAGTACTCAATCACTCTCTCAGAGATCCCCATAAACTCACTTAGCTTTGCCCTAAAACTAGTGGATCGATCTACTAGCTAACTAGCTAGGGACATGATGGTATGGTATATAAATAATTAGTGGGGAACAAGTACATATGCACTTGGTAATTTTTCCACTAATTAAAGCATGCATGGGTGTACTTAATTACTGGAACTCTTACTAATAATAAATATAAATATAAATATAATCTGTTTATTCCATAAACACTGAAATTGGCATCAGCTGAGTTAGGGCCAACCCTAGAGCGGTGAACACAAATTGGCAAGCTTAACTATCCTTATGCCAATGCTAGACGGATCAAACTATAGCAAGTTAATGGGCCACTCACGATAAGGATAACCCTACCTAATACCTATATATTGCTTATAAATCCAATATAGCTAGCTAAATAATCACCTGTTGCAAAACCCTAAATCCTGATATTACTAGCAAAAAAAACATGTGTGGCTCTCTGGGAATCATATTTCTGGAAGCATGAAAGTCGTTTACCTCGGTTGCTGACACAGAGTTCGTCAGAATTCTCGCATCAAGTTATATCATGACTGCACATTCGACTTGAGATCTTGCACAAATTTACAATTAAAGTCCAACTAAATATTTTTTAAGAATTTATGTTTTACATTCGAAGAGTAAATTATGGTTATTGAAAAAGTAGTTTTACGTTTTAGTATCTTATTTTGGCGATTATGGTTGTAAATTAAATGCTCGAAAAACCGTGACCTTTCGACTCTTCAAAACTCTACTCCCCATCTTCTTCTTCTTCTCTCCTTAATTTTCTCTCTGTGATCCTGGAAGTGTGTACTTCCATTACTGACAGTGTTCCATTCAGATATCGCACACTCTCTTGTTTCATTCAGTTTGAGAATAATTATTATAATTAGTGATGTTTAATTAATACTTCTGTCTATTAATTAAATCATTTTGTATCCAATAATTATATACAGTATACTATTATGAACATATTCTCCAAACAGAATCATTTGTGAATTCTGATAAAAACATGTAAAAACCATATACTAATGAAATTTAATACTCCCTTTTTCATTAACCCACCGATATTATGCAGGCAAGTTTCAAATTTAGGAAGCTGACATTATTATCCAACCATATTAGCATTGTACTCTGTTGATATGCCTTGAATCATTTGTTTGCCGGAATACTACGGGGAGTCCGAGGGGCAGAGCCCCTCGGCGGTGATCTTTGGTATACGTAATGTATTATGACTGGGATTGTTTTCCGCTTTCTAGTCGAATTAGGGTTTATCTCTTTGCCCTATATATAGACATACGTTGTACCTAGAGTAAGTATCTTTGGTATTCTGCTCAGCAATAAAACTCTGGTTTCTCTGCCGTGGAGGTAGCTAACGTAACAGTTAGTGAACCACGTTAAATCCCTGTGTTCTTTATTTGTTTATCGTTCTCGTTTGATCTCTCGTTATAACATACTCCATTAACTAGATCTCCTAAGTCTTAGCCAAACTATTCTTCTCCTTCTCGTTTTTTATCAATAGAAACAATTGATAATCGGATCAGACCGTAATGTAATGACCAAAGGAAATAATGAATGTATTTTGGAAACTGCAAGTTCCGTAATTTTTTTTTTTGAACCATGTGGTCCCTAATCGTTTTAATACAAGAGATTTTTTTCCTTAATGTCAGGGAGAAAGGCAATATCCTAAACCAGGCTACAAACCTCACGATAAGCAACAAAATAAGCAATTTGTGTGTACCATAATATTCTGGTACTAAATATTGCCTAAGTATAATATTATGATATGTCACGTCAGCTGGTGTATTATAGAATAACCGTAGTAGGACAAGGAGGTTGTCCGACCGTGACCAGACCGGTGACCGACCGTCGAACAAATTGTTTTCTGGCCACAGTCAGACTGGTGACAGGCGGCCACGACCGATGACGTGATAAATTGGTTTCAGGCCGCAGCCAGATCGGTGACCGACGACCTAAAAGGTTGGTCCCTAGGATACAAACATATAAATAGAGGGAACCGAAACCCTAAAAGGTATGCAATCTTTTCTATACAATCTCCTGTGAAAAACTCTAGTTTATTTAGGTATCAGAGTGTTTTTTACAGGTACCCCCAACTCTGTTCGTGTGAAAAAAAAGTTAACAAAGATCATTAATATGATCATAATCAACATCTACGTGGATGTTTACGTAAGATATATTTTTATACAAACACAACCCTTTTTTTTTGACAGGAGATTTTTTTTCCCTCTACCTAGAGTTTTATTGTTGGACACCCCTGGCCAAAAGATTTTTGCTACAAATCTCTGGCAGATAACAATGGAATGATCCTTAATTAGATTCCTTACAAAACATGAGCCAAAGGGTTAATAAGCACTTTTTCTATTCTGTGACTTCAGTATGAAAAATAGAATCGCTCAAAAATCTGTTAATTAAGTACAGTTCTCTAATACGAAATCACTTAAAAATTCCTCTTTAGACTAAAGCTACAGACACAACATAACAATACGTAGGCATGAATATATACTATAGCCCCCTATCCTATCTTGTGATAACACTAGTAATTACTAAAAGTGGTATTTAAAAGACAAAAATCCTTGAGGGTAGTTAACTTAAGTTCTTAGATGTGTAGTGGTTTATTGTAGGCTTTCAGCAATTGATAGCCTTTTTCTTTTTAAATTTCATAATCGGAACTTAGGTACCTTATTTGATTTCAGATATGCAGTAAGTTTTCACTCAGATACATGTACAACAAGTAGTATTGGCAGAAGTCAATAAGGAATAAGTAATTTTTTTTTTTTTGGAAGCATACAAGTTATGTATACACAAAACAATAAGTACAAGGTGCATACAATCTCTTAATTAAGACATTTTCATTAGTTTTAAGGATTCTGTAATGTGAGTACATATTTATAATTAAATTAATCAAATAAGGATGTTTACATAACTTATGTAACCCACTAAGGAAACCTAACCTAATTAAGTATTCATTAGACTATGATCAACTCTACCTGTACCGACTATATATATACATAGTTTTTCATGGTATATTCACTTCATCAAGTTACCACCAAATAAGGAAATTCTCACCCTAATTAAACATACCTCAAAACCTAAGGATAGTAGCTAGTATAACACAAAAAAAAAGATGACAGGATTTGGTTCTCCTTGTGGAGCTTGCAAATTTTTGAGAAGAAAATGTGTCAGGGGTTGTGTTTTTGCTCCTTACTTTTGTCATGAACAAGGAGCTACACATTTCGCTGCAATTCACAAAGTTTTCGGCGCAAGCAATGTTTCGAAGCTTCTCGCTCATCTTCCATTGGGTGACCGCTGTGAAGCTGCTGTTACAATTTCATATGAAGCTCAAGCTAGAATCCAGGATCCTGTATATGGATGTGTTTCTCACATCTTTGCACTCCAACAACAGGTATGTCCATATACACATTCTCCAGTTCTAAGAATATTAATTATATGAAAAATCTAAGTGAATTGTCACTTTTGGTACGTTCGCTTATAATGTTTTCCATGGTGTTTTAGGTTGTGAGCTTGCAAGCAGAAATAACGGCACTGAGAGCAGAACAGGCTGCCCAAGGTTTCGTTTATGGAGGAAACGTTACTACTTCAACAAATGATCATATTCATCAACAAGGCAATCACAACACATTGTTTTACGGAGATTTTCCTACTACATATCCACAAGATATTCAAGCTTTGAATATGCTGTTAAACGAATCGAAGATATTATCGGAACAGTTATATCAAAACAATACTACTTCCATGAATGATAGTAATGATACTGCTACCACCGATGAAAACATGTTTTATTATGAAAATGGAGTAGTGAATATGGAAAATTCACCAGGTAACCGAATGAGTCAAGAATATCATGATCATCAATCTTCTACACCGCCAGAAGAATCTGTTCATCAGTTTATGACTAATGCAAGTTTTGATGAGCAGTACTCATCTGATGAACATCATCAACATGCAGCAATGGCTTCTCAATATCTCGATGATATGCAAATGAAGTGGACATTCCAAGACACTGACCAAGTCAACCTTCAATCGATGGCTTTCGCTTATTTTCAACCCTCATAAAAAAAATGTATTCTTGGCAGTAAATGTAGCTATTATATGTTGGATGTGTAATCTTGAGCAATTAATTATAAACCCAAATTCTCAAGTGTCCTTATATGACCCTTAACTTTTGGATGTTTCTTCATACTTCGTAACAGTTTTATAATCAGATGACGTATACGGTTTTGAGTTCAATTAACCCAAGACAACTGCACCTTTGAAATTCATGGTTTCTACCGCCATAGATATTGTATGACAAAATATCGGTGAGGGATCGATCACATTGCCAGGATACTGATTACTTGGCACATAGGCTTATGGTGTTCAACTGGAGTTATTTGTTAGGTTGAGTACTGTTATAGAGAGTGTGATTCTATGGAACAACTTGATATATACTGAATAGGTTTTTTAATTTTATAATCGTTTTTGAAATCCCATCTATCTTCTGTGTTTTATGCTTGCAGGTAGATTGACATAAAAAATGTTTATAAGAAAACCCCCACTTCCTCTGATGCTCCTAAACAATGTCTCTTGCATGAGAAATGCCCAATCAATTCTTTGCAACATCAACGCCTCAGTTCATGAACGGAGCTGCACTCGTGTGTTAACAGGAGCAAATGGTGCACGGAAATCCACTTTTTTACTAATTTTAGCTTGTTTCTCACGACTGGAGAGATCCTGTGGAATGGGCCCGACATCACGAAGTTAGGTGTTTTTGAGCTCCTGGGTCTAGGACGGTTTATTAATGAGAAGGCAAGGATGCTTTCCATGGGTCAAGGGAAAAGGCTTCAGCTTGCTAGAGCAGTAGCACTTAATCGACCAATTTGGTTGCTCGATGAGCCATCAGTGGCATTGGATACTGGAGGTGTGAAATTGCTCGAGTACATTATTGCCGAGCATCGAAAGAAAGGTCGGATCGTGCTCATCGCAACTCATTTATTTATCCAGATCGATGATGCGATGATTTTGAGGTTGCCAGAAAGGTTCCCCAGAAGGAAAAACCATGGTTGATTTGCTGGATTGATAATGAAATGGTGTATTGAAACTTGAGAGGGTTACTTAGGGGTCTAGTTTGTTGTAGTGGGAGAGACACCTGGAGACACCTGGACATGTAAAATACCCAGAACGGTTAAACAAAAGGGTCCGTACATTGATCAACCGTTGGAATAATTATGACCAATATTTCTCCAAGGACATCATGATGCACAATTTTCTTATCAACTGCATGCTTGACCTGTCTGTCTATTCAGCTGAATGTTTTATGAGATGGGAAAGTACAATTTGTTTTAGGTTTTTATTTTAGCAGCTAAGTATGAAAGCTGTGGATTTTGATGTAAAACTTAAGAAATAAGTTGTGCAGTGTAAGCTAAATTACTGCGGTAATAACTCACTTCCATATATAATTAAGTTTCATCACAAGACGGCAAATTGAGTAAACACACCAAAGGAAGTGCAGTCTATGCTTCTGGCTGGTTCTGATGGTCATCTAACATGAGATTATAGTACTTGAGGTGGTAAATTGCTCTTGCGCCACGTCCAATAGTTTGACCTCACTGGGTCCTCAAGCTCCAAGACAGAACAAAGCATAGTCGCTAAATTTAACTTCCGATGACCTGATTCTAAAGTTGCTGAACCTTCAACTGCACTTTTAAAGTCTCCACTTGGATGGAAACCGTAACAAAGTAAATCCAAAAGAAAGCTTAAAGCGAATATTTTGTTGTTGGTGGCGTTTAGAACCTTCAGACACACCATGGACACTTGAGGATCTATTGTGACCCTAGTTTCCTAACTTGGGCATTACATTACAATAATG
>JAJJMC010004708.1:4167456-4225444 GCA_023531435.1 Papaver californicum | reverse complement strand
TGAGTGTGTGTGCATTTTAATTCTAACCCTCCCTTAATCATCTTCAAATTCTCTGTGTTTGTTTCTCTCTGTTACAGGAAGTATATTATCCAACATTGTCTTTGATGGGATTAAAGAAGGTACTTGAGGTAATATTATATCGGTGAGGTTATGGAGAATTTTGTTGGACTTCGAGGAAGTGGAGGTGTGAGATTTCCATCATGGGTTAAAATAGGAGCGAGAAAGATATTCACACAAAACTCATAAAACAATTATATTGATTACAACTTCATAAATTCAACAAATTACTCAGCTATACGCCTATACGGATTTTTCAATGACATAAATATTCTTTAAACAGGCATTATAAATAGTTAAAACTTTTAACTAACTAACTAATCCGCTAGCATTAAATTCCAAACTTTTAGCCACTATTCACACATTAAATCACATAAAAAGATAATTCCTAAATAATAGGATTACACCCCTTTTCTTCAAAACCAAATCATTAACAAGTTTAATACAAAATATTTTCAACAGGAAGACTTAAAAACCATCAAAACTAAAAGAAAAATATTACCTCCGTTTTTAAAAAAAAATTACTATGTGATAATAACTCTTTTCTAAAAATAAAGAAAATATAAAATGACCTAGACATTGTTGGTGTTTACGGTGTGAATATAGGGCAACAAAGATGTGATAAATTATTAAGTGAAGTTGAATGGAGAGATGGTGGGTAGGTGATGATCGTCCAATATACATACATAGACAGGGGTAAAAATGTGAGTAAGTGAAACTTTTTTTGTGTGACAAAATTACCCAACTAAACTTCCCACGCATAACTCAATTAATCAAAATCCTCTGCACTCTACTCAAACGAATTAACCTATTTCTCTTTCATTTTCAAACGCAAATTTCATTGTCGATTCAAAAAACATATTCATCAACGATTTTTTTTTTTACATAAATTGGTTCTAAGAAAACAAACTTGGGGGAACGTTTCCTTTAATCTGGAAATTGAATTTGTAGCAATCAACCCAACGTACATTGAAATAAAGTGGTTTTTCAAACGGTGGATCTCCCGAAAAGACTCCAAAACTATCCATAGTCTATATTAAAAGGTTCTTTTTCATCTAGTAACTCATTAATCTGTTTATGTTTTTCAATTTGCTAAATTAGTTTTTTAGTGATTTGTGCTACATAACCCATGCGAGAGGCTTAGGTTCTTTAAAAATTCATCACTAAGATGATTTATATTAGTAACCCATAATATCAGATTAACAATCTAAAAAGGAAATATTTTGTCAGATATTATTACAATTTTAACATTTTTGTTATGAAAAATATAACTTTTATTACCATACCTATATAACAAAACATTTCTAAATTTCATCTGGTTCTATTAACGTTTTTTTATAATGGTTATCTTTTTTTCAGATGATTTTTATTTGCCATATACTGTCATTCAATTAATTTAACTATATCTTTACTAACTCCTTGTTTAGCCTAACTTTATTAATAGTGAAAGCCGGAATTTTTCAACTTTAATGGTTTTTCATCAATTTTGCCTAGCATTATTATTGGCGACAACTTAAATTTTCACAAGTATTTTTGTTTAGTTATAAGAATGCAATTACGAGTGAAAACTTAATTTTTCATGAATCCCACCTAGCGTTATTATTGGTGAAAACTAGAATTTTTACAAATTTTAAAGGTGAAAACTGAAACTTTCTTGCCTAGCATCATCATTGGTGAAAACTAAAATTTTCACCAACATTTTTATTTTGTCAATGAAATCTATTTGCGACTGAAAACTTGTTTTTTTCACGAATCTTTGCTCCGAGGAAAGATAAAAGTGAGTTTTTATGGGCATGATAAAAAAGAATAACAAGGAGTAATTTTGGGAAATATGGAGTTTTATGATTTTTTTCTCAATTGCTTGGTAAAAGATTTTGAAATTAATTTCCTTATCTAAGTAAAAAGTTAATATTGTAATCAACTTTTAGTATAACTAATTACGGTATGAGTTTTCAATGTGTATAATCTTGTTGGTGGATTTCTATTACAAATAAATAATAATTGGGCGTGAAAAAAGTTCTTTATTTTCTTAAATAGCACGTAGATTGAAGAATAAAATAAAAATCGGTTAGGTCGTTTTACAAAAAACCTAATGATTCTAGTCTAACAAAAAGAAATGGAATCGACTAGGTTCACCAAAACCTGGTGGATCTGATCATGCATTGATAAATAAATAATTTATTTTTAATTTGATTCGTACACTTTTAATTTGGATATGTATGACGTATGAGCGTTGTCCTAGAAGAAAATCTTCCCCATCTGACTATGCATTTTCTAAAAATGTAGTTAATCTTGGTTGAACGAAATTTCGCAGAGACAAACTTAACTTAATAGAAATTTAATAAAAAAGAATCAAACTCAATCATAAAAAACTCAAAAAAAAATTAAAATTTTATTAAAATTCGATATTATTTCTTTATATTTATACAAACTTAACATACAAAACATATACAAGATATCTAAAGTATATATTATGAATATAAAATTTTAAAATAAAAATCCACAAATTCACCTTAAATCTCTATGAAATACTCCCTCCATTTTAACAAAAATGTTACTATCACTTTTTTATTTCAGCCTAAAAATAGACCAAAATAAAAAGGTGATACGGAGATAATATTACATTGGTCTCTGGGCAGCTCCGGATCAAACCCCAGATGCCTCGTAATACAAACATAAACAATTGATCGACGGGTACCCATTCTAAATAACAGCTATTTTCGTTACATACGATACGAGCCTGTCCTGTCATATAACACGAGAATGTCGCCCTAAAAAGCCCCAATAGGCGTCTATTTATTCACAGATTCGATTTTTTTTCTCCTGGATGGATCGCCCTTTGTTTTCATAAAACCCTAAACCTAACTCTTCCTTCTCCATCTCTAATCAACAAACAAACAAAAAATGGCTCCTAAAAAGTCCCATTTAGAAGATCCACCAGCAGCTTCAAGTTCTGATGAAGAAGTCGAAAGTGGAGAAGAAGAAGAGGAAGAAGAAGTCGAAAGTGGAGGGGAAGAAGAAGAAGAAGCTGGAGGAGAAGGGCAAGAAGAAGAAGAGGACGACGAGGAAGGAGAATCAGAATCTGATGATCAAGAAGCAGCTCCCAAGAAGCCTGAGCCAGTCTCAAAACCTGAATCTGCTTCTTCATCTGGAGAGGAAGAAGAAGAAGAAGAGGAGGATGAGGAGGAGGAAGATTCTGATGATGAGGGATCTGGGAAAGATGAGTCTGAATCCGACGAAGTACCAAAGAAATCCAATTCCACTGAAGTCGTCCGCAGTCCTGCCAAACCCAGTGTTGCAGACGAACCTAAGCAGAAGAAATCTGTATCAAAACTCCCTTCATCAACTGCTCCTGCTATTGCTGTTGTTCCTCTTTCACAGAAACGCCCTGCTGAGAGTGACAAATCTGAGAATGATTTGAAGAAAAAGAAGAAGAAAACTGATGAGGGAAATGGTGGTGGTAGCAGTAGTCATACCGGAAGTGAGAAGGTAATAGATCCTAAGAAGCTCTTTGCCAGAGTATGGAGCGACGATGATGAAGTCATGATTCTGAAAGGTATGCTGGTTTGGCATGAGAAAGGTGATGATCCTTTTGCTGATTTAGGTGGATTTCTTGATTCTATTAAGGATTCTGTGAATGCCACTGTGAATAAAGATCAATTGCTTAATAAAATGAGAAGGTTGAAGAAGAAGTATCAAAACAATTTCAAGAGAGGAAAAGGTGGGTTAGACCCTATCTTCTCCAAACCCCATGATTTGAAATGTTATGAACTCATGAAGGTGATTTGGGGTGGGAAAGAAGTTAGTAGCCGCAAAAGGAGTGCTGATACTACTAGTAACGGTAATGATGAATCGGTTGCAGCAACTAATGGAAAGAAAAGTAGGACTTCCAAAACTAAAACTACTCCTGTGTCTCCCAAGCAAAAAACCGCTGCTTTAAGTGACATTTCTTCCAAGGAACTTCCAAAGGAGGTTCAAAATGGGATGTCTGCTTATCCATACATGCTTGAGGCGCTTCTGGATAAAAAGAACTCGCCCATTCTGGGAGAAAGTCTTTTGACAGAAAGCTTGACTTTGCTTGGAGATTCAATAGCTAAGGATTGGGAGCAAAGATGGAAAAAGATAAATGAGGCCGAGGCTGAGGTTTACTTGAAGCGCGTTGACCAGGTTCGGGAGATGACTGCCATAATTTTGAATGCGATTAAATCGTCTGATTCTTAGGGTCGCCATGAGGTAATTGCTAGTGGTGTTTACCTACTTGATGCATGGTGGTCCAGTTAATTGCTTTTTTCTATCAAAGATTTGGCAGTTATAGGTTTATGTCAATAGATATATATGTTTTATTAAACCTCTGGAGTAGGTGGTCCTCAAATGTGATTGAACATTGCCCTTGTTTAGAAACCTTTTTTGAATAGATTTACTAAGGTTTTTGTTGTTAAGCTGCCATAATGATGATCTATCTTGACTATGTTTGTTGGTCGTGCAAAAACCTTTGTAGCTTATGATTGGGATTTGTTCGGTTGTATGTTTCCTTTAATGCACTTTTATTCCTTGCAGCTTTAGTTTTTCTTTTGTCCAAGTATGTTGCAGGGTTGTTTTTATTTTTGGTATTAGTGGGTTTGATGCTTGGTGGTAATCAATGGGGTATACTTTTTTTAAGTGTTAGGCCGTTATCTTCTATTCAATCTTAAATGGTGGCTCGACTTTGTCGTAATTAGTTCAGGATTGCTGAAGAAATGGTAGAAATTTAAGTGGCAGTGCTTTTTCTACTGTTTAAGCAAGGTTTTGCTTAGTTTGTTCCCAACCTATCTAGGGTTTCCACTTACAGTTATTCCTTTAATATTGAGAGTTGGTTGCAGAGGGATTTGAAGAAATGATACCTGATTGCAGGAATAAATTAGGAACTTTGCAACAAAAAGAAGTTGTGCAAGTAAGAGCCTAGCAAGTCTGTTAGTTCAGATTAATCTAGCGTTTTTTTTTAGTGCATTCTCTAGCATTATTCTTGTAATAGTATGTCAATACTTTCCAAATATTGCTGGATCAGGAATTCATATATTGTACATGGTTGGTGAGGTACGTGAAGTATGCAGTAGTTGCTTTTCAACAAACTGACATTACAAGTTTGAAATAGGTTTTATTCTAGATCACATGAAGTGAACTTTTGTCAAACCTAATTAGCTGCCAATTTTGTTTGCGGGTCTCCAGTTGCTTCTCTTCTGTGTTATTCACGTACATCGTGAAAACATGAGCTGCAAGAGAGTTACTTCGGAGGTTTTTGTTCAAGGATAACTAGAATACGATGATAGCCTGATAGGTGTGCCCTAGTGCGGTCTTCTGTCTGTTGGCCTTAAAGTTCTTTATGGGTTTGGTTTACTCCTGCTATTCCATAACTTGTCACTAATGAAGTACTTCATTTCATTGTTGTGGATGCGGATCTGAATTGCCCCACATTTTAATCCAGAATAATTTGGAAACCTAGAGTGGTGAATTTCATCAGCCTCAGTATGTAGTTTAGAACTGCCGGCTAGTTTAATGTATTGTTGGATGCTGTTCATGGTTAATGACATCTGAAACCATTGGATTGCATTGGGTGAGGCCACAAGGAAACGAACTAGTAAAGTCAAGCAGTGTGGGTGCAATTTGCTGCTAATCCTACTCTACTAGTGCTACTTTCAGTTTTGCAGATTTTAGTTTCTGGGTTTTGGTGAAAACCAAAAGCATGGTTGATGATACTAATTTGCAGACTTGTTCTTAGATTAGGAGTTGCTCTCTTTGTTTCCCGTTAGTACAATCATGAATTCAGAATTTATTGAATCAGGTTATTATATCTGAGATTAGCAATAGCAAAGATTTACCCTCTAATTCTAAGACAGTGTAGCTGTAATTGGCAGCGGCAAAGATTTACCCTCTAATTCTAAGACAGTGTAGCTGTTAAGAAAAATGAGAAAGTTCATTCTTTCCAGGGGAAAAAAGGATGGAGGTCTTTTACCTAGTCACCAGTCTTATTGAGGCAAACGCCATACGTGACTTCAATGGACTAATTAGTTTGCCTTTCATTTCTAACCCTTATACTTGGACGAATGGGAAAAAAAAAAGATCATGACATGATATTAGAAACACTTGGACAGCCTTCGCTAACATTCATTGGCAAAATGGATATCGTGATGTAGCTAGCTGTTTATAACTTGTTTGCTATGGTAGTGACCATTTCCCTACCCTTCTTACCACTTCTAAAATGAAATGGTGTCTGATAAAAAAATAAAAATAAAATAAAATGGCACCCAGAGTTTAGAGATACTACTTGTAAACTCTGGAGCCAAAGAGCAAAGGTGAGGCTAGGAAGGAGATAGGAACAGTGCTTATTTGCTATCTTACTAATATTGTGCCTTGTATAACTGAAAGTGGTAATGACATGTTAAATATGCTTCCCTCTATTGATGAAATTAAGAACCGTCTATTGATGAAATTAAGAATGTGGTTCTCAGCATGCATCCCGGACTACTCCAGGTCCAGATGGTTTATCACCTGGTTTCTACAAGGAAATGCGGGCAACTGTTGGAGATGATATCATTCAATCATTCCTTCATTCTAAACATCTTCTCAGTTAAAAAAAATAATTCATTGCTTTAATACAGAAGAATTGCCTTGCTAAAGCTGTGGACTTTAGACCTAGCACCTATAAGCTTATTCAATGTGAGTTATGAAATTATATCCAAATTGCTAACTACTAGATTAAAGCCTCTTTTATGTTAAGTTATATCACCCATTCCAAACTGATTTCCTATCTGGTAAGAGTTATATCTGATAACATTGTTATTGCACATAAATTAACAGATTCCATGAAACGGCTTGAGCCTTCAAACATGCTGTCACATTTTTGCTTAACAAAAGTACAAGAAAACTTGATAAAAAAACTTAAGCACAAACTGAAATCTTCAAAAATGTTCCTCTGTTGGGCCTATTAGCACTTTCCAGGTGAAAGCGCTAAATACATGAAAGTATGTTCTGCCGAGATAGTTGTTCTTCTGAGTGCCCTGCAGCACTGAAATCACCTGCACAATCCTTCACAATTAGACCAATTCAACAAACAACAATATTTTGTTAAAAGAAGCATCATGGTTAACCTTTACACAACAGATGCTGATTAAGCCAGCTTTTGTTTACATAGAACCTCCCTTCCTAATTACTTTACATCGTGGATTTGGATCAGTAGCAAACAATTGGCTAATCCAGTTGAGGGGGAAACTAAGATTACTAAAAAGATGACCATGTAGACAATAAATGAATAAAACTGAAATGATAAATTATGTCTGTTATACTAGAGATCCTTGATTGGGAATTGGCCATCGTGGACCTCTTTGGTTTCCAGGGGGGGGGATATGCTTAATCCCATTAGAAATTGCCTTAATTGCAAAACAACACACCGCTGTTCACCAACATTTATGGAAAGAAGCTTATGTTCACAAGAATGAGCAACCAAGCTAAGAAAAACCTTGGTCTGGACTAAAACCATTTTACAGCTTAACCCCATCTATTGATATTTTTGAGCAGCTACAGCCTTCGGTGCAGAAGACGTTATGTGGCACAAAGGGAGGTCATCTATAACATAACAACTTTAATTACCCATTTACCTCTTCCGCTTAGCTGAAGGAACAACCATCCCTCGTTTCTCCAAGCTTTTGAAGCGATCCCTAGCAAGGGTGGAACAACCCTTCACAAAATAGAGAGGAAAACACCAGTAAGTATTGTTAAACAAATATGAACTCACTCAGACAGAACAAAAATAAACAAATATTAGGCTTAAGAGAAGAAAACGATACCTTTAGCTTACGGAGCGATCCAGAAATCTCTTCGGATAATAGGACTTGCACCGGAGCAGGTTCAAACCTGAAATGCGACGAACATTAAAAGAGACTGGATTACTATTTCCACGTTCCACCAAACATGTGATATGGTCTTCATGATCCAAGGAATTTATGGAATTTGCAGTGAATGTAAGAAGTGTACAGACATGTCAGAACATAGGTTTGGCATATATCGACGTTAACACGCTGTACAGAGTAAGAAAGCGCTAAGGTACATGCATCCATGACAAATAGCTGTATCTGTAACGGAGAATTATGAAACGAAAACAGAACTGTATGGTCCAGTGAGAACCTATGAAAGATTTTCTTAGGTCAAAAAGTGCCAGTTTAATGTTCAAAGCAGCCTAAAACAACCTCGCACAAGCACAGGAATAACAACCATGATGCAATGAAAACAAACTCAAAGAGAGAATACTACAAATTATTTTCAAGGATAATTACTTGTGTTTTCCTAGACGTGGAGGAGCCGATTTAAGTCTTTCTTGCTTAGCTATAACACGTCTGTCATGTCGTTTTCGTTTCTCCTCATCCTCCTCTTCAATTTCTTTCATTATATCAGCCACACTGTCACCAAAACAGCCAAGATAGTGTCATTATGCTTTTCTCACTAAAGAGTGCTACAGACAAAGATTAGGCATCAGCTTACCTGTTGATTTCTTTTGAAAGTTTGCCCACCTTCTTTGCTTCTGCTTCTGCCTTCAGAACTTCCTTGCGTCTAGCTCTTCGATTATGCTCCACCCTGGTAACTCTCTTTTTCTTCGAAGCTCTGCACAATTATAACCAGCATAGATGTAATTTTAGTGTATATGTGTTACATAAACGCAGATAACTCCCAAAAGAGAGATTTGAAAGAAAGAACTAAAGAGAATAGTCCTAGTTTACTATGAAATCTTTGTCCACCAAATATATATATGGCTAAAATCTGAAACCTTTCTCACATAGCACTGTCTCCATGCAACCCGTGCAATTCTGCATGGGCAATCGAAACCGAAAAGACGAAACCTCACCGATGGATTGCCCCGTGGAAAGAAATCAGACTTGATTTCATTAGTTAATGGCAGTGGCAAACACAAATCCTCATTTATTATAAACACTAGATATCTGCCCACGGCCACAAGAGCCAGGGATAGCATGATGAAAATGGACGGTTCAACCTTATTTACATGCCAGATGCTTCTTTAAATATACCAGCTTGTCAGATCATCTCCATGTTACCCTAGATGGAGGTGTAAACAACGAGTAATACAGTGTGAGAAATACTTGGCAAAGATTTCAGAAAGGCATGGCAATTTTTTAGAAGATGTGCGAGGGAGACTGCTTATAATGGCTTAGACAGCTTACTCAAAGCTTCATTAGGAAGCATACAGATCAGCACTCCAAAACAGGCTTACAGATTCATATGACCCTGGTGAGAGTTCTGAGTTGTGGCTTGTAGAAATCATTCAATAACTGGCAAATCGAGGAACTATATAGTTGACTTAAATTACTGAAAAGCTTGGTAGACCCTATATCCCGATAGTAACAGCTTCACGAACATGAATAGGATGTAAATACAATTAATTCAATTATCCTATAAAAAACCGGGTCAAGTTATTAGTTTTTCCCAAATTTATTCATTGCCTTATCGTTGAGACGTCTCAAAATTTGATAATAAAAAGAAAAAAATGGGTACCCGCTAAAGATCAGACATCCATTTGATGCATGGGAATTTTACACTTATTTTCTATGTCTAGTGAGTAGTTCATGGAGTCTGATTTGAGTAGACTTTTATTATTGATAAATAATTGACAGATTATCAAAGAGTATACAGGCTTTATGCCCTAGATTTGATTTATCAGCGTCTAGTTTGATTGCTATTATTCTATTCTCCTGTTCCTGTTTTCTAATAGTTTGTTTCTTCATGCTACCCTGAAAACCCCATCACCATTACTCATGCATCAAACCATCATAGAACTGTATACTCAACAGCATTCGAGTAAAGCCTTCACAAGCAAATGCAAAAAGGACAGAGTAAAGCAGACCTTTGCTCAGATGGTAGATCACTGTCTATGCCCATATTATCCTCTTCTACATCACTATCACTTCCGCCATCAGCATCAAGAAAATACATCTGAAAAACATGAGTTATGGCATATCATGATGAAGGAATTTAAGAGAAACATCAGATTTTACAAGGTTACACTCAGATGTTACTTCCAAGCAGAAATAGTGGAGAAAGGGAATGACATGCAGGAGCAGATGCTTTAAACCATCCGTAATGAATTGTTCAGAAAGTAGGATCAAAGCATAATGGAAAAGGGGTGACAGGGACAATGAGTGACCCATATGCAACCAAGGTGGTAAACAATATTAAGCTATACAGAAATGAAACTGCCAAAACTTACATCTTCTTCGTCCACAATTTCACCAGTAACAATTAGTGGAACTGGTTGAGGACCCAACTCGCTTTTGTAGATCTTTTGCATTTCCTCCGCAACAGCAACAGCCAAAGAGTCCTAATATAGATGGCAGAAAGTGTAAAATACATAAAGAAAAAAATTAATTATTTTCCAACTTGTTTAAAGAGCTGCTATGTACAAATAGTAGAAAGAGTAAGAGATCAAAACAAAACAAAAAAAACCTGGTGGTCCTCAAATGAAGGATTGAAGGAGCATCCGGGAGGTTCTATTTCTACTGCTGGAATCACAGATGGTTTTGTCTTCTGAAAAATCACCTCAAATATTAACATTTAAATCCAGTTATATACAAGTCTGGAGGGTATAGCTTTTCAGCCATAACAGAACAAAATATGCCAAGTCACATTTTAGAGTGAGATAGTTAAGCAAACCTTGTTGAATTGGGCAGTCTCCGGGACGGGAAGAAAATCGATAACCTTGTCGGCCTGGGCACTCTCTGTTACTGGAAGAAAGTTGGAGGGAGCCAATTTAACAAAATGCTACATTCCATTAGAAAACGGAAAGAATGGTAGAGTGTGGTATCACAAATACCTTTGTTGTCTGCCCATATGTCCACAATACCAGATGTTGATTCCTTCTGATCAAGACAGCAAAAGACGTAATGACTGATTAGAATTTAGAATAAATAAAAAAGAAAACAAATTGAAGAAGAGACAAACTATCCAACAACTAAAAGAAAATCTCACTTTAGGATCATCTTGATTTTCATGTTTTGCTGCTTTCAAAGCTTCTTTCAATTTTCTTATTGACTTCTTCTGTATTGAAGATGGAACTGGTTTAATGAATGGATTTCTTTGCAACAAGCTATCACAACGAAGAACTTTCTCTCTATTTTTATCAATTTTCCTCTTGACAGCTAAATTATCTGTAACAAAAAACAATCAAGGCCTGATCAATTTATTATCACAATATAGAACGTAAACAGCACATTAACAACTTTGGTCTTCCCAATCAACTAAACTCATGTAGATAACCACTAGATGAAAAATTATAAGAACCTCGTATACGCAATCACGAAAAATGAACATTATTATTGACAAACAGTAAATTGTAGCCATATCAACATAGTCCAAATTACACCCTTCTTTACAAAACTTATGCAATAAGCAATTTTCCACTATGGTATTGTCTCATGAACAAGTGAAAACTATTGAGTCAAACATTTAGGAATCAACAGAACCCTGTATTAAACCACATGAGTTAGTGTGAATAATAAACCCTAGCTTTGAGACTTATAATTGTGAGAAAAGTATGAAACCCTAAAATAAGAGAATGAAAAGGGTTGTAAAAAAAAGGAGTTGAGTAATAATACCACTAGATTTATCAACATAGAAGAGAGACTCGCTGGGAACGGCCTCTAATGAACCACCACTGAGAGCGTCTTTAGTAGATTTCTCAATGAACTCATCGATGTCATCTGTGGCTATGTTTTTTCTCCATGCTTTCTTGTTCTTTCGTGAAGTTTTTGCCTTCTTCCCCATTAGTCTCTCTCTACTAGTACCCTGAGAACTGAGCTGAAAAAGAGGCTGCTGTTACAAGGAAGAGGATGAAGAAGGTTTCTGTTCTTTACTTTTAGGGCCGGATGAGAACCAAGCTAAACCTTAAAATTGGGAGGTTTTAGTTTTATACTAGAGCTGTCAATTTAGAACCCGGACCGCGAGTTGACCCTAACCCAGCTTATTTAAAACCGGCCCGGGTCGGCTTATTGGTTAAACGGGCCGGGTTAGGGTTAGCATATATAGACCTAATAGTAAATAAGCCGGGCTAGGATTAGGGTTAGATCCATATATGTTAACCCTAACCTGACTCGTTTAGCCAACAAACCGAGTAGGGCCGGGTTTAAACAAGTCGGGCTAAGGTCAACCCGTCAAAATTCATATAGACACATATTTATTGGGTTTCTAAAAGGGATTCAGAGAATCAAAATAATCAAGCTTTTATCTAAGAACAATCAAGTTTTTATCTAAAAAGAATTCAGAACTAAATGATACCAAATCCCTGAAAATCCATAAGAACAATCAAGCTTTTATCCAAGTCATTCTCAATACCTACTTATTGTAATGTATTTCTTTATAAACTACATATCCCGTTAATTAATCTTAGATCTAAACATTGATACAATTGGGTTGATGTCGTCTTATTAGGTTTCTTCTGTTTAATTTGATGATTCAACTCCAGCTGGTTGTGTACAATATGCATATACTGGCAATTGTTTCAATTTGGACATGGATTGTTATCTAACAGGGAAGACCTAAAATTAATAGATTGGTGATTGTCGAGATAAATTAGGAATGAAATAGTTTAGATGGGTATTGATAATGAGTTCACATGAAATTGGTTATTGTCGTGAAGAAAATAGATGAGTTTGAACAGAGAATTAGAAATTAAGGAGTTGGTGATATAGGAGATTCATAGATGGTTTTATTTGTGTAAAACAGATAAAGAAGAATGATGTAGTTCTAGAATTAGAATTAGTGGAGGAGGAAGACATCAGATTAAGACCTTCTTATTAGATTAGACCATACGAATTGGTCACATATATATACTTAAAACTAATTAACTATAATAAAAAACATGGTAACAGTATGATGGTTTCCCTGTTAGGTTATAACCACTAGGTATCAGGTTCGATCCTTTTTTACTTCATTTTTTTCCTTTACTTAACGAAGACAAAAATTAATTCATGTGAAAGCTAGGACCAACCCGCCAACCCAACAAAGCCAACCCGTTTAGGGTTAGGGTTGAGGTTTAAGGCTTGTTCTTGAATAGTACTAGGGCTAGGGTTGACCCTAACTCAACCATGGGTTGACAAGCTAGGACCGGGTTGACCCTAACCCGACCCGTTTGACATCTCTATTTTATACTGTCGATATTTTTGAAGTCGTGCCCGTGCCCAACAAGATGAAATAATTAGGTCAGTTATAGTCTTGGCACCTCCGCTTAAGGGTGTCGGTTGGAACATATTATTATGGGTTATATTTCATGCAATTATCAAACAATAAATGTGGAACTCACTTCTTCCTATATTTCTGTAAACAATAACTTTCACATCACAATGAAACACACAATATAAGAATTGTAAAGATCAAATTATTAATTTTATAGGTGTATCGAGGCGAGGTACTTTCCTTTCCTAAAAGCTTTTACTTTTCGTCAATGGTGCGTAATGAATTCAGAGTAAGCTTAGCCAATATACAACAATACCATTGATGTTAACTTGCGCTCGAATAGCACCAATCAATTGAACGCAATGCAGTAAAAGCAAACTCTTGTTGTACACTCGAAATGTGAAGTTTATTTTTTCAAGCAAATTTGAAGGTGATTTTTCATACTCATCTTTCCTTCTCACTAAGAAAGATTTTTATTTGAGTTGAAACAATGCAACAATTGAGAAAACGGTTTTATTTCAAACTGTTAAGAGATATTTTTTAAGAACAAATATTATTTGTATTAACCTTTCAGAAATGGATGTATAGCCCATCCAAATACTTCCTACAATCCACCACATGAATATAATTGTCTTCACAAAAAATTAAAAAATACTTAAGTTTAACCATATAACTTTAATGCAGATACTAGAGAGTTTGTGCGTCACTATATCAGGAAAAATGGCATTCGGCTTTGAATCTTCCTTATTGAATACCAATTGGGCTTATTATCTGTTTAGTGAAAACGATGACTTGAAATGATCGAATTTATAATGTAACTGCATGCAATAAATATCACATAGCTTGTTTTCTTACTCCATTGGTTCTCGGTTGTATTCATTTCGGACCTGAATAGCCTTGCTGTTCATGAGTGCTCTTAAAGTAACATATCCTTATAGTTATCGTGAAAGCGGCCCCACTTCACACTAATATATGTCATTTCCTATTTGAAAGTATCCTGACACACTTTTCCCAGTCAAACTAGGATATATGAATCAATAAGAGAAACTTTCAACCTCTCACTTGACAGGTGACAGTGTTCCATCATAAAAACGGGAAAAAGAATAATATATATCGGTGTCTCTGGTGAGCGATTTTTTATAACATAGTTTGTCCATTTGAACCTAGACCATGGGATCTCCAATCGCTAAGTTGGGTTTCCGTTGTAACTTACTCTTTATATGTAGGCGAAAATCCTATTCCCCCCGATGATGCAATTATAAGCTCTCTAGAAACTGTATCCTTTGTAAATTCTATATAATTCATATACACTATTTTTTTAGATGTGTGCATTTGAGAGCAACGGTTTTATGGTGTTATATCGTCACTATATTTTCACATACATACCATAATACCCAAGTTATGTGTTATTTCTAACATGCGTATACTTTGGCCATAAGTATATACTTAATGAAATTTTGAAGTTACTCTTACCTTTTTTACGGCTTTGCGTCCAAAGCTTCTCCATAGTTAATCTCGCTATCAACCTAAACTTGGATGATTCCCTTGATACCGCAGTTTTTATAGAATTAAAAGCCTGAGTCCAAGTGCACATTGTTCTTAACCTTCTTGTTCATATATGATACAACGACCAAGCTTGCACTTACTTTATTATGTAAACAAGTACATAATTGTCATATAACACTTGAGTTTCTTACATGAATATTTGATACGCGCACAAGATAACTTGTGTGACCTAATCTCAAGTCATTAGGTTTAGAGTTTGGCAGATGCATTAAACCGCATCTAAATGCATGCTTATCAAACCATTGTGTATGGTACATGTGCTGAGCTCTAGAAAAGCCTATGTCTTTCATTCAAAGTTGATGAACCGTTAATCACATTTCCCGGGACTCTATCTCCTCTCCCTTCGGTCGAGTCAATAAACCCTTATGATCTAACGTCCAGACCCTAAAATATTTCTCATCATTTGGAGTTGGTGGTGGTTCAATTATTATACCACTAGAGGAATGCTCCATTACCGCATATTGAACAAGGGAGAATTTGATATGATCAGAATACTCGTAACCTTTTTAGAGCATTCAGTACCTCAAAACATGTATCACAACATTTTATTTAATTATGACGTATCTTACATCGTAATTCCGATTATAGATTTTCAAATTGTGGTTTCAAGATGAGAAACTTATCTACAAGTTCTATCTTTATCAGAAAATCAAACGAACAACAATGAGTCAGAAATTTCCCGTGAACGAAAACTAATTTTCCAATTCATGAATTTTTTTCTAAAATAAAACTCGACTTTGTATAATTTCTAAAATCACTTCCAAGAGTCCAAATTTTTTTAATTTTGGTAGGGTGAGCTATCATGATGTATTTACACTCGGTTAAGGTGATTAATCAAAATTTATATTAAATTAAGAGATACACCCAAATCTCTACCTCATAAACAAAACTCAACTTTTAAATTTGTAAGGATGATAAACACAAGTGTGGAAAGAATGAGAGATTTGATATATTCACGTGTGACAAATTATGTATCCTTTCATGCTTCCTTATAGAGATCCTACTCAACTTGTTAAGAGACGCCATATATTTATATGGATAGATATGAGATGTCAAATTGAAATAACAAAACTATTCGATTATACCCCAATAGTAACTGAATAAAATTTTAATTTTAGTTCTCTGCCTCATCCGTCAACTAAGGTTTCCATGTAAATCTCAAAATACCAACCGATTCGATGTACAATTGACTGGTATAAAAATTAATACATAAAAAAATAAAAGCAATCAGACACAAATAGATTTGTGTATCTGGTACGAGAAGACCACTTAGTCTGTGTATTGCTTTCAGTGAGCAAAACGTATTTTGTACATAAGCTTACTTCGTGAACAACTACAGTGAGGAAAAGCCATTTTATTCGTTACTCATATTCAAAACAGGGAATCCAGACAAATGATAAGTGCCTAATTTACATGTTTTTGGTATCAATTGCATACTTGTTGTAGCTATAGTTCTTGTATATTACCTTGTATAATGTTTTTTTTTTCTTCTAGTTTATGTCTTTTATTAGATAAATCATCCAAAAAGAAGTGGAAATAGCTACAAAAGTGAAGTCTACAAGTGAACAAGGATCAAGGACCATGTGGAACTCGTTCAAAACCAGATTATTATTTTTTATCATATTCTTGTACAGAACAAAGATACAAAGCCAATGATGAAAGAATGAAGTCATTCCGACGTCGTATGAAGAAATTATGAGCAAAACGAGAAAGTTGGGAATATAGAAATTAAAAAGTGTCCAGAAGAAAAATGTCAGCGAGGTGTAAGAAAAGGAAAATTAAATTAAACTAAACGATAAAAGATTATGCGACTGGACTTGACAGTCGCATATTCCAGTGCAAACAACGACGCTCTAGATTTTTTCTTTCTGCAAGCGTTTTATTCACACATGTGGGCATCAGCGCTTCCGACGGATTTGAGCATGTTTTTTTTCTAGATTTGTGACCCAACTTCTATTTTGGACGTGAACAACTATTTTTGGACGAATTTTGGTGTTTCGTTGGGACTTTGAAATTGAGGAAACTTGCTCCTAATGGGATTCTAATCTCTATAATAAGAGGATACTTAAGGGCTAAGTAATGTAGGTTACATAAAGAGACATCTAAGGCTCAAACAAATCACCTCCTGCCAGAAAACATATTGGTTTACCCCTTTAAAGGGGAGAACTTAGATATTTTATCTCATTCTTTTCTTTTCAATATTTCCATGGGTATTAGTAAATCCATAATTATGTAGTTTTATTTTATTGGTCAGGGGTGTAGTTGAATATTACAAACATGTTGCTCGATTAATGAATTAGTTTTGTCTCATAATTATCATTCATAATTTACAAATAATATCGTTGTGTATGATTGAATGTTTGTTTGCTTAGGATACATACTAAGTAAACAAATATTCATATCTAAAACTAAATTAAGGTTGTTAATACGTAAAAGTTGACAAATATTGATTACAAGTAGCATAATATAATTACTGATTGTAGAGATATTTTCTTATAATTGCATGTAGATTGCAACCTTTGTTAAATTGATTACTCATAGTAATTTTTTGCAATGATTAACCTATTTCATAAATCTTAATGCTCTAAGGGAATTGAATTTGATTGCGCAATGCGTTAGGTTATTTTCTAGGTAAAATTCATATTTTCGTCGTTATGTGTATATGATGACTGAAGTATTCTAGGGATTTTGATAATAAGAGATTAAACACTGATTATAATTATTAATTCAAATACATGTTTGTGAGTGAAGAAGAAACCCTTATCTAGTATTTCCAAACCTTCCGCTTGCCCGTAAATATTTCTCCTTTAGTTTAGTTTTTTCTTAAATTGGTTTAATAATTCAACAAAATCCCCCGTGACTTAAGATTTCGAACTCGTTATTACAGAAAGTATAGAAAATATTTTGACTGGTTTGTCACCCATCAACATATCAATATTTGATAATACACTTTTGCATCCACAATAAAAATATCATAATATCATATAGCAAGTCTAAACTATTATGAACTCCAAATTATACATCTCTAATAAGGATTTTAAGATGGTTATGGGTGTAAAATTGAACGGTTGTACATATGGCCATATGTCACAACATCCATCGTAGCTAGCGAACTCATGGTTGCACAAGCCATGTGAATAGACACGTCTACAATCTATCCCAACCGATATAAACCTCTTATTATATAATTAAGATTTTTCCCTGCATACATTCAACTCGATGATGCATACCATCCTTCACTTGAGAATAACTTGACTTTCTAAAGGATAAGTCTTTAATAATGTAGTTTGTCACTTGTTTCACTTTGAACCCTTTGATTTATCCTTTTAGAATAGAAGAGTCATTCCAGAGTTGTGTTTGCTCGAACAATTGTCGAGTTAAGTTTTCATCCTAGAACCAAATCACAATTCAGATACTTCTAACAATGGACTACATCGTCTTTTTCTCACCAATTAATCCAATGTCTATTGAGTAAGTATTTAAGCCTTGGTATTTTCATTTATCAAAGGCATAGTACATACCAATACGTAGGGTGTTTCATTGCTTTCAATAAAACTCTTTTATCAGTAGTAACAAAGATTAGTAACTGTAGATGTGATTTTCTGACGACGGAAAATAAAGAAAAAAATTGGTTATTTTGAAGCCAGACGGTTTTAGTCCAAGCCATTCACCTTGCCAAATTACAGTTGAGTCTCATGAGTATGCCTCAATTTAGCGCAGCTCAGGCCTAAGCCTAAGACGAAGTTCATACTTAAGCCTAGGGCAAGATTCAAGCCTAAAACGAGACTTGAATCTAACCCAAAAACGAGGCCTAAGCTCAAGCCTACGACAAGATTAAGCTCAAAACCTAAGGCAAGATGAAGCTCAAATCCTGAGGAGGAGATGAAGCTCGAGCTTAAAGCGAAGACGAAACTCTAACTTAAGTTCAAGGCGGAACTCAAGCTTAAGCCTAAGCCAAATCTCAATTTTAAGCTTAAAGCGACACTCAAGTCTAAAATAAGATTCAAGTTAAGCTCAGGACAAGATTCAAGCCAACCTCAAGATGCAACCTGGGTTTCAGCCTCTTCTACCTTCTTAATCACGGTTAGGCCTTATTGCAGTCACATACCAATTTATAAAGTCATGTTATCCCTACATCTAGTCTCATGAAGAAGCTCAAGACTCTACAACATTTCAGAGTCTTTAGCACATCTTAATCCAATAATGAACTCATGACATATGAGATTCATAAACTTGTCTAAACTCAATAACATCTCGAGTTTACAAGTATGTTTATGACGACTTTCATCCCTCAAAGTATGCAAGCTCAGTTATGGGACCTTACATGGGAATTAAGGTCTCTGCTCTCTTCACAGCCAGAACACCGGGTCTCTGCTATCTTCAAATACAGACACCAGACTATAGCTTCTCTTACGGACCGGCCTTGCCTATTCTCTTCGCCAATGTAGTTAATATCGGCCGGAACGTGCGATAATATCGGAATTTATCGTGTATTGGCCTTTAACCTAGAGGATACACAAAATATGGACGATACATGAATACTCCGATTATATGGGCTAATATCGTACCGATTTATAGGCCGCAGTATCGGTCGATACTATTGGTAAAGTGGTGTTTTTGTAATAGTGGTAAGAAAAGTTCGTTCAAGACTTGTGAAGATTTGTTTTTAAACCTAGTTTCTAAGACTAAAAATAGCAAAACCCAAATAAAATTGATAACAAAATTGAGAGTAAACTGAGGCTAAGATTCCACTATTTTCCAATTTTAGAGTGATTTAAATCAATAATTATAATTATGCAATTCTTACATTTAAATTGATTCTAAAATATTGCAACAAGTAGATTTTCAAAATAACAATTGTATAACAAAAGCATGGAACATCAAAAACCTAGGTCAAGCATGTACCATCAAACGAAATCACAATTGTTTAATGGAAATCATTAAATCAATTTTTAACCAAGGCAAATAATCATAAAAGAATTACATAAATAAATTAAATAAATATTACCACATAAATTTTGGAAAAAATAGCTTCCTCCGTCGCCTCAGAGATGGGGTTTAGCTCCTCATATTAATCACTTGATTAAAATTATGGTTCATGGCTCAAAATATTTACAAATGATGAAAAAAGAAAAAAATAAAGAAAACAGTGAGTTTGCAACGTTTATAGGCGTTACAGACTCACTGCTACATAGAAGGGCTGAAGATAAACGTTGCAGATGCTAAGATATCCGTTGCAGATGAGTTGAAGAAACTATTGCAATTGAAGATAAACGTTGCATATGTAAAAATATCCGTTGCAAATGGATGAAGAAACTGTGGCTGATTGGTTGAAAATACTGTTGCATATTCTTTGTTCTTCATGCAGCAGCAACAACAAATTCTCTGGATTGAGTTTTATCCGTCTGTTCGCCTCATGAGCTCTCCCAAAACTCTATGCCCTCTTCTATATCTTCACCCTTCACTATTTATACCACAGAAACTCAAATCACGCAGCAATTAATCTGAGATATTCTTATTCACTCGAGAATAATATTCTTCCCAAAACACTGGAATTACTTCCTATTTTATCTCCTTCACGCGTCTGCTAGCAGCTAACACACTTCTCACGCGTAGAACACAAGTTCAGAAGGAGTCAAACACACGCCAACCTTCCAAAAACAATCAAAGAAAATCCCGAGAATAACTCCTCCCCTGTTTTCTTCAATCCACGTAGAACTCTTGTTTTTTGGGTTTTAAAAGGACTTATTAGTCCCGACAGACGAGCCCATGTCCAAATCTAAAAAAAAAATCGAAAAAACTCCACCAAATTTGATCCAGCGAAATATGATTTTTCCCTCCAATTTTCTGTTCACCCGTGAAGAAGATGGAGTGCCCTAATCATGTATGGGGGTGCCTTTAGTAATTTGAGGTGCCCTTATCCAAAGTTAGGGTGCCTTTAACACTTTTTTTGAGCCAATTTTTCCAAAAATATTTATTTTCCAAAAACACTTACAAACACATAAAATAACATAATTAATATATAATTGAGCACTATCAAAATAAAGAATAGGGACAAATCGGACACAAATATGTGACTATCATAGGGATACAAATGTATTCATTAATAATGTTTTTTTTGTCTTTCTTTTTTTAGTTTTTCTTTTCATACAAATTTGATGTTTGGGGATGTTAGGTTATCTAGTGAATTTAGTTTAAATGATATTTTTACATTATTAATGCCTTTTCTTAAAGCGTTGAGTAATATAATGTACATATACCCATAAATTATAAAATTACAAAGTTAATTGTGTATCGCTGATAAAATCCGATATAATTATTTGTCCAGGTGTATCGTACCTCACCGGTACGAGACCGATACACGATATTAAATACTTTGCTTTCCGCACTGACGAATGTCCATGCTAGGTCGATGCTCGACCTCAACCTTGGCCTATACACATCTAATCGACAGACGGCCAGGTCAACACTTGAGCTCAACTAGATCAAGCCTCAACTCCTCTTCAGGCTCTGCCTTTGCTCCTCTCTAGGACGAATGACCACACTAGGTTGATGCTCAACCTCAACCAAGCTTGTGCTTTCACATAACATACATGGCTACATTAAGCTACCTTGAATTCTCCTCATGAGTCAGGTTGGCTATTGTGACGCCTCAACTAAAACATATACTTAGGTATACCAATAGCCATTTACACTTTAAGGCATCAAAACCTAAATCATTTATTTAAGAATCTATGTTATCTATCTAAAAAATCATTAATCCAATAATCCAACCCAAACACTCTATTATTATAAATGGAAAATTCTCAAGTGATATTAATAAATATATTAGTATATTGTTGTTTCCAATATACATATACATAGTTAGATAAAAGATACACAAAGATATTTACTTCGCTAAAGCTTTAAGATACGAGAACGAATATCTTCACGAGCACCATCATATTCAATAACTGAAACTGAAGTTGAAACGAGCGAGCACATCATCCCAAAGGGGTGCTCAGTGGAAACAATACAACTTTTAAGTAATCATTAACATGCTTCATGTTATCAAATAACAACAGTTTAAGGAGACAATAATGAATTACAACATTTAGCAATTTATGCATTTAAGAAGCAAAGTGATACCCTAACCTCACCACTAATTGAAGAAGATGATGTTAGAACAACCCAAATCAATAATAATAATCCCATCCACATGAAGTTCCCATCCAAACCATGATTTAGGAAATTACCATCAAGACTAGATATTTAGACAATCAAGCATAATATGCAAATGAGTGATTCCCCAAAAATAAAATGGTATATATAATACTCAAGCTACTGTACTCTAATCTTTATCTGCGAATTATAGGAACTTGAATTAATTTTGCTTGGATGACAACCGACTAGAGTAATTTCTTCACGCTCATTAAGTTGAAGTCTCATATATTTTAAAATTCCATCAATCTTCATGTTGCATTATTGTATTGCCCCAAATGCCATGTACTCTATTTCAACAGTGGAATGGCATGTCTAACCATGTGCAAGAATAAAGATACACATCCCAATAGTTGTCTTATATATAGTCATATATGCCTAAAGTGCATCATCAAGTCGTAAACTCAAATTATTCCTTATTGGATTAACTATCTTTTTAAAAGATGAATTTTACTTCTTGATTTGAAATTACAACTTTCCCATTTACTTGTACGTGGGTATATAGTAATAATTTTACGTGCAATGTGGTACTTCTTTAACTCAACTTTAAAAAAATATGTTTCTAAAGTATGATCCTCCGTTACTTATTATGGTTCATGGCATTCCAAACTTTACAAAGTTGTGTTCTTTCATAAATTCCATAACTACTTTAAAACCATTAATCTGAGTGGTTGTATCTTCCACCCATTTCAAGAACAAGAAAAATATACATAGTACCAAAACGATCAACAAAAGTCCAAAGAAATCAATACCTCAGATGTCAAAGACTTCAACAAAAAGAATGAATTTTTATGGTATATGTTTTTTATTCATTCGACACCGATTACAAGATTTGAAAAAAAATATATGCATTTGTGAACAATATAGGCCAATAAAACAACTTTCAAATATATCGAGAGCAATTCTTTTCTACCCAAAATGTCCTTCATGATCATAGGAATGTCAAAAGGTTGAGATAAATTTGAATTCATATTTATGTGAACACCTTTTTATCAGTTGGTCTGAATAACGTCTCCACTGGTATATATCATTCCATATATTAGTTGACTATCTTCTTATGCTTATGTTTATCCCTTCGCGCATGAAACAAATTCATGGAGACTTGTTTGAAGACCAAATAATTTGTAATGTCAGCATACCATAGTTATGAACTTTAGGGAAGTTTCCACACAACATGACAAATTTTTTATCTATATTGAGACAACTAAGATGATCTACAATTGTATTCTTGTTGATGGTGGATTTTGATAAGGGATACAATTGTAAAATTGCCATCTGCCCAGCAGCGGAAACATAGAAATATCCGCGCATATTTCTAACTTTATATCAAAATATGAAATAATATATCTCTATATATATTCCGCAAGAGAACTAAGAATAAAGTCTCTACAAATAAGCTACACGTGTTTTATATTGATCTTGTAGCCTCTCTAAATATGTATAATATTTATGTCATATCGATTAGTCTCAAGTCCCATAACTTCCATGGTTGAATTCCTTGAACTTGTCTCGAATGGCCGATCTTGAGGACGCGATCTAGCTTTGATCGGTCCTTGAGACGAAGCCATAATTTATTTTGGCGCTAGCCTCACTAGTACAAAAAGGGGCTTAGGTAACAGTTAAAAACTATCACTGAAATATTAATGTGACAGTTTTGAATTTATTTTGCACACTCACTAAAGCCCCTATGACAAAAGGTCTTACAAAAACTGTTACGGTTTCATGATTATAGGTAGAAGTTATGTCATAAACCTGTTGTTGTTAACTAGATACAGTGATATTTTTTAATAAGAACTGTCATAAAAAACTCAATTTCCTATACTAAAGTAACAATTTCTTCATAAACCTGTCATTGTTGACAAGTAACGGTAAAATCTTCTAATAAAACTGTCATCGAAACACGATTTCTTGTACAAGGGTAACTGTTTTTTCATGAACCTGTCATAGTAGGTATGTCTATCTAGATAAAACTTCCATGTAAACCCTATTATGTGACACATTACTTGTTAAACTGTCATCATACACCTAGCTCAAGGGTAACACATTTTCTACAGCTATCATATAGAACTTATTGCGAGTTAAAGTTACATGTGGTACTTTAAATTGAACAGGAGAGCTAATTTTTTTTTTGTATTTCTCTGAATTTAAGGTTCAACAAAAAGATAGAACTAAGGATAAAATAAATAAAAGATCATTCCTTCATTACAAAAGAAGAAAAATCATGAACTTTAATGCACTAAATTCAGTAGTTTCCACTGCCTTCTTGTTTGGAGGTATTTCTCTCGCCATCTTTAGAAGAATTTTTACAGTTGTAGCCTTCACTGTAAACTCCTGGAAAAAAGTACTCTCGATACCTACAAAGCAGATCATATTTTTAGATAATAAAAGATCGGTATCCAAAACATGTCTGAGACAAAAAAAAAAGAGAAATCAAACATCCTTCATCCTTCATGTCGGGGATATTACAAGACCACTTAAGCTTTCCTCCATGAAAACAATGAAAGATGTAATACTGGAAAGGTTTCCCTATCTATTAATTCTTTATTGGACGAACAACTCTAAGAATTTTAACAGATCCTTTAACTGCACTTGATGCTGCGAAGATTAACAAACATCCTTTGTTTAATCGGTTCTATTATCATGGAGTAAAATAACTGAAAACAACATAAAGTAAAATGAAATTTTGTTTGAATTTGCCGGATTCTGAATTTTTTCCAGCAAAATCCTTTCTATCTCTGTTGCACCTCCATCTGAATCACATAGAACAGAGAAACAACAATAAAGTCTGTCTATTTGCAACTGAACAAGTGCAACCCAGATTATGCATCAAACTTTCTTGTTCAAAGACAAAATTTAAACTTACGATAATTATATGCAAATAGGAAGACAAAGCAACACATTTTCCCTATGCAGATTAGAACAATTAACACTAGCTAAATTCTAATAGATAATAACTCCTTGTTTAAATTAAACCCACCCTACTTAGATGTCTACAAAAACATTACATATAAGCAAAGATCTAAATTCCGAGCAAGAAACAAGAGAGAGAAGTAGGAGACAACAGTAAGGAAGTAACTATTCAAGGGTGAAATGTTTGACTAGGATTACCGTGATGCAAGTTTAAACCTTGAGACAAATTGTTAATAACTACAAAAAGTAGTTTTTAAGGGGTTTTAGGGGTAACAAGAGTTCAATGACCTAGGCGATGGACATCAACTTGACATGAATCAAGTACTACAATGTTCTGGATGTAGATGACAACATTCACTTCAGCTAGGTACTGATCCACTACTAAGAGAATAATTCAAAAAATAATCAATTATGTGTAAGAGAATATTTTTTTCTACTAAGAACATCAGAAGGATCAATTACCCGACCTCCGTTTCACCGGCTTAAAGCATGAGCCTAGTTGTATGAATTTTATGATAGAATTTCATTCGACTGCAAATTTAAGCCACTAGTAAAAATTCAACAGGAGAATCCAAAACAAGAATCCAAAACCATGAGTGAACTAACAAGGGCAAGTCTGTACCATGTTGTGGGCGTCAGCAACTCCATAAGCAACTTGAGGATTCACAATACTAGGAAGAAGTAATTCAGCTTCAGATAGCCTCTCCATCATATTGGGTTCATCAAAACTATCCACATGCATAGGTGAAGTAACAGAAATAACCAGATAAGTTTCAGATTAGTAAAATTACAACAAGCTGAAAAGAGTCTTAATAGACCATAAAAAGTAGTGAGATCAAATAGTGGTTCAAATAATAGACCAAAAGATCTAGAGAACATGATGCACTGTATAAGGTTAACCAAATAAATCGTTTTTCTTGATTTGACAAGCATTAACTTTTTTCCTTTGCACTACCAAGGAAACGAGCTAGTTTCACTGATTTTCTATTTTCAAATTTACTTGAGAACATCATTGGTCTTGTGTAGACAAAACATGTCTCACAAATAAGATTTTTTCACTATAACAAAATAATCATTGGCACTTATGCATGTGTTTGTCTATATAAGCAACAAAAAATACTATTCTAATTTGAAGACCTTTAAAAGGTGTGGGACTCGATTTCTGCAGTCACCACTTGTTTTGAGTTCCTCCAATCCAGCTAAAATTTTCTGGATCATTAATCTGTCCACTACTGGATAGATTTTATCAAGTGGGTCTATCACATAACAATCTTGGTGATCTTGGTAATACATGTGAAAGAAAACCCAGCATATTGGAAAGAAATGGTCAACTTCGCAAGTATATTGAGTAATTATACTTTTTAATTTAAACAGTAATTACCTCTTCAATTCTTGCATGCCTTTAGAAAAAGAAATTCCGCTAAAATATTATGAAGAACCTGTCAGTTCAATGTTGGTAATTTCATCAGTGGCTTTATGGAAAACGACATCAACTTCGTGCACTTGAGGTTCCAGTGGGAGATCAAAGGTGAGAGGAATAAACATCATCCTGTTCTGAGTAGGATTCATGGGGAACGCCCCTCTCTAATGGAATCAAAGAGGGCAGTGGACAGACATAAGATACAGAAGAATATGAGGAACAAGCTAGTTCTCTCAATTTAGATATTCATGGGAATTACCTTGGTAAAGTCTACTTTTCGAGAAGCTTTTATTATATAACCAACTCTTACAACGTTATTACTTGTAACATGTTTAAATGGGAAAACAGAGGAAAAAATAACATGTCAATTCAAAAGTAGAATAAATGGCCAACTAGTTTTCTAGACAGGGGATATCTGTAAAGAGGTGTCCTTGGAACATATCATAGAGGTGGAGGAGGAACTAGATAACTTTCAGAAACCTTTCTACTAAGACGGCATAGAGTAAGAGGTAACTCTTCCAGCTTGTTAATAAACATTGCTTCTGAATCCTCCATCCCATCACCGCTCTCCTTACCTAGACAGGGAAGGAAAATCTTGTTTAGTAGTGCGTAAAGTAGCACGTGTGATCAAACTTAAGAAAGGAATATGAAATTATCATTTACAAAAATGGAATGCTTACGTTTGGCAACCTGAGCCATCCTTGATCATGTAGTTTAAGAAAGAGGTCTTCATCTTTTGTTGGTTTGGCAACAGTCAGCCATCCATGATCATGTAGTTTTAGGAAAACAAAGTAACATATGGTGTGGGATCAGTATGCATAAATCTAATGGGAAGATTTGTTCATTACTGACCTTTAATTTCTTTGGCATACTAGTATTTTATCTGAATAAAGATGATACTTTGAGTCTCCAATATTGGCAACCAATATTTGACCATCAACTATGAGAAGAATTGTAGCGTAGATCCAGAATCCATGTTGTTCCTGAAAGCATCCTAAATTTATTTATCTTGTCAAAATCAAGGTAATATACGAGAAGTAGCAAACGTGAAGCCACAAAAGGAAGTACAAGTAAACAACCAAGTAACACTTGCCTCGGAAAATTACATTGATGTCACAGATTGCCCTCAACAGTGACTCCTTAAGAATTTCCATGTGGATTGATCCATAAAAAATCTCAGAAAACATCCACTTAAACCTGTGATAACAAACATATATAATATAATATAATACCAAGTTGATGCCAATAAACTTGAATAATAGAATGCCCACCAAGGCATCAAGTTGATCAACAAGATTAAGAGATATATGTTAAAACCTAGTTCATGTCATGATACTACACATAGAACAAGATAAAAACACATTCCCTTTCTTTTATTTTCTTAACAAATGTCAAAACCTAACACAATTAATTAGTTTCAAATTCAGGACTTGAAAAAAGTACGTTGCAACCAACCTCATGGTTGACATCTCAAAATAGGTGGCTTCACTCGTTCTCGGTTCCAAATGAAACGAGCATCCTGGCGGTAGTGATTCCGGAGAATTTAAGTATATATAAGACCTGGATCTGTTAGGTATTCCAGGCGATGAGCACCAGTTGTTTAAATCTAAATAGTAGCGTTAGCAGTATAGAGATCTAAAAACAAACTATGATAAAATTGAAGGTTCGAGAATGTTGACCTTAAGTTCTGCTCATAACCATTCTTTATCCTTATATTGTTGCTTATCCCAATGCTTTGCCAATTAAATTTTCGAGATTGTAATAGCAGCACCAGTGCAATTAGCATATAGAGTTTGAGTTTGATTGTCTCCACTATGATGATTTTGGTCATCCCAATCGAGTGGCGCCTTTAGGATTCAATTTTCCAATGAAAAATACAAGAGCGGTAGCACCTCGAACCATTTCAACTTTAGGGACAGAAGCTGCTTAGAAAGATATACATGATCACTTAATTTTCAAATAAAAGCATCATGTAATATATGAATAACTAAGCAAGCTTCTGCGACCATATCGTGCTATACTAGTTATATACAGAGAAGACAAATACTGGTACCATTTCTATTTAATTCAAAGATATACAATATATGATTTACTTTCATACATGAGAACTAAACATACCACCACTAGCATATAAACCATCTTCGCCAAGGTAAACATAATCAACTAATTATCTACTTATATCCTTCATATGCATGATTCATATGATTAATATAAGATTCTTATAATTTGATATTGATACTAGTTCATACTAGTAGGCAACAACAAAATAAAACCTAGCCATCTTCTCACCATGACACTTTAATTATATTTTTATCCATCTTTACACTATTAAGTTCGTCTATAGTTAGACACATGAATTTTTCCTACTATAACACCTTGATATCAGAAAGCAAAGACATCATCGGTAATCACAATAAGATAAAGAACTGAAATTTCAAAATCATCAGGACGAGAGATCCTTAATCTTTAACATATCCTACCAATTTCACCACCATCACTTCCCCCAATTCTAAAACTAGCGCCATCTGTATAACTTGGAATAACATCAAGTGAAAATCCGTAACAATAAACCATACCCTCTGCCATCTCATTTCCTACACACAAACAACAACAATTTGACAAATACAAAATCACCTAGTCATGATCTAAAACGCAGAGCATGAATTAATACTAAAAAGAAAGTATTGTAACTACAAACCAAAATCATGTTCAAATTAGGAACCAAACGCCCACATTGATTAGCTAAATAATGACTAAGGAAACGATTATTTACCTCATTAAATTCTCCAGTTCATCTTCTAACCCTCCCTGAGACTACGATGTCCATCATCATGACCTGGATTTTGGAGATTTGAATGGTATTTGATCAAACATAAAAAGGGTTAGGAACGAATTTGGGTTTTAATCACTGAACTGAAAAAACAGATCTAGGGTTTGGAAGAAGAAAACAAGATATCGAGAAAAAAAACCTAAAGGTAATAGAGTGTGAGTGAGTAATTGGTAACGAGAGAGTGAGATCGTGTTTTCTTTCTGCTAGATGCAAGTTAGTGGGCGGTTGCCAGGTGGGGGGAAGATTCACGCCCGTCTTCACGAATTTTAGGGAAGTATAAGAATATCTGGGTCGTGGTAGCCGGTAGATAATGACCAAGGGCTCAAACTAGAAATGTCCTGAGTTTGAAAATGCTTTATGGTGGAGTATATGCATAGCAGCAGTTTTGAATCAAAACTTCCACCATAAATAGAAGTGCCGGTATTTAAAAAAATTGTTATCAACAACTTTCCACTTAGATAACAGTTTTTATACAAAAACAGTTACAGTACCTTAAGTATAGTAACAGTTTATAACTGTTATTATACATCAATATATAATAACATTTTCCTACAAGAACTGTCATTGTAAAACTATTCAGTAACAGTTTAAAAACTGTCACAATTGTTCACCTCTATTGGTATGAGTTTTGGTATGAAACTGTTACGTATATCTCATAGCTAATTCTTTTGTAATATTTCTCTCTTGAACTGTCACGGTTTTGAATGTTGAACTGTCACCAAAGATCATATTTGTACTAGTGCCTATTGCTAGCGCCATAACTGTTATGGCGCTAGCTATCCTTAGCATGTTTGCAAGAACAACCAATCAAGTCTACCATGTTTGGTCCTTGAGAACTCTTGTGTAATCTTAGCTTCAAACACTTACAAATTTATGCCATCTTACTTTCAAGCTAGGGCATGCCTACTAAACTTACTATTTCTACAATACGTGATACTTATCATTCTACTTAATCATTTAAAAAACTGAGCAACATGCCTCACTAATTTAGCAGGTTATTGATTTAACCTAACCAAAAGTAGTAGTCCATGACTTTACTATTTTTCTGCGAGATATCAAAAACATCACATGGTGAGATTCTCATTGGGATATTGGTCTGGCGGTCTACGGTAACGTGCAATGTGGCAACACATCCATGAAAAGAAGGTAATATGTAGTGGACAGTTATGAGTAGTTGAGAGGATGGGGAGTAGTGGTCATACAATCCTTCTGATTTATCGAACATGACTCCACTGCAATCTCCGCGATCATCACTTCTCCATTACTTTACAACTTCCACAACTTATGAGAAGTCAGTGTGTTTACGACAAGACTATAAAATAGATGGCTCATCTATTCGAAACAAGGACATAGCATAGCATATTTATCTCATAGATAATCAAACTCATAGTCATAAATCCAGTTTTCAACTACACACTACCATTTTCATCATACAATGATTTCTTAACCTTTTCTACTTCCTTCCCCTAAGATCAACCCATCATCTCCACCTTTGTGGCTGAAGCAATACTTGAATGGCCGTTTCTAGGTTTAAGATCGTCTTGTACGATTTGATCTCTCGAACCTACAAAAAGTACTATTTTCAATACATTTTTTTTTTCACCTTAAAACAGTTCTGAATTCTTCTTTATCCTTTATTTCGAGGCTGAACTCTTGTAAGAGTAATATCTACCGTACAAGTGTTGGTTCCACTTTTTTCTTGGGTAAAAAGTACCTCTAAGTGCCTTATGATATGAAAATACAAGCACTTTGGTACTGATAAAATGAGATCCAAACTTCTCTTATACAAATATAATTGCCAAAAACCTTTTTTCTTTTTCAGTTTGATATAATTATGTTGTGCATCATTGATAGTATTCTTGAAGCGTAATAGATAGCTTGGGGAAGCTTTCTATCACGTTTTCCTAAAAAAACACCAAATATATAGTCACTTGCATCACACATCAAAACAACTTGCTCCAATACGATGGTTTGATGATATTGGTTATTTGAAGGAATGCTCGTTTAAACCCATAGGCAATTGTATGTCAAGTCTATTGTCAAATTTAGATGCAAAAACTATTTATTGATTTAAAACCTACTAAATTCAGATTCGTATAGATTATCTTAGGTATTCTAAGTCTTAGGAATCATCCAAGTTACTCTCAAAGATTGAAGATTGAATATCACACAAAGACATTATTTCGAAGAACTGAATCGAAGGTTAGTAACAAAGACCGGTATTCCTTTCAGACTTATTTCACTTTTATATATTTATCTTTTGCAGAAAATTAGTCAAAGACTTTAATAATAAATAAATTACAAATAATATTATTAGAAATTTAGTAATCCAATCTATCTTAATTTGATTCAAACTCATGAACAAGATAAAAAAATTCAGTGAGATATGGAAGTTTGAGTTAGCAAACTCAAGTCGTGTAGTTCACTATTGATTACTTTTCATATAGTGAGTTCATGAATCTAACACAGTCATTTCGTGAACGTAGCTTAAGGTGAGTTTTCCTGTGACTTTTTTATAATATGAGTTCGCGAACCCAAGTTATCAGGATTTATCCTATAGAATTTTATAACTTTAGTTCGCGAACCTAATATAAATGAAATATTCTCTTAATACCTCTTTATTGTGTTTACAAACTTAACTTATAAGTTAGCGAACCTAATGGGCCGACCCAATAACTTGGGTTTGGTTCATTCCTTCTTTTTTGTTTTCAAGGAAAACTAATCACACGCTTACGAATTGCTAATTATTAACTAATTCCTTTGCACAAAAAGTTTTAATTCTTTCCAAGAATTGATCTAACTTGTAAACCAAATTTTAGATCATGTTTTAACCGGAAGTTGCCACAAAAGTGTGCATATTGTATATTCTTGGTAGTTTACAGTTATCTTTGGAAGTAATTCTCTTATGGAATTTGTTCGACGCTAAATACGTCTAATACTTCAAACTATGGAAAGAACCTCAAATGCACGTTAAATTCTAACTAAAGAAAAAGGCTTTTGTATCTTAAGAAAGAACCTAGCCTTAGCAGTTTAATAAAAAAACTTAAGTTGCAATAAATTATTGCTTACATCTTAAGAAACCTAATGTTGATTGATTATTGTATATTTGAGACGCCAACAACACAGAAAACTCAATCCTCTACACATGTATCTTGTTGCAAAGTTTGTCCTTCTATATCAAAGGTTCTTCGAGCACTAAATTAAGACTTTGAAAGCTTTACTTGGGGATTTGTGAAGTACAGGTTCACCTATCTTTTATAGGATAGTTTTGTAACTTGTATCTCGATTTGGTCTGTTTATAATTCTTGGATATTATAAAGTCATTCTCTTCTGCTATAAGTTCAAGAATTATTGAACAAATCCAGATTTGATAGAAACTTCAAACTCAATTGCATATAACGCTTACCCATTGAATCCAGTTTTGAAGTTTCAAAAAAAAAATTCATCTTAGACAAAGGTCTAGCTAATTTGATATTCTTGTGAGATAGATTGATTAGGAATATCTATAAGTTTTGAAGAGTAGAAACCCTAACATTGTAATTTAGATTTGTCTAAATCAAATGAAAGAGTTATGTCGTCTTGAATTATAATAAAAAAGAAAATAACTAGGCATCATGTTTAAGGTAGCGTAGCGCTAGTCTTCATAAAGGACTGTGGAACAACTCCTAGGCCTATAAAGCATGTCAACTAAGGAAATCAAGTGCATAGGTTCCTGTGGGGATCAAGAGACATAGAGGCACAACTGTAGCAGAGTAACTTGGAGGGTTAATTCTGTCTCAATTATATTCCAGTCTGAAGTCATTATAGTAGCCTAGTGTTTATAGCGGCATAATACAATGTGTTTACAAGCTGGACGAGGTCCCGTGGTTTTTCTGCTTTACATTTTTCCTCGTTAATAAAATTATGGTGCCTTGTGTTACTTTTATTTTTCGTATTACATTAATTTTATCTTAATAATTAATTAAAGTACAAATAGGTTGTACGTTAATCATCCTTGTGATTCAAAAATCTCTTTTAGAGATTATCCAAGGATATTTCTTTTCTGATTTGATCTTTGGTTAAAGTTCACGCAAGGAAAAAGTCTATAGATTTTGAAACGAAAATGTTGCTGGTGTACTTAGTACCCTCCATTTTCATGGGTTGTGGTCAAGAGTTATGACAAGTGTTTGAACACCTCTTTTCACCTATCATCAAAGTAAAAAAACATTTATTTTTTTACAAAAGCTTGCGTAAAGACATTGATATCTGTGAAAAATTCTCGATAAGCCTATTACATAATCCTACATAGCCAGAAAAAGCACGTACCTCCCTCACATTTTTAGGAGGTGTTAGAGCACGAATAAGGTCTAGTTTAATTATCAATTTCTAATCCACTTGAATATATAATGTGATCTAAAACTATGTCATGACCGATTGTGAAATGACATTTCTCCCAATCAAGCACAAGAATAATTTCAATGCGTTTTAAGGAATTAATGTTAAAGTTCCGAAACAATTATTATATGAATTACTATAGGCACACATTTACACTATTGGTGTGTTTGGTTGCGGAATCTTAATGTGGGATTCATGGGACCAGCGGATTAGGTGGAATTATAGATCCTTTGGTTTTCCAAATTCCTCGGATTCACGTTTTTTTTCGGAATATATAATTCCGTCAAATCCTCTTGCTGGAAAAGTTTAAGAGGAATTTATGTCCCCCCTCTTATCATCATTGTTACCTAATAATTTTTATATCTCCATGTTTGTGGGTAAAAACAAATTTAGGGGTGAAAAGGTAAAAATAGGGTAATCCCTAAAACATTTGTATTGTGGAAGTAATTTTATAGATATGAGAGATCAAAATCACACAAGATTGGCCTAAACCAAGAAATGATCGTTCCGATCTTGCTGCAGTCACAAAAGAAGGAAAATGGTTGGTCTTAGGGAGGGAAGCAGAGGAAGTGTTGAGGTCGGAGTATCGGGCACCGTTAGGTGTGATAGGCATTTATTGCTATGAAGGATTATCTATGTATGACTGAGAGAAGGCCTTGATAAAAATCAGATGATAGACTTGTTCTATTTCGTACGCTTTGTCTGTTTTGATTTCAATAGATTGAAGGATTCATTTATAATAACAGTAGTCGTAAACCCTGACCTCGTAGGAAGTGGTAGTTGTGAAGTAGTGGTGAAGTGGAGGTGATGGAGATTGTGTTGAAAATCGTGTCCCACTTGTTGGGAAGGTTGGACGGTTTTACACCCACCACTCCTCTACTTTTCTAATTATCGCACATTCCAGACACTTCTCGTAATATGTTTATTGTTACACCGCATAACGTAGACCGCCAGACCAATACCCTAGTGGATATCTCACCATTTGTGACATCTTTCATATCTTATATGATTTTAGTATAATTAAATATTACTACTATGAAGTCGAATGAGACTTGCTTAATTAGTCAGTTGACTAGTGGCTTGTCATGCTTGACTAGTCTGATGAGTCTGACAAGACTAGTGGGACTTGTAGAGAATAGGAAAACTAAAATAAAACACGTATTTTATTTTATATTATTTTAAGTTTCTAAGAAACAATGAGAGTTCAAATGTGCCAACCAGTGTTGACATGTTAAACTAAATAGGTTATGCCGGATGCAGGCAATGAGTAGGTCGAGCACTACATTTCACATCATCGACGAGAGGTGATAGATAGTAATAAAAGAGTGAGGAATAAAATATTTAAGTATTAAAGTGGTCAAGCATATGTATCAGGACATACGTGTGGAGCCATATGAAATAATATATTTATGGCCAGACGCTATGGTGATTCATCCATGGTCAGCCGTATGTTGATCATATATACGGTACGTCATATAAAATAAATTGAATTTTTTTAAAAATATGGCTCACCGTGTCAGTTACACTTTATAAAGCTTGGTCAGTCGATATAAGTGTATGGCACACTTGATAAAATCGTCTACTTGGTAGGCTACACACAAAATATGTCATATGCCTGTTAAGTATAAAGAATAATTTGGGACTCCAAGTTTAACATTTTCAACGTTTATAAATTTTGCAAAAAGAAAATTGGGACTCCAAGTTTTTAATTAGGGTTGGGACTCCCAGTTTAACGTTTGCAATACTTATAAGCGTTACAAGAGGTGTGAATTGGGACTCCACACCTAACGTCAAAGTTGGGACTCCATGTTTAGCGTTTAGAAAGCTTATAAGCGTTGCAAGAGTGTGAATTGGGACTTCAAGTCTTCACACTGAGTTGAGACTCCAAGTTTAGCGTTTGCGAAAGTGGGAGTTGGGACTCCCAACTTTAAGCTTAAACTCGGTCTCCTACTTGCTTTGTTTGTTCACGCCATTCATGTTACTTGCTTCATCAAGCAAGGGTTGATGTGGACAACCAAGTTGGTCTATCATGGACCAAATTTTGGCCGTCCAAGTTAGTCGGCCAAGCATGAAATTAAGTCTGTCAACCAAGTTGGAGGGCCAACTTGGCCAGACAAAAAAAGAGCTACTTTAGCAAAAACGTTGTAGATTCTTCATACGATGTACGTTTTCGATACTTAACCCCAATTTCGAATTAAAAAAGGACCGGCTATCTCCTGACGAGGAAAAATTTAGGTTTAAACCTATTTTGACAGTCAAACGGGGCAAAAAGTATCAATCCAGAAATATTTGAGGCAAAATTCTGACAGTTTTCAGCTTCTACTTCGTCTCCTAGACCGTTACTCGGAATAATACACCCTTTTAGTATGTTGTAATAGATGCATAGGGGAACATATATTGTTTGGAACATTTTTCCCTATTCTCCACTCATTAGTATATTTTTCAAAGATGATTAAGACAATACGTCAGAAATCAGGGTTTCAACCAATATTATGATTTCGTTGTATTTCGGCAATTACTGGGATTTTGGTGCGACCAATATTGGAGACATGTATTTCAAGCTCGACTAATATTAGGGCGTGGCCAATTAGAGCTTTAGATTTGTATTTGGTGCGACGATGACTTGGTGTTTAAATAAAGATGTGATGCCTCAACCTGGTGCATTCATGCGCAACTTGTCATGTGTTTCCATGCATGTTTATATACGCATTGTGATAAATCAATATTATACAATTAGGATTTGAATATTGATATAAATTAAATCTAGGAATTCATCCGGGGAATATATCACTAGAGAAGACTCAAGTTGCTCTATATCAGTGGGCAATGCATATATGAGATTGGATCTATTATGTATAAATTATAGAATATCTGAGAGTATAACAACTAATGCCAACACTATTTTATTTTCTATATAGATGGATACTGAGTCATACAATTATCATGATTGTATATATACATATATATATAAACATGGATGGATACCAATCATGGCTTAGCATATTCCTAAGATTCTTTGCAGAATGAAAATATACTAAAGTTCAATATATTTTGATACCCAGTCAAAAATATATTTTTTACAATTTTAGCCTTGGTAAAAATCCACCATCTACACTCCCATAACCATTACCTCTCTCCTTCTTTACTATTGGACTTTACTTCAAAAACTAATCAAAGACCTCACCACCTTTTTATTTATTTTTTATTTTTATTTTTTGTTATTATCATTATTATTTATTTTATTTTATATATTAATATTACTGGTATTGGTATTGGTATTGTTCCTATCATTATTTATTTAATTATTATTATTAGTAGTAGTAGTATTTTTTTTATTATTAATATGGACATTCGATTAATAAAAAATAATAAACGTATTACAAAAAGTTAGTCGGGAGCCTTGCGACAAGCTGGGCTCCGACTCCTTTTTGAATGGTAAGCCTTATCTATGAAAAGGAAAATTACCAAGTTTTATATTGGGATCATGACTATCTAAATATTTCTTAAGTCTCTTCAAAAAGATGATTGTATCTTCGCCAAGTTCCTCCAGAGTTATGAAGGCTAGAACCCCAAAACCTAATCCAGGAGCTCTACACTTGTCTAAATACTTGTTTCTCTTCCGGGTAACTGCATTATCAATAGCAAGGCCTGGTGTGAAGGTTTGGGCACCTCCACCGATAAATGGTGAAATTCTGATGACATCCATACAAACATCCAGTCTATTATCCCAATTATACACTAATTTTCAATTATTATTATTAATATTATATTATTACTATATAGTATGAGACCTAGAAGAAGGGATTACTAGTTTCCTATAAAAAAAATGAAACAGTGTCAAATGACACATTGGATTTTAAACATGAAATTTATACAAATAAGATAATTTTGTATTAAGTTTCCAAACATGTCAGGAATTTACTTAAATTCTCGGATTTAAATTTCTTTTAATCAGAATTTTTCTATCTAAACAAACTGTATATCCCTTAATAATTTTATGATGCTTTCGATGCAATATGACAATAAACTAAATAGTTATTTTTATTACTAGTTATTTATTCGTCTAAGTTGGCAACAAATTGTCGATGCAATTCCAACGCATAGGAAAATAAATAATTTTTTTATTTTTTTTTTGTAGAAAAACCGAACTTTATATTAAACTAAGTAGTTTTGCTCCATTAAAAGAGCCACATCATTAGTTACAGAAATTAAGTATGTTATAGCTAGATTAACGGCATAATTAGGAATATCTGGGAAATTAAAAACATGTGGTTTTGAAGTCTGGGCATGCTTTGTCATCTTTTTTGCAACTCTGTTTCCTTCCCGGCCTATGAAGATGCCGCTGAAAGTGTTGAAATCCTTCGATATAGAAATGGCTTCATTCAGAATGACTTGGCACCTCCATTCGACTTCTACCTTCTTGCTTGTTAAATAGTGAGCTACTAAAATAATGTCTCCTTCCAAATCTAAATTACTGATATTGTTGTCTCTGACCCACCTAATTGCTAAGAGCGCTGCCTGGCTCTCAGCTTCTTCCGATGTGAAGCCTAGGGACTGATACCACTGTCCTCCCCTGATTGAACCTATGAAATCACGACAGATTAAAGCATGCATGCATAAGAGATAGGATCAATAGAAGAAGCATCATAGTTAATTTTGTTTTTCTTCTCTCTTGGTTTGATCCACACAATATCCTTCTTGTGATTTTTCTTTGCTACCCTGTCAAGAGTCTTGGTTTTTCCATCTTGTCATAAGTCCAGGAATAAACCAAAATGTCTTGCTTGATAAGCATAATTGTCGTAAGGGGTTGTTGTTTCTTCTTTCCTGAACACAAGATTGCATCTAGCCTTCCATATATGCCACGATACACTGGCACTAACATCCGCCTTCTGGTGATAGTCATCTTCCCATCCTAGTGGGTTTTCAAACCATGAAAGGAACCAGGTCCAAATTTGGCTGCAATCTAGATTTTGTTGCCTGAGTCAAGTCCGAACCAAATAATTTCCCTTGCAAAGTGACAATTCCTAAGGAGGTGCATAATAGATTCCTCATATTGATTGCATAAGGTAAAATCAAGGAGTCATGACGAACCTTAGAGCTTAGAACTGCTCTAACAGGGAAGATATTGGAAAGCATTTTCAAACAAACAGTTTGATTCTTGGGATAACATTTAGCTTCCAGATTTTTGAGAAGAGAGGATTTGGTGGTGGGGCTTGGTTTAAAGGAGCATGATTGTAGTACGATCGAGTTGAACATTTTCTATTTTCGGTAAGAGACCATTTTGGAATGTCTGGTGGTTCGAAATTGAACTTAATCCCGACAATAAGATTGATTATTTCTCTCGAGAAAAGGTCATTAAGGAAATTTAAGTTCCATGAATTATTCTCAAAATAAATTAATTGACCAATTAGGGAGTATTGGATTCTGAATGCCTCCGAAGAAGGTGAGAGTTTTCTCTCCAGGGTTGGGACCCAATGGTCCTCCCAAATACATACTAGTACCAAAACCATCTCCAATCTTCCAAAAGGTGAGTTCTTTGATGTTGTTGATCCCTTTTCTAACTCCTTCCCAGATAATGGAGCCTTGTTTACTTTTTGATCCTAATTTGAGAGGGTGGTGATGTTTACAATACTTGGTACAAAAAATACGGCCCCATTAGGCCTTCCTGTTATCAACAAGTCTGTAAGCCAGTTTCACTAGAAGACCCTCATTCATTTTCCTATTTTTTTTGAAACCTAGGCCACTTTAGATTTACTAAAACAAATGTGATCCCAAGCTTTGAAATAACAACCTCTTTTTCCATCTTCCTTCCCCCACCAGAAATCCATGGTGATCTAGGTGAGGAGGTTGGTGGTGGAAATAGGTAAAGGAAAACAAGACATCATACAATTAGGAATGGTATTCCGGATGGCATAAACTAGAGTAGAACGACCTGCCGGAGATAGAGATTTATCTTTCCAACCCTTGAGCCTGTCTTTGAATTTGGCAACCAGATTAGAGAAACTCGAAGCACGTTGTCTACCAAAGAAGAGCGGGGCTCCCAGATATTGGTCTTTTAGATTTAGTTTTTTAACTCGAAGAGTACGAATGAGAGTTCTACATAAATGATGAGGGACTTTGGGAATGAAAAAGACCCCAGATTTTTCGAAATTAATAGTTTAACTCGAGGCTAGACTGAAATCATTAAGAATCTGAAGGATGTTTTTACATTATTTTATATTTTCTTTTGAGAAAATGAGGATGTCATCCTCAAAAAGAAGGTGGGAAATCGGGGATCTATCTCTAGCCACCTTGAATCTAGATTTTTTTTTGGACTTCTCAGCTTGCATAAGCATTCTGGAAAGAACATCAATGCAAATGATGAAGAGGTAGGGGGATAAAGGATCCCCATGCCTAATTCCTCTGTAGGGGGAGAAAGGTTCCCTAGGAGATCCATTGAGCAGAATCGATATTGAAGTGGTCGAGATGCACTGGTAAATAAGAGCACACCAGTAACCGAAGAAACCCATCTTCTCCAAGATTTAATTACAAAAGTTCATTTAATATGGTCAAAATCCTTACTCATGTCAATTTTAATTCCTTGGAAACCATTTTTTTCTTTTTTCATTTTCATAGAGTGGAGAATCTCATTCGAAATGTCAATGTTGTCCACTATTTGTCTTCCTGGCACAAAAGCCACTTGGAAGGGGGAAATACAACCATTGAGGAAAGGTTTAATCCTATTAGCTAAGAGTTTTGAGATTAATTGATAAGGAGTGTTGCACACACCTATTGCTCGAAAGTCCCACGGGCTCGATAAGATGGTCCTTTTTAGGAATGAGAGATAAAAAAAGTTTAGTTTAACTCTTTGGGAAGAAACTTAGTTTTGAAAAATATATACGCCATAATACATGTATCTTTTCTGACAATTTACCAAATTTTATGGACAAAAACACCAGGGAAACCATCGGGTCCCGGAGATTTTGAGGGGTTCATTTGAGCCAGGGGGTCCCAAATTTCAGTTTCTGAAGGGGTTGCAACAAGGGTGGCATTCAGATCATCAGAGACCCAAGAGGGTATCTGGCCTCTGCCAACCCCCCGAATTTCTTCAATCGACTCCCTATTTATACTAAAGCATCAAACCCATTTCAAATTTTCAAAAATATCTTCTAATTAATGAATCAAAGCTCTGCAGATGATTTTTTTTTTCTCGTTGTAATATCAATTCTTGATTTGTTTTTTTCTTTCCAAATCTCGAATATGTTTTTATTGTTGTTTCCTTAACATGAGATGAGAATATATTGTTGCTTATCGATCCCTAAGAAAAACTTTGTTTTAAAATAAACCCGAGAAGATATCTTTTTGTTTCAAAGCTCGATTAGTTGTGTACAGTCAACACGAGATTTTTGTTGCTTTTCTAGTCTTTCTGAGTTTGTACAATTCCTTTTAATAAGGCAAGAAGATATTCTTGCCTTAAATCCTAAGAAATCTTCTCCAAGTGTATCAGATTCACCGTTTTAACAAGAGAATTCTTCCCGGCAAAATTTAATTTAAAGGGAGTGGGTGCCCTTATCAACTTCGTGGGTGCCTTTATAACTTTTGATAGGGTGTTTTAGCACTTTTCAAGCCTATTTTTTCACGATCGTTTATTCCGTAAAAATTCCTAAAAACATAGAAAATGAAAATATTAGTACAACAATTGAAAAAAAAAACAATATAGATATGAACTCAAATAAGACATATAAATCTAACTATCAGTATGAGATCCAAAAAAATCTACAGATTGACTCGGGATCCGACCCAATCATCGGGACGCTTGAGCAATAGCTTGGAAGTGGGATCTCAGGAGGGAAGTCAATTCAGAAAGGTTAGAATATAAGTTTCCGTCCGAATCTTTCTGTTGGAGAATTTTATTTGCCCTGAACCAATTGGCAGCAGACCGATAAAAAATCTCGCATTTTCTATCTCTAAAATTAATAAAGTTAACCCTTAATTTTTCATTCGTAAATTCCTCCTATATATTATACCATTTATTCAGATCATGGAGTAAAGTTCCCATTCGTTGAAATCATTATGAGATTTATTTTTTATAGAATGATTTTTTTCTAGTTGATGTCTTAGGGATTTGATGTGGACCCAATATTGCCAAAGATAACTTTGTTCCATACCCTTAGCTCTTTTTCTAAGAAATTTTAATTTAGAACAGACTAACCTAGGAATCTCATGATAAAATTTCTCTAAACATTTTTAATAACATCCATACAAGATTCATTTTCGAAAGAAGAGTTTGAAATTTAAAGGGTTTTGATCCGTTTGTTAATGTTGTACTAGTGTTAGTCAGCTAAATGAGAGGTAAACAACTCCTTTTCTTTGTCACTGAAATAGTCTTTTTTGAACGCGCCGACAATTTTAGGTGTTTTTTCTTCTGTCTGTTTCTGTATTCAAAGGTGTAGCTTTTCGGATTTTCTAGCAGGATTTCTGTCAATTTATGTTTGATGTCTCGTTCATTCAGGTTTTCAGCTTTCTTTTGATGCGCTAACTTATTATCCTGAGGTCTTTGGAGGTGTCGGATCTCTAAGGGGTCTGGGGTATTTCTTGCTCGGTTTTTTAGGATGGAGTTGTGCTCACCGGTATTCACTCAGAGGTTTGTCTACAAATTTCTTTACACTAATTAAGAGGCTATTTTTGCAGGGGTCTTTGCAGAGTAGGTTTTTGTTGCAATCATCACGGTTCCAACAACATCTGGCACCTACTTTGGGAAATTTTGAAGTTGTTGTATTTGGTTTAGAAAGTAAAATGAATTTTCTGGGAAGGGAGGTATATTTTCAGAGTTTTAATGAGAATAAGTTATTAAACTGGTTGTGGTGGTTGCATCATCCAGTGAGATTTAAAAGCCTTGGATGGAGAATGAGAGAACTGTATCAATTAATTTACTGGGGTGTTCGCTATTTGTTTTCTTTTTTCATCTCTTTTCTTTCTCTCATTAGTCCCTATCCTTCTGTTCCATGGCTTCTGATTATCCTTTGGTTCCTCCCCCATTTATGTTAACGAAGTTACCACCAATATGGAAAGAAATGTATCACTGCTATAGAAGGTGGAACCTGTTGGTTAATAATCTTTCTGTAACAGAGAAACACAAACAACAGAGAACTTGAAGATGATTAAGGGAGGGTTAGAAATAAACAGAGCACACACTCAAGCACAGAGAGGTGAAGTCGCCTGTTCAACAGACTGCCCTTAACTCGATATTTGCCAGGTACACCTTCAGGAAGATGCTGCTATACCTTGTAAGTGACAAATTTGAATTCAGGATAAAATCACCTGATACCAACCCAGCTAGCAAAGCTCGTTGACCCGTGGTGAACTTAACAGTAGATGGAAAAATAAAAATGTAAACTATTGCACACAACAAAGCAGGAAGATGGTGAAAAGTCGTCAGGACAGTGGCTGCGACTGAGGTAAACGAAAACCTTAGTATTGTTGTTCTTTTATAGGAGAAGTAATCCTTTGAGTTTTAAAACGGTGAAAAATTAATTTTGAAATATTAAATCCCCATTAAAATAAAACGTTAAGATTTTTAATTAAAAAATATTTATGATTTTATTTTTCATTTAATTCAAAACGGTAAAATATTTATTTTTAAGATAAACCCGTTGAATATTTGATGGGTACACTGTGCACTCGCAGGCACTCGCAATGCACATGCAAGGCACACGCCAAGGCTCACGCCAATGGTCACGCCAAGGGTCACACCAAGGCTCGCACCAAGGCTCACACCAATGGTCACACCAAGGGTCACACCAAGGGTCACACCAAGGCTCACACCAAGGCTCGCACCGAGGGTCGCACCAAGGGTCGCACCGAGGGTCGCACCAAGGGTCGCGCCAAGAGTCGCGCCAAGAGTCGCACCAAGGGTCGCGCCAAGGCTCACGCAAAAGCACACGCAAGCTCCGCCAAGCTCCGCAAGCCCGCGGTGCTTCGGTGCGAAGCACCGCACATGTGTGCATTTGCCCACTAGTCCATTTCCTAAGTCCATATCCAATCCACTAGTTCTTTTTCCTTATATAGAACGTTTGTGGTAAAATGCATGAACTTCCTCCTTGGTTTGCCCAATGTGGGACAACCAAAGGTTTCTCATTCACTAAGAAGTGAAAATGGATGGCTATAATTCCACCCAAGTTTGAACTAGTGATCCTAACACCCATCAAGTTAATTATAGTAACAAAATTATTTTAAGTAATAAAATCTTAATTTTAGTATAAAACCATTTTTATTTCCAACAATCCCCCACATGAATGACGAAACCGCAAAATCGGAAAAACGAAAAAACGAGAAATACCTCTTAAGCAATAGGTGACCATTTGGAATTGAACCTTTGCTTAGTGAGAAGCACCGGAACTACTTGATGGTCAGTGAACGTGATGTCTTGAACTGCCATCGTTTAGTGTAATTCTTCAATAACTCCTTACACGAGATATCTCTTAAAATGCTGTTAAGTTCACGCCGTTGTGTCCGTTTTGTCCCTGGACGTATCCCGTTTCTCAGAATGCTCTAGAGAATCAGCTCAGTTCTCATAGGAAGCGACCCACTTCCTCATTCAGATAGGTGAGTTCTATCAAGAGTGTTAACTGCTACACCCCATTTCAATCTTAAATTGAAACTATAGAACTCATGAAGACTTTACTCTAAGTCATCCTCACTTGCAGTCACACTATCACGTCTACACCATAGGGAAGGGACAGAGATAATAATTCTCTGATAGTGTTTAATTTTTACCCGCCACAAATTAGTTGTCTCATTCAAAACCTTGATCTTGGGATCTCCCGTCAGCAAGGTTGAGTATCCTTCATGGCAAGTTTTAATTGATGAGCTTAAGTCTCATCCCCCTCGATGCATTACTAACTATCTCCTTGGACAAGCCTTTCGTCAAAGGGTCCGCGATATTCTCCTTAGACCTCACAAAGTCAACAGAAATAACGTCAGTTGAGATTAGTTGTTTTAGAGAATTGTGTCTTCTCCTTATATGAATAGATTTTCCATTATAGTTGCTGTTTTTAGCATTAGCTATTGCAGCTTGATTATCACAATGTATAGATACAGCTGGCACAGGCCTATGCCAGAGAGGACTGTCTTCTAAAAAGCATCTTAGCCAAGCGGCTTCCTCTCCTGCTTTATCTAACGCTATAAACTCGGATTCCATAGTGGATCGAGCGATACAGGTCTGTTTGGAACTCTTCCAAGACACTGCTCCACAGCCTAAAGTGAAAACGTATCCACTCGTAGACTTAGACTCCTCTGAGTCTGCTATCCAGTTTGCATCACAGTATCCTTCCAGAACAGCAGGGTATCTCTCATAACTCAACCGAAAGTTTAAAGTGTATTTAAGATACCCCAGCACTCTGAAAAGTGCATCCCAATGCTCTTGTCCTGGATTACAGGTATACCTACTTAGTCTACTCACTGCATAGCAATGTCTGGTCTCGTACAGTTCATTAAGTACATCATACTTCCTATGACACGTGAATATTCAAGTTGCGAGACTCCATTGCCTTTGTTTTTCTTGAGTCTACAAGAAGGGTCAAAAGGAGTACTTGCTGGTTTACTATCAAACTGGTTAAATTTCTTCAGAACTGACTCAACATAATGAGATTGACTGAGACTGAAGCCATTAGACTCCTTTCAAATTTTCATCCCTAGGATTACATCAGCAGGGCCTAAGTCTTTCATGTCAAAGTTCTCATTCAACATGTTCTTAGTGGAATTAATAATTTCTAAGGTTGTACCTAGTATAAGCATATCATCAACATACATGCATACCATCACACAAGCATCGTTGACAGATTTAGTGTAAACACATTTGTCAGCTTCATTTATTTTAAAACCACTAGAGAACATTACATGATCAAATTTTTCATGCCATTGTTTAGGTGCTTGCTTCAAGCCATATAAAGACTTTTTAAGTCTACACACCTTCTTTTCATAACCCTTCACCATAAAACCCTCGGGTTGATCCATATAGATTTCTTCATCTAATTCACCATTTAGAAACACAGTTTTTACATCCATTTGATGTATCTCTAGGTTATGGATTGCAGCAATTGCAATTAGCAACCTAATTGAAGTAATTCTAGTGACAGGTGAATAAGTGTCAAAGAAATCTACAACTTCTATTTGTTTATAGCCTTTAGCTACAAGTCTAGCTTTGTATTTTTCCACGGTTCCATCAACCTTACGTTTTCTCTTAAAAATCCATTTACAACCTATGGTTTTGCACCCTGGAGGTAAATCTACTATTTCCCAGGTTTCATTCTGAACAATAGAATCCATCTCACTAATAGTGGATTCTTTCCACCATGGAGCTTCAGACGAAGTCATGGCCTCTCTATAGGTTTGTGGATCAGTTTCAACTAAACAGGTAATGAAGTCTGGCCCAAAAGATTTTTCTAATCTAGGTCTTTTGCTTCTTCTTGGCTCATAAACAGGTTCATCTTCTTCTACCGGTAATGAATGGCTAGAAGAAGGGACATCTAGATGATCTACACGTGTCACGCGAGATTCAGTTTTCATTGGAAAAACATTTTCAAAAAACGAAGCATCTCTAGATTCCAAAATGGTGTTCACTCCAATTTCCGAGTTATCGGAACTCATAACCATAAATCTATAGGCAGTGGTGTGCTCGGGATATCCTAGAAAGACACAATCAACGGTTTTAGATCCTATTTTAGTCCTCCTAGGTGGAGGAATAGAGACCTTGGCTAAACACCCCCACACTTTGAGGTATCCATAAGAGGGTTGTTTGCCTTTCCATAATTCATACGGTGATTTTTCTCTTCCTTTAAGGGGCACTCTGTTCAGGATATAACAAGCTGAGAGGACGGCCTCCCCCCACAAGTTCGCCGGTAGTCCTGAACTGATTAACATGGCATTTATCATCTCCTTAAGGGTTCGGTTTTTCCGTTCAGCCACACCATTAGATTGTGGTGAATAAGGAGGAGTTACCTCATGAATAATGCCATGTTGCGCACAAAAGTCTCCTATAGGGGTTACGTATTCACCCCCACGATCATACCTAACAGTTTTAATGGTGGTATTCATCTGGTTTTCTACTTCTAATTTATATAATTTAAATGCTTCAAGAGCATCATCTTTTCCTTTAAGCAAGAAAATATGACAGTATCTAGTACAGTCATCTATGAAGGTAACAAACCATTTTTTTTCACCTCTGGTTTGGATTGATTTCATATCAACTAAGTCAGTGTGAATTAACTCTAAGGGATTAGAAACTCTGTGGACATTTTTCTGAAAAGGCTTCTTAGCATATTTTGATTCTACACAAACTTCACATTTATGTTCATATTCCAAATTTAATTTTGGAATGCAGCCAGATTTTGCCAATTTGTTCATTGAATTATAATTTACATGACCAAGTCTACCATTCCAGATATTCAATGAGACAACAACATAAGAAGAATCAACTTTATTAATTTCAGTAGAGATTACAGATAATTTGTAAAGGCCCTCAGCCTTATAGCCCTTTCCCACAAAGTCCCTACCCTTAGTGATAATCACTTTTCCAGACTCAAAAACAATTTTAAAGCCCTTTTCATCTAGCATACCACTTGAAACGAGATTCTTGCAGATGTCTGGTAAATGTAACACTTCATTCAATGTGAGGATTTTCCCAGAAGAAAGCTTCAGCGAAACCTTTCCTTTTCCTGCAACTTGTGCTGCAGAAGAATTACCCATATAGAGTTTTTCTCCCTCTCATACTGTCTGGTAGGAGGTGAACATATCCTTGCTTCCGCAGACATGTTTGGTAGCTCCAGAGTCTACCCACCAGTCCCTCACATTGGTAACTAAATTCACCTCAGACACCGTGCCAGAAAATTCATTTTTACCACTTTCAGCTAGGTTTACATTTTGTTTCTTAAAATTCGCATATTTGCGTTTTCTACAATGCATTGCCATATGGCCAGACACACCACAGACATAACAAGCTCCCTTAATCTTACCAATAACAGACTTTGGTTTTTGAAATTTACCTTTTCCTTGAGGGCCAGGCTTGCGCTTGTTGTGGTCCAGACTGAGTGAAGCAAACTTGTGTTCGATCACATGAGCTTTGTTTGACATGTCTCTTGCAGAAGAGACATTCTTGTCCTTTGAGCACAACAACTCTTCAACTTGTATTTTCTTGCCCAGTTCTATCATAGTAATCTCACCAGTTTCATGCCTTAGTCTTCTCTTGTATTCGGCCCATGAACTTGGTAGTTTTTCAATCACAGCAGAGACTTGAAAGGTTTCAGAGATTTCCATTCCTTCAGCAATGATTTCATTTATTATTTTTTGCAACTCCTGAAACTGATCAACTACAGACTTGTCATTCATCATCTTGTATTGCAAAAAGCGTGCAACCAGGAATTTTTTACTTCCTGCAGTTTCTGCTACATATTTTTCTTGCAGTACAGTCCATAAATTTAAAGAAGTAAAATTCTCTTTAGCATTATAAAAATCACACAGAGAGTCTTCAAGGCAATTTAAAATATAATTTTTTGCTAAATAATTATTTCTCGTCCAAGTATCTTTTTCCTTGGATGATTCAGGAGTATCCAGAGCTTTGTCATATGGTTTCAATACTACTTCATCAAGCATGTGGAAACTCAGGAAAAAGAGCATCTTCGATTGCCATCTCTTAAAATCCTTACCAGAAAACTTCTGAGGTCTCTCAACATCAGTCTTTGCCATTGTTACAGAAGATTTGTTGATTGCACAGATATTGAGTTAAGATTGTTGGTTAATAATCTTCATGTAACAGAGAAACACAAACAACAGGGAACTTGAAGATGATTAAGGGAGGGTTAGAAATAAACAGAGCACACACTCAAGCACAGAGAGGTGAAGTCGCATGTTCAACAGACTGCCCTTAACTCAATATTTGCCAGGTACACCTTCAGGAAGATGCTGTTATACCTTGTAAGTGACAAATTTGAATTCAGGATAAAATCACCTGATACCAACCCAGCTAGCAAAGCTCGTTGGCCCGTTGTGAACTTAACAGTAGATGGAAAAATAAAAATGTAAACTATTACGCACAACAAAGCAGGAAGATGGTGAAAAGTCGTCAGGACAGTGGCTGCGACTGGGGTAAACGAAAACCTTAGTATTGTTGAAAAGTAATCCTTTGAGTTTTAAAACGGTGAAAAATTTATTTTGAAATATTAAATCCCCATTAAAACAAAACGTTAAGATTTTTAATTAAAAAATATTTATGATTTTATTTTTCATTTAATTCAAAACGGTAAAATATTTATTTTTAAGATAAACCCGTTGAATATTTGATGGGTACACGTGTGCACTCGCTGGCACTCACAAGGCACACGCAAAGCACACGCAAGGCACACGCCAATTGTCACGCCAAGGCTCACACCAATGGTCACACCAAGGCTCGCACCAAGGCTCGCACCAAGGCTCACACCAATGGTCACACAGAGGGTCGCACCGAGGGTCGCACCGAGGGTCGCGCCAAGGGTCGCGCCAAGGCTCATGCAAAAGCACACGCAAGCTCCGCAAGCCCGCGGTCCGCGGTGCTTCGGTGCGAAGCACCGCACATGTGTGCATTTTCCCACTAGTCCATTTCCTAAGTCCATATCCAATCCACTAGTTCTTTTTCCTTATATAGAACGTTTGTGGTAAAATACATGAACTTCCTCCTTGGTTTGCCCAATGTGGGACAACCAAAGGTTTCTCATTCACTAAGAAGTGAAAATGGATGGCTATAATTCCACCCAAGTTTGGACTAGTGATCCTAACACCCATCAAGTTAATTATAGTAACAAAATTATTTTAAGTAAGAAAATCTTAATTTTAGTATAAAACCATTTTTATTTCCAACAGAACCAACTATTCATATCTATATTACTATCATAAACCAGTGTGTTCAGTAATTAGCTCTCATGGTTGTTATAAAAATATGCGTTCCTTATCAATTTACTTATGAAAGGGTTATTGTAGCTGCCAGGGAAGAATGGCATCTTGGGTATGGTCCAGAAGTTCTGACGGTGGGGGGTGGTGATATCCCAAGAGTGAACAGGTTTATCATCACTCTAAACTGTAAGCAAGATGCAAGTGGAGTAAGATGGGGAAAGAGTTGGAATTTTTATAGTTATCTTGTCATAGTCGGAGATTTGGATGTTTCCACTGCTCCTCATCTTATTCCAATGGATTCAACAGAGTTTAAGATAACTCTCAATGGTATTCCTTTTTATATCCAAAAACATGGAATGTCGGAACTTGTTTCTAATTATATTGGCACACTAGTAAGAATGATAAACAAGAAAAAGACTATTATTACTCTGGTAAGGATGAAAGTGAAAGAAATGCGGTTAACTTCCCTGTTGATAGTTATGAAGTTAATGTGGAATTTTTCTATGAGAAGTGGCCGAGACATTGATGTTCAATTTGCAGGATCATTGATCATGGTCCAACTCCTTGTAACATCTCCAGGTTTTAGAACCGAAACTCAGTTCAACATCATGGGTCGTACTCTTCTATTCAAACTGAGGAAATTGTATCTGCTTTCGTGGTCACTGCCCCTCTTCCCCAAGATATTGTTGAACCTGTTATGGGTTAAGCTGATGTATCAACTGCTGCTCCACAACCTAGGCTTTAAAATCACACTCGACATGCTCAACTGGAATTGGCTAGATGTGACGGACCAGGAAATTCCACCCTCTGCGCTATGCGCTGGGCAGGTCAGAACTCCCCTATGCGTCACTCAAAAAGACGGTAATCGAGCCTTAAAGCTTCACTTTTGCTAGATAAATGCAGGTTGATTTATCCTTTACAAGCATGGTACTCGAAACGTAGTTTCCATACATCGTTTCACACTATCCCAAACTTACCCATGTTCTACAAAGGGTGCAAGGCCATAAAAGCCAATGATGATGCCTTTGGCATACATCAAATACCTACAAGTATTGTTCAAGCCTAAGTCATTCCTTGAACTAGCACACAAGATATTTTAGACCTTTTTTTTTGTTTACTTAATTCTGTTCCGACCATGCGCTGGATGCATGCACCGACCTTGCTCTTGCTAATGGTGCATCAACCAGGCATATACCATTTGTATCGTATAACTTGATAGGAAGTATGAACACCCATTAAATGGAAGCAACGACCTCATCAAGTGTGGCAACAATCATCTCTTGCTTTGCACTGCGAGCCAGATGATATGAGTTACCAAAATGTCGCAATCATCTCCAAATTAGATGATATGAGCGACAAGATGCTACACCTTAATGCATTGCATTGCGGCTTCCTACGTACCCAACCCGTACAGTGGAGGGATTAAGCATGATTGTAGTTCATCCGAAGGGTCATTTCGAAAGGAACAATAAACTTAAGCCTATTAAGGCAAAGCCAACCTTGATACCAAAGACCAATCGTTTCGAAAGTATGCGCTTAGGCATATAAAATCCACGTCTAATAATTTCCATTTTCTGCGGCAAGGCCATAGGCCAAGCAAAGCCTAGTCCGTTGATCGTTTTAGAAAACTGGTAAAAATGTGTTCGTTCGCTGAGACTTGTGAAGATTCGTTTTATACTTAATTCTGAATTAAACTAGAAAATAAGTAAAAGATTTCAACAATATTGGGAAGAACTATAACTCAGGATTCCACCAAAATCACTTCTGAATGATTTCTACAGTGATTCTTTAATAATTATAGCTCTTTTATTGACTATGTTTCTTTGCCAAAAGTAGATTTCTACAAAATTAATTGTAAATCACAAGCATGACACATCAAAAGCTCTTAAGTCCCAGCATACACCATCAAACAAAATTACAACTAATTAAGAAAAATCATAAATCAATTAAAATCAATGCAAAAGTTATTAAGAATCAAAAATAGTTACCATTCATTCATGAAATAAAGCTTCCTCCATTGTCCCAGTGGTTGGGTTTAGCTCATGATGCTCAAAACACTCTCAAAAGATTGGTACATGGCTCAAAAAGTGTTCAAAAGATAAAAAGAAGCTAAAAATAATATAACATGGAATCTGCAACGTTTTCTAGACGTTACAGATTAACTATTGTAATGGGGTTTGAAGATAAATGTTGCAAAACGAAGATAAACATTACAAATCGGTTGAAGAAATCGTTGTAAATTGGTTAAAGAAACCGTTGTCTTATCTTTGTTCTTCGTCTTCTTCAGCAACAACAACAGAATTGTTCCCGAAGTGATTTTTCTTCGTTTTGTTTAGCTTCCTGAGCTCGACCCAACCTTCCTCACCTCTTTCGTGACTCAAACAACCCTTTTTCTACACCACAGGATCAAGAAATCTCTAAGAGAAATTTTCCCTGGAATTTCCGGCCGAGACTCCCCCTTCCTTCTGTCAATCCCTGGCTCTCTATTTATAAATCTTAGACCCTTCAAAATCGAAAAAGATATTTACCCATCAATTATAAACCAATCCAAACTCTAAAAACACGTTTTAATTTCCCAAATTCGAGTAAAACTCTTTTCTCTTTATTCACGGCACTAACCTATTTCCGACTATTTTCATGGCTTGAAACTCTTGTTTTTAACGCATATTAATCATGTAAGCAACGTCTTATGAGTTTGGTATATCTAAACCTCCTTAAATCCCATAAAATACGTTTCCCAAACATGTCAGAGAAGCTTCACATGGAGAAAATAGTTTCCAGCCATTTTCATTTTAAAAAAGAAGAGGTGCCCCTATCCAGAAGTGGGGTTCCTTTATCAACTAGCCTTGGGGCCTTTATCACAAATAGTTATTTCTCAAAAATACCTACAAACAAATAAAAATATACAATAATTACACAATCGAGCACTAGTAATATGGAGAATTGAGCACAATTTAGACACAAAAATGTGTCTATCAAATACCCCCAAACTTACTATTTGCTAGTCCTCGAGCAAATCTAATCTAGAAATAAAACAAAAATCCTAACTCACTTTCGCATGAATCGCGACTACATTTAGCATATGTAATAAGCCTTTAAACCCCTAGGTGTCCCAAGTGGACGAGTTTTGTCTCGTGAGGGTTTACAAGAGGTATACCCACAAAACCTTTACTCCAAACCCTAGCTACCTGTGAACGATTGAGGGTAGACACTAAACAAGCTATTTAGTTGGCATACTAAATTCTTCAGCTATGGGAGTCATTACCCTATATGAGTCCAATTGCAGTACACGAGTTTGCACTCAAGCATACTAAAATTCATATATAAGAAAACAAAGTTATACTCAGATAATCGTACAATGGACCACGATACTCAGAATCTAACAGACCACAATCACATGAATAAATTAAGAATATGGACAATGAGATAGAGGTGTGCACATGTTGACTAAGGTGAACGGTGTTTCCTATATATGTCTGAAGGTCAGTATCAGGATGACTCCTAATGGATTGAGATACGCTCCCATTGGTCTTAATCCTAATACTAATATCGACTCAACTGGTATATACAAGGGCCCCATCGGTCGATTTATTGAATATATAGAACTTTTTTTTATTTGTTTTGATGACAACATGATTAGATCTTTTGAATCTAAGCGCATGCTCCTTGTCAGCATATTGCTATCCTGCGTTCCACGCTTGCTTAGGCGACAAAGACAGGTAGAACACACACATATTGCTATCCAAGTGTTAATTTTTTTTTCCTTTTTTGTTTATTTTGAATCATATTCTAAATAATCTCAAACACTCTACTCCATCCTTGCGGCGATAACAATTCGATATTGGTGCCCTACCAAATCACTTAGAGAAACACAAAAAATTACAAAAATAAAACCAGAAGGTGATATGGTCGAGATAGACTCCGAGATATGGTGACGACTATCATGTTATTTCTAACACCTGAGCTAGGCATCCTTTTATGAATAGACCATTTAGCTGGGCACACCAATTCCTATAGAAAAAGAGCTAAGTTTCCATCTACTTAGAATTGTTAGTGTCATCCTGAATTGTTCACAAGTTTCTAGACTTTGGAGTTTCATATTTCAACTTAAAAGTTTCTCCCTTACCCCCAAACTTAAATCTAACATTGTCCTTAATGTTCTAAAGATGAATGATTAAAAGCATGAACAAGGAGAAACTGTTACCAATCGAAGGAAAGGAGTTAAGGAAAGATATTACCATGTCGCATGAGCATGGGTTACCTCCCAGTAAGTGCTAAGTTTAAAGTCTTCAGCCAGACTAAGAAAGAATTAGTTACCTCATCAAATCATATAGCAATAGCCAGAAAAATTGTGCGTCATCTGAATCAAATAGTGATATTCCAAATAAAAGGAAAATGCAAGAGGCCAGAAAAATGAACAAACCGAGCACACCCTTATCTAGTTTTCTGTTTAAGACAACTATATCTAGTTGTGGTTCAGGTTCAGGCTCTATAAAAAGGTCTAGATAAATTATTTTCAAGGGATGGATTTTCTCATAGGAAGGATCAAAAGAATCAGGTTGTAGAGTCTGGAAAAACTCAACCAAGAACTTACAAGCACATAATAATAACCTGAATAATTGTGGATCCTTAAAGTCAATTAGATTTGACCCACACAGTTGACTATAATCAAGGTGGTAGTCATTCTTAAGAAAATGTGTCACTTCTAATTTCTTAAAGTAATTAGGCTTAGTCTCAAAACTTAATAACTGACACATTTGAAATTCATACGTTCCCGCATATGGAGGAAAATATTTTGGTGGAAAAATAAATTCGATCTTGGTATTATTTCCTAGGTAAACCACATTGACCAGAGGATGGGTTTCTAACAACTAAATTTCTTTCTGGACATCAACAGGCTCAGGGAATCTAGTTTGAAGATGATCTTGTAAAATGGTAGAGGTGCAAATTTCAAGTCCCAAGTGAGGGACCTTTTTAAGAGTCAAAGGTAAAACACAGGGACAATAATAGTAACCCCCAAACTTAGAGTTTTCAGTGTCTCTAGATAAACTAATCACAATTTTCCTAATTTCTAGATCGTCAGATTCCTGAAAATGGTCAATTGCTTCTTCTAGGTTATAATCAGAAGGTGCATCCTCACTCATATTTAAAATCTCTACGAGTCTATCTTTGTTACCTAATACTATTTTACTCAAAAATACCTACAAACACATAAAAACACACAATAAGTACACAATCGAGCACCAGTAATACAGAGAATTGAGCACAATTTAGACACAAAAATGTGTCTATCATCCGTATAAGCCAAGGAACTTTTGCAAGGTATATACTAGATTGTGCATACTAATACCACTTAGTATGCAAATATGTATTCTCGAGTAAGCAATACGGGATGAATGATGCTTTCGCATCATTCAAACCCCATCGGCTAAGCATCAAAGCTAAATGTAGCTATCTTGGCTAAGCATATCTAGCATGGCTAATCATTTCTAACCCAAATGTGTCTTTCCCGTTAGCATAGCTAAGTATTGCTAACCCAAATGTGTCTTCCCGTTAGCATCACTAAGCAAATTCGTTTTTCTCGTTAGCACCGCTAGGAAAATTCGATTTCTCGTTAGCATCGCTAGGAAATTTCACTTTCTCGTTAGTATAACTAGGAAATTTCGATTTATAGTTAGCATCGCTAGGAAATTTCATTTTCTCGTTATCATAACAAGGAAGATTTGCTTTCTAGTTAGCACCGTTAGGAAATTTCGCTTTCTCGTTAGCACCGCTAGGCAATTTCGCTTTCTCGTTAGCACGACTTAGGCAAATCCGCTTCTCGTTAGCCAAATTCGCTTTTTCGTTAGCATAACTAATGCAAATCCAATTTCTCATTAGCACAACTAGGAAAATCCGCTTTCTCGTTAGAATCGTCATGCAAATCCGCTTTCTAGTTAGCATAACTAAAGTAAATCCGCTTTTTAGTTAGTATAGCTAAGCAATCCGCTTTCTATTTAGCATAGCACTACACCAGATCCCCTATTTTGGGACTCTTCATATTTCTAGTATGAGACACCTATACGTGCCGCGGAACAAAAAACGTCTCTTAGTAAAAATATGTCGTTCATAATGTTATTTATTAAAATTAATAGGATATTTTTTGTACTTTATAAATTAGATAAGGGCTAAAGTGTTATTCAGGAATCAAGATATTTTTCCAAATTATATTGTTTTTATCGGGTGAAGTATTTCTCTTATCTTTTTTTTTTGTTTTCTTTGGTTTCTCTTCGTAGACTCAACCCTGTTCATTTTCTAATCGATCCAAGCTTTTAGTTCAAGAGTTTCGTTTTTTGAGTTAATCGATCCCTAATCAACGGGTTTTTTTTCCCGATCTTGTTCTTTTTTTAGGTTCGATGATAAATTTGTTTCCTCTCACTGAAAAATTATTTTCTAAGTTGAGTTTAACCAGAACTAAATTTATGCTCAGTTTGAGAGTAGATATGATTTTAATCAACACTAGATTTTAAGGTTTCTGCTGAATCTTACTCATACCAGATCAGATCTGAAGTTTTGTCATTTCCTTTTTAGATTAGTTTGATTTTGGGTATTCCTCAGTATAAACCTTAGTCGTTACTCTTACATTATACTCAACTGAGAACAAACTAGCAAGAAAACGAGTTTACAACATTAGGTATAAATTAACCCTAACCTCTTACTTATTTCCAATTTTATGAGCCTAATTTCTTGTAGTGTAAATATCTTAAGAGTTTTTTCAATTTTATATTTCTTATATTGCATTTCATGTAGTTTTGAAACATAGGTATGTCGTTGATTGTAATTTATATTTCAGTTTTCTTCAAATATGGTTCTGTAGTTTTTCTAGGGTTTAATTTTCTCTATCTTTTGTTTTGATATATTTTTTTTATATATTTCTTAGTAGTTATGATCATTTAGATCTGAGATTAAGATTTGGTTTTATTTATTTTACAAGTTAAGTTGTTTTTTTTTTAGATTTTTTATTTTTGATTGTAGGTTTAGATTGTATAGTTTTAGCTAAGTTGTTGATTAGTATAAAATTCAGAAGAGAGTATAAAATCCTATTGTTTCTTATTCGTACTGATGTTCGATCAAAATCATTTCAAGATGTTGATCAGTTTTTACAGATTGAAAGCAGCATGATGAAAAGGTTTTGATTGATCTATTGTTGCTTTGATTTATTTATTTACACTTGCAAGTACCATAAAGGTTGTTGTGATGAGTCTTTGGTTTTTTCATATGGTAGTGGTCATCTCATTTGTCGAATAACGGTAATACTTGATATTTTGAGCAGATTGCATGAGAATGTTTGCTGGAAATGCAGGTTTGCTCTGGTAAGTCAACTTGGCCTTTCGAATTATTATAAACAAGTATGAGATGTGATATTTAATCTGAATATTTTCAGTATGTACACTTCCTTTTTAAATGGTAGCATATTCTTTACTTAAATTCTTAAACAACTCTTTTCTTTAGGTTTGCATAATTTTGAATATATGGAAAAAGTCAGGTTGAATTTGCATTTAGGTTGTTGGTGTCTGAGAATTGTACTGAATTTATATTATTGGTTGATTATTTGGTTATTCCTGGGTTGTGAAGATGTCAATACCTTCAAGGAAGAGGTTGGGGGGGTATTTCAAGAGACTGATAGGATCCTCCAGCAGTAATCAGCGGGGCACCACAAGACAATAACAAAATGCTATGGGATGCTATAATATTTGGGCAAGGAAAAGATGTAATGATGTGTATTGTTGATGTGGTAAGAATGGGTTTCAAACTCTCAAACTTGTGAAGATTGATTTTAGATTTAAAAACTAATTTTTAACTAGAAAATATACACAAAAGATGAAAGTAATATTCACAAATACTAAGGTTATGGATTTCACCATTAACCAATTAAAGTGATTTAATCTAATCAATATTCATGCAATTCTTTACGTTTAAAGTGATTCTAATATGTTGCAAAAGTAGATTTTTAAAGTAACAATTGTAAATCGAAAGTATAAAACATCAAAAACCCTAGTCTAAGCATGCTTTATCAAAAGAAATCACAACTGCTTAATAAAAATCCTTAAATCAATTTTTTAATCAAAGTAAATAATCATAAAAGAAATTGCAAAAATCAATTAAAATATAAATATACCACTTTTCTTGGAACAATGCTTCCTCCCTCGCCTCAGCAAAGGGGTTTAACTCTCATATTAATCACTTGCTCAAAATAATGATTCATGGCTCAAAGTGTTTACAAATGATGAAAAAGGAGTGAAATAATGAAAAACAACGAGTTTGCAACGTTTATAGGCGTTACAGACTCACTGTTACAGAGGGAAAAGTGTTTCACTGAAGATAAACGGTGCAAAGTGAAGATAAACGTTGCTAAGTGAAGATAAACGTTGCTTAGTTTAAAGACTACAGTAACGGTTTCTTCAACTTTTCTTCAACTTCTTCATCACGAGCATTTTTATGGATTTTGATTTCTTTCGCTTCTGGCCTCTGCCAGCCCCCCC
>JAJJMC010004708.1:4152580-4167356 GCA_023531435.1 Papaver californicum | reverse complement strand
GAAAATATTTTCCTTTTCTTGATCAATATCTCGACGAATCTGATTTTGTTTCCCTTGGAAGAAGTATTCCTCAATTGTCTTGTATTAGATATAGACTAAATAAAAACCATATCTCCCAAATATATCATACTCGAACAAAACAGGGGAGAAAGAAAGATTTTCCTTAGAATAAGCTTTCTTTCCTGTTATAAGAAATTGCCGAGATTTTCTGTGATCTGTTATGATTTTGTTGGTGTTAATCGAGTCCCACACTCCTATATATAAGGTAAGACAATTATTCTTGTCTTAACACTCTTCCAAGTCAAGTTACAGATTCACAGCCGATAGATATAATTTTCCTGCCATTTTTTATTTTAAACGTAAGAAGGTGGGTGTCTTTAACATATTGGTGGGTGTCTTTAACATATTGGTGGGTGCCTTTATCATTTTTCCTTGGAGGGTGCCTTTAACACTTTTTCTGGGTGCCTTTGTAACTTTTTAATCCAAATTTTCCACAATAATTTATTCTTCAAAAATATCTACAAACACATAAAATAACACAATTATTACACAATTATTTCCACTGCTCCTCATCTTATTCCAATGGATTCAACAGAGTTTAAGATCACTCTCAATGGTATTCCTTTTTATATGCAAAAACATGGAATCCAGGAACTTGTTGCTAATTATATTGGTACACTAGTAAGAATGATAAACAAGAAGAAGACTATTATTACTCTGGTAAGGATGAAAGTTAAAGAGTCGCTTCCTAAGGCGGTTAACTTCCCTGTTGATAGTTATGGTGAAGTTAATGTGGATTTTTTCTATGAAAAGTGGCAGAGACGTTGATATTCAATTTGCAGGATCATTGATCATGGTCCAACTCCTTGTAACATCTCCAGGTTTCAGAACTGAAACTCAGTTCAACATCATAGGTCACACTTTTCTATTCAAACTGAGGAAATTATATGCTTTCATGGTCACTTCCCCTCTTCCCCAAGATACTATTGAACCTGTTATGGGTCAAGCTGATGTCTCAACTGCTGCTCCACATCCTAGGCTTCAAAATCATACTCGACATGCTCAACTGGAATTGGCTAGATATGACGGACCGAAAAATTCCTCCCCCGACACTATGCACTGGGCATGCCAGAACTCCTCGGTGCGCCACTCGAAAAGACGGTAACCAAGCCTTAAAGCTTCACTTTTGCTAGACAATTGCAGGTCGATTTATGTTTTACAAGCATGGTACTCGAAACATAGTTGTCATACATCGCTTCACACTATTTAAAACTTACCCTTGTTCTGCAAAGGGTGCAAGGCCATAAAAGCCAATGATGATGCCTTCAACATGCATCAAATACCTACGAGCATTTTCCAGGCCTAAGTCATGCCTTGGACTAGCACATAGGCCATTTAGGCCATTTTAGACCTTTTTTTTTGTTTACTTAATTCTGTTCGACCATGCGCTGGGTGCATGCACCGACCTTGCTCTTGCCAAAGGTGCATCAACCAGGCATATAACGTTTGTATCGTATAACTTGATAGGAAGTATGAACACCGATCAAATGGAAGCAACTACGTCATCAAGTGTGGAAACAATCATCTCTTGCTTCGCAATGCCAAGCCAGATGATATGAGTTACAAAAATGTCGCAATCATCTTCAAATTATATGATATGGGCGACAAGATGCTACACCATTGTATTGCGGCTTCCTACGTACCCAACCCGTACCGTAGATGGATCAAGCATGACCGTAGTTCATCTGAAGTGTCATTTCGAAAGGAACAATCAACCTAAGCCTATTAAGGCAAAGCCAACCTTGATACCAAAGACCAATCTTTTCGAAAAGTGTACGCTTAGGCATATAAAATCCGTGTCTAATAATTTCCAACTTATGCGGAAAGGCCATAGGCCAAGCAAAGCCTAGTCCGTATAGGCCAAGAAACTTCGCAAAGTATAGACTAGATTGTGCATACTAATGCCACTTAGTATGCAAATATGTATTCTTGAGTAAGCAACACGAGATGAATGATGCTTTCGGATCATTCAAGCTCCATCGACTAAGCATCAAAGCTAAACATAGCTATCTTGGCTAAGCGCAGCTAAGCATATCTAGCACGGCTAAGCATTGCTAACCCAAATGTGACTTTCCCGTTAGCATGGCTAAGTATTGCTAACCCAAATATTTTTTCCCGTAAGCATCATTAAGCAAATTCGCTTTTCTCGTTAGCACCGCTAGGAAAATTCACTTTATCGTTAGCATCACTAGGCAATTTCACTTTCTCGTTAGCGTAATTAGGCAATTTCCATTTATACTTAGCATCGCTAGGCAATTTTATTTTCTCGTTAGCATAACAAGGAAGATTTGCTTTCTAGTTAGCACCGCTAAGAAATTTCGCTTTGTCGTTAGCACCACTAGGCAATTTCGCTTTCTCGTTAGCACGGCTAACGCAAAGCCGCTTTCTTGTTAGCCAAATCCGCTTTCTAGTTAGTATAGCTAATGAAAATCCGTTTTCTCGTTAGCATAGCTAGGAAAATCCGCTTTCTCGATAGAATCGCTAGGCAAATCCGCTTTCTAGTTAGCATAGCTAAAGTAAATCCGCTTTTTAGTTAGCATAGCTAAAGTAAATCATCTTTCTTGTTAGCATAGCTAGGCAAATCCGTTTTCTAGTTAGCATAGCTAAGGCAAATCCGCTTTCTCGTTAGTATAGCTAGGCATATCCGCTTTCTCATTAGCATAGCTAGGCGAATCCGCTTTCTAGTTAGCACCATCGATTTTCAACCAACACCTCTTCCCTATATATGTTTTACTCGCATTTCTACAAGTAAATAAAAGAAAGGGAGATGACATCCATCAACTGCACTTTAGGCAAATCCACTTTCTGGTTAGCATAGCTAAGCAAATCCACTTTCTAGTTAGCATAGTTAGGCAATTCCGCTTTCTGGTTACCATAGTTAAGCAAATCCACTTTTTAGTTAGCATAGCTAGGCAAATCCGTTTTCCAGTTAGCATATATAGCTAGGCAATTTCGCTTTCTGGCTACCATAGCTAAGGCAAAATCCGTTTTTGAGTTAGCATAACTAGGCAAATCCGCTTTCCGGTCAGCATAGCTAGGCAATTCAGCTTTCTGGTTAAGGCAAATCCGCTTTCTAGTTAGCATGACTAAGCATCATCAATTTCCAACCAACACCTCCTCTCTATATGTGTTTTACTCACATTTCTACAAGTAAATAAAAGGAGGGGAGTGGACATCCATCGAATGCACTTTAGGCAAATCCGTTTTCTGGTTAGCATTGCTAAGGCAAATCCGCTTTCTAGTTAGCATAGCTAGGCAAATCCCCTTTCCGATTAGCATAGATAGGCAAATCCGCTTTCTAGTTAGCATAGCTAAGTAAAATCCGTTTTGTGGTTAGCATAGCTAAGGCAAATCCGTTTTCTAGTTAGCATGACTAAGCATCATCGATTTCCAACCAACACCTCATCCATATATATGTTTTACTCGCATTTCTACAAGTAAATAAAAGAAGGGGAGAGGACATCCATCGACTGCACTTTAGGCAAATTCGCTTTCTGGTTAGCGTAGCTAGGCAATTTCGCTTTCAACCACTCGGCCATCTCTCCGAAAGATAATCTCTATTTTATTTGTATTTCCCCGAATAGAACATGGTCATCTGAGTGGATACCATCACTATCTGTAGAAACATACCAAGTGTGAATCTATAATAGATCGATGATCCAGCATGTCCGTTTGTTCTTTTGTCTATCAATAACTGCATGCATTGCGCAGTGGATGTGAAGAAGTAAGCCATTATCTCAGCAATAATGAGCCAAGCTAGTATTTGCAGTGAATCCCCCTGTTAAATAGTCATGCATTACGATAGGAACTCCCAATTCTCTGGCGAGGAAGATAATCCTTTTTAAAAATCGAATGGATTCGGTTTTATACATACGCGAGGAAGGTAATCAAAAATGAAAGAAGATGAGTTCTTCTTTCTTTTATCACTTAGGAGCCGTGCGAGATGAAAGTCTCATGCACGGTTTTGAATGAGATAAAGAAGTGAGGAATCCTCTTTTCGATTCTGACTCTAAGACAAATCCGCTTTCTAGTTAGCATGACTAAGCATCATCGATTTCCAACCAACACCTCCTCCCTATATATGTCTTAATAGTATTTCCACATATTTAAAAAAGGAAGGTAAGGGACATTCACTGACTGCACCATGGCTAAACATGACTATTTTGTCCCTCGCTCAGAACTTTATGAATATGGCCCTTCACTTTAATTATAAGATAGCCGTTTTTCCCATGGTGTGTAAAATTAATATTTTACCCCTGAGTGACCGTTTTGCCTTTGGTGTGTAAAATTATTATTTTACCCATAAGCGATTGTTTTCTCCATGGTATGTGAAAGTACTATTTTACCCTTGAATAACCATTATGCTCATAGTGTATAAAATTACTATTTTATCCCTAAATGACTTTTTTGCCTTTGGTGTATAAAATTATTATTTTACCACTGCATGATCGTTATGGTCTGGTGTATAAAATTACTATTTTAGCCCTTTATCGAAAATGCGGGTGTTACACTAGACTTCAAAAAAGACTTAGACTTGCTCCAAATTTGCTTCGTCATCACACCTCAACTGGTGGTTCATTTTTGAATAAAGGATTCGATAGCCCAAATCTTGTTTTCAACTTGGCCAAGACAATAGCTGGTGATTGGCTCTATATTGGTTTTTCTGAAGGAAATGTTCAGACATCCTGCTCCAAGGATGTGCTCAACCCAGACCCATAAAATGCTAGTCTTCTCTCGCTTAACAAGCCATTTTCCGCTCACTCTCCAGCTCTGAAATCTTTTGAGCGTTTTGGAGTTTGTACTAAAGTCCAGGATAAATTCCAAATGGATGGACTGAAGCATGCTCCACCTTCCTTAAGCTATATGTTTTCCCCCAACTGCAGTTCTACTGTAATTTCAGATATTGGAAATAACTTGAATAACTCAACTGCTGCTGGCTCTGGTTCAGTTATAGTAGGGGAGTTGTTCACTGAAAGCGCAACTAATCCTCACCCCATTACCGTAACACCGCCTGGCTTCTCTCCCTTTTCAAGCTTCAACAATCTCAGTACCCATACCCACACTTTTACAACCTAGTCCATCCTACTTTTTTTTTCCAACTTTGATCTTCTTAGCTCTTTCGCAATCAATCAACATTCACCACCCACAAACCCCCAAATAAATATCAATACCCATGTTACATAATATACCTCTCCAGGCTTTTCTTACCTAGCCCCTTAGTTTTTTGCTAATCAACTGGATTTTTCTCACATGTTGCTGTTTCTAATGCTGATGTTATTAGGCCAAATCCTGTCAACCTTATTGACTCTATCCGAGCAATGGACTCATCTGGTTTTCAATTTATTTCAAAAGTGCCTTCTACAACTGTGTTTATGAACAAAGAGAACAATTCTACTCCAACTTCTGGTTTTCTTAGTTGGCTACGTGAGGAATATATAGAAATTATGAATATTATTGCTTGGAACTGCCAATGTCGTGTTCCTTTAGTGACTAGAAAATCTCTGCTAAACTTTAGTTCTGCTTTTTCTGCCGATATTGTTTTCCTTTCTGAAACTAAAAATGCCGACGTCAAGTTATTCCTCTCCTAAAAAGTTATAGATTTGCTCATTGGGATACTTTTACTCCTATAGGGTTATCCGGTGGTCTTGATGTTGACTGGACCTCAAATGGTAGGTTACGAGTGATACAAAAGAATTTCAACATGATTAATGCTCTTGTCGTTGACCCCCGTTCCAATATCGAGTGTCTGATAACTTTCTTTTATGGGAACCTCTATAGAGGCGCCACAAATGTGCCCCTTGGAAGTTGGTCGAGGAGATAGGTCTTAGAGTCTCTTACCTTCTATGGATTCTTAGAAGATCTGAACGTTGTTCTGGACCTATCTGAGAAGAATAGAGGAAATAACCCTATGTCGCTGAAAATTGCTTCCATCGCTGCGATCAACTAAATTAATTAATACACTATATGTTTTCGATTTATAGGCTGAGATGTGTTCATGGAATTCTCCATACTAATGCAAAGACTGCCATCATACTCCACTATATTGATCATATTTACAGTATTTGTAAATATGGGGAGGAAACTATGTAATATATCTTCATACACTGCCCCTTGGCCACTAAAGTCTGGCAGGGTCTCTGGGGATCAAATCATATTGTGTTTTAACATTGCAACAGATTTAGGGATTGGCTTAATAGCTAGTTCATTCAAAAAAAATAACAGCGAGGAAATGATCTCATCTTTAACAGCACAAAGATGTGTTGGAAAATAATATATATAAAATATGAATTTTAAGGTTTTTAAGAAAATAAATAGATTCTTATTATCTTTTATAAATGAAAAACTCATTAGTCCCACATTTGAGAGTTTTCAATCTTAAGTTGTTTAAAGAGACTATATAAAATTATTAGTCTCACATCGGGGAGATCACCCTTCTTAAGTAGTACTAGGTTATTATATAAAAAAGCTCTTTTCTCAACCTAAAGAATCAATCCAAGGAAAAAGAGTTTCTCCATATTTTTAAAGATACTAAAAGAAAAATATTTTTTTATTGTTTTTCTAAAGCTTTCGCGATTTTTTTTGAGGGTTTTTTCGAAGTTGTCAAGCTCAAGTTGAGCATCTACTACGAGTGCTAGTAGTAGGTGTAGTAGGGTGTTTTATCCTGGAAGCATCCGCCCTGTGGAGGCTATAGCATCACTCTTGAGTGCAGCCGGGCGCTAATGTCTTAAGGACAGCGTGTTGAACACGTGACTCACTCTGTTTTCCAAAGTTTTGTCATATTGTTGTTGCGGAAATCGAGCTTCTCCGTTTTTTCAAATCGATCACTTCCAATACAAAAGAACTAAATATCAATAACTTTTGTTTATTTGAAATTTTTTCATTTTAATTATTACGCCCAGATGTTCATTTCTTTAATAAAAAACCATATTTGTGATTACAATAGGGTTCACAATATGCATGATCATATCCTAAACAATCTGTATTACAACAAAACAAAAATTATACAAAACAAAAATTTCTATACAACTGAGGGAGCAAATTTTGGTATCACTATCAAAATCTGCACCCAGAAGCACCATATTCTTTCTACCATCTTCATTGTTCTAATAGCTGTCGACTTTGCAGGGATCTATATCGGGTCTCGAGGATATCCCGGATACTATAGACGAGATGACTGCTAGATAGGAGCTGAACTAGCCTTTCATTGGGCAAAAGAGCTGCAGAGTACAAATGTAGCCATTGAAGCTGAACATACGACTACTGTCACCAATTTCAAATCTCTATATCAAGATGCAGTCCAAAGAAAATTTCCAGTTTGCTACCATGCCTCGTATCAGGGAAACAATGAAGTTTTATCCAGTGAAGTCTCTTTTGTTTTATTAGTCTTAATGTTATAAGTAGGAGGAAAAACTTAGATGCTTTCAATCTTGTTCCCTCTGTTAGGACTACAATCTCCAACCCTTCTTTTCTGACATGGAAATCCCCTGAATATTTTGAATTGTCAAAAGCTGATCAGCAACTCCAGGTCTAGGCTTTTGCCTATTTTCCATTAAAAAAAGAAGAAGGAAGATTTATAGGCTGAGAAACTACAGGCCCTCGTGAGGCCTTAGAAATGACTGGAAACAACTTTACCTTTTCTACCGCCAAAAGTTTATTTCCCTCCAAAACCTCAATTTTGGTTCACCAATTTCGGAGATGAGACCATTTTGATAAATTTAGGGCTTTCGAGAAGTCACCAGCGGGAACAATCTATTCTATGTAAGTGAATCATATGTCATTCCTTCCTTAATTTTCATTTGCACATATGGATTGATTAGTGTTAAATTTGAAGATTTAATATCAAAATTTTGTTGTTTTTTTAATTCATATTCTTTTTAGGTTATCAATTGGTAAAACTTAGCTTCTACTTGTCTGTATCTTTTAGGGTTTTGAGTTTAAAGATAAATGGTGCTAACTACTAACCCAATTCTTCTCTCTCTACTTTTTTCAGGGGAAAATCGTTAGTAACCATGGTTAACGGGAAGAAAAACAAGTGTATGGGTGTATATCGCTTCTACCAGCATTTTATCCAGGCAATGGAGGTATTTATATATTACTAGTCCTATTCTGATTTTTGCGATTGGCGGTCTACTGCTAATAGTGAAGTAACTGACGAGGAATGCCGTAAGGAGACTGAACCATTTATGGAATTTGTGGTTAGAATTATGAATCTTTGTGATAGCAATATGCCTAATATACAGAGATTGTGTTTGCAATTGGATGATCAGTTTGACAAATCTTGGATAAATGGATGGCTTTCTAATGCAATTAGGCGAAATGCTGAGGAGATCTATCTAGAAGTGCAATCTGAATATGTCTTCATATTTCCCCTTTGTTTGTTCAGTAGTGGAACACTGGCTAGATTGGAATTAGAAATGGATTGTGCTCTCCATCTTCCTAAATCAGTTTCTTTGCCGAGTCTTAAGAGCCTCACAGTCTCTCATGTCGTATTCATAGATGATAACTCAACTCGACAATTTTTCTCAAATTGTCCCATTCTCGAAGATTTGGTTATTTCAAGCTGTCGTTGGATTAATAAGAATGTGTTATGTATTTCAGCTCCTGCACTGAAGCGGTTGTCATTTGATGCCGACGATGCTTCAGGTGCTTTAGATAATATTAGGGTTGAGATTCATGCACCAAATTTACTGTTCTTCCGATACTGGGAATATGTAAAGAGGAGTTATGATCTGCATAACTTTATATCATTAACTGATGCAGAGATCGATTTGTTTGTAGACTCTTCTCCATTTACAAGGGAACAAATATACTACAGTGCACGAAAGCTTCTTGGTGGGCTTTCTAATGTAAAGAATCTAATTTTATCTGCGGATGTCTTCGATGTAAACTTCCTTTTGTTCATATGTACTTTAGAAGAGACCTAAGGCCATAGATTCTTTTGTTGTGATGCAGTAGTTCGTTGTTTTACAAATGTTCTACATGCTCCTTCTAAACTGACATACTTCGTTTGTGCCATGTGATTAGGCACTCTCTTTTGAAGGTTATCGTATAAACACTTTGCCGAAGTTTTATAATTTGACGTACTTTGAAGTGACTTTCATGTTTTCTTGTTCGAGTAATGGAGTTCTGCTGGACCTTCTCGAAATATCGCCTAATCTAGAATCACTTGTGTTTTCTGAGGTAAGTAGCACTATCTTCTCAAGCTTTTCAGCATTTGCTCCCTTTTTTAAGCCATGTGATTTCTACTTTTTTGATTCACTCTTTGTTTTTCATTTTTAAAATGTCAACTGAATTACTCTATACCTATCAATTAGCTTAAGGGTACTTTGTTTATAACTTTATATGTATTTTAACTTGTGATTATTCTTTGTAAAAAATTTCCGAGGATTTAAAATCGGTATTGCAGGGCATCTACCCAAGAGTAACTGATGCTGATGACGCTTGGAAACTAAATTTGACGACCCCATGTTTGCTACCCAAACTCAAGTCAAACGAAGTCCAGATTTTCAAAGGGACATCAAGGGAGCTAGTCTTAGTAATACAATTTTTGAAGAATGCAAGAGTCCTGCAGTGGATGAATATCAAGTTTTCTGATAGTTTATCCATAATTCAGACAACCAAGGCTATGGAGCAGTTACTAACTTTCCCTAGAGGTTCTCCAAGTTGTGTATAGTTAATTTCTTATGAACTTCGTTTATTTGAGAAATGGAGTTGTAACAGATACCATTTTCGCCGACTTTTTTGGGTCTTTAAGTTTTTCATCGTTTGGGTTTTTACTTCAAACGGTCTGGTTGATCTTACAACAACTTATCAGCATTAAAGAAAGTTCTGACATACTGTAACTCAGATTTAAGTAGGTATAGCTTAGTGCTTCATTTGTTACATTTGTGTTTGTTTTTCAATGTTTACTGTGTCGTTTGTTCATGGCTTTTGTCGGATTAGCTGCATAGTGAAGATGTTTAATTCACTACACTTATTCTGCGAATAACTGAAGTTATAGAAGCTCTTTCGAAAAACCGCAATTTTTTGGTTTAGTTATGAGGCGTATGACTAAAGGTTTATTGGGGTTTATTATCCTGGTGAATTTGACGGTCACCAAAAACTAATTAGGGGCTACTTTTTTAAAGCAATCCAATGAGTGTGGCTAAGGCGTAACCTAGGTAAAATTACCATAAAACCTTTGAGTAATCAAATTATTACCAAAAATCTATCACTAATAAAACCTAAACATAAATCTATTTCACTCCACTTCCTCTCAAACTACCGATTCCACCTCCATTTTTCTCTTCTTCTCCTACCGATTACACTTAAACTACCGATTATCGGAACTTTTCTTCTCATCTTACGATTAATCGTAAACCAATTCATCGTATAATCGTAAACCAATTAATCGTACTTACTACAATCCAAAGATGCCTCGACAAAAGCAAACTAGTCGTCAACCTCCTAATACAGATTGGCCGCATTTTAACGAATTAGTTAGAGATCGAGAAATTGTCCAAGAACAAAGCGATGAACGCGATGAGGATGAAGTGGACACGGAGTCCGAATACGAAAATTTTCCTCTCCAGCAGTTGATGGCTCCAATAAGGTTAGGGGTTTTACCATAATTTGTGTTTATATTGCTTAAATCGCTTGAATTAGTGAGTAGAATACCAAGGGTTTTAGGTGTAGTAGTACAATCAGTAGTTTCGTGGTTGTATTAAACTACCGATTGTGGCAGTGTTCTTCACTGCTCATGAAGATCATGCACAATCAGTAGTTATCTTTAGGTTAAAACTACAGATTGTTCTTCTGTATAAAATTTTCGTAATAATCGGTAGTTTTGTATAGGCTTAAACTACCGATTGTGAGTGTTCAGTGAACCTCAAAAACACCCATCACAATCGGTAGTTAGGTTTAGACATAAACTACCGATTATTCTACTGGATGCAAAAGTAGTGATAATCGGTAGTTTCGTTTAGTGTTAAACCTCTGATTGTTCTAGTTAGTGATCCTCAAAAACATCGATCACAATCAGTAGTTATTTTTATACCTAAACTACCGATTATTCTACTGGATCCAAATTTAGTGATAATCGGTAGTTAAATTTTTTATATAACTACCGACTGTGTGTGTGTCCATAGACTTTTGTGTTCCCATTTTTGTTATGCACAATCGGTAGTTAATGTAGAGCTCGAGCTACCGATTGTGCACAATCGGTAGTTAAGTTGTTTTTTGTACTACCGATTATACACAATCGGTAGTTAACTTTTTTTTTTGACTACCGATTGTTAATAATATGTTGAGTTCAACTTACTTTGTCTACCGTTTTATGTACTGAAATAATTGTTCTTTATCTTGTATCAAAAAAGGGAAAAACGATCAAAGCAAGCCCACGATACAATTCTATCGGGGCCTCGTCTTGGAGGCGGTAAGAAGGTTACCGCTAGTGCTAGACGACAAAGGAGCGCTAGCCAAAACGAAGAAGGAGGACCAAGTGTTCCTCAAGCTCAACACTTCGAAGGAGGTGGACCAAATGCTACAGAAGAAGAAGAAGAAAGTGGTACAAAGAAACAACCAAGGAAGAGATGAAGGCACAAGGTCCCCGACTCTCTGAAGATTAAGGGTCTACGAGAAGGTCAAATCCCGGGGATCCCAAGAGACGGAGGACGTCTATTGTTTGGCTACAAGGTTTCTTGGACCAAGGAAATATACTCTACCGAGGTAATAATTACTAAACATCATTCTTAACATATTTGGTCCACCAAATAGAAGTGTTAACTTTTATTCTAATTGTTTTTTAATTCGTCGTCTATATTATACGGTCCGTCTACTGAAACCTACGGCCGCACCATACAAGATGAACGGCTGGCCGTTGAAAGGTGAGTGTGTTCGGTTCCAGCAAATTATAGAGCACTCGGGGCTATCTACGACCACCGCAAACTCCATGTTGAAGCACGACCGGGTGTCGATATCGACATTCATGGAGAGGTATTATCCGGAGACCGATACTTTCCACATGCCGTGGTGAGAGATGACCATCACACCCGATGATGTGGTGCAGATTCTAGGTCTGACCGACCATGGTACGGCGGTCAAGTTTGACTACGTGAAGCAGTTAAGCTGGGACCAGCTTTATGTTTTGACCGATAAGTGCTTTGGCTGGGACCGAGAGACCACCAACCAAGAGTTTGACCGGTGCGCAAGATACAGAACCAGGCAATTTAGTATGGTTCATCTGATGGAAAGGTTCAGAGGCACCTTGGAAAAATAGAAGGCCAACCCAGAGTTCAGCGATGACCAGGTCAGAGCTGCAACCACTGCATATCTTCTGTGCGTTTTGGGATGTGTAATTTTCCCCAATGCCAGTGGCAACCGGGTTGACGCCAACCTGCTACAACTTCTGGATCCCATCGAGAAAGTTCAAGACTATTTGTGGGGCACTGCTTGTCTTGCGTTTTTGATGGAAGAGATGAGGAAGGCATCCCGGGAGGAGACTATCCAAATAGCTGGGAAGGTGCGCTTATTGCAGGTATTTTAGTAACTCCATTGATGGTTTGATTGTTATTTATTCTTTCTTCTTTTAAGAATCAATTTTCTCATACTTGGTTTGATATGTACACTAGGCTTGGACATATGATCACTTTCCGTCCCTCGAGTTGGCGAGAGAGAACCCGGGATGGGAGAGAGGCAGTACCCGAGGCACCAAATTCATCTTTTCGGGCAACCATTCAAGGATCAAGGAGCAGGAGTTGATTACTTTGAGGAGGAAACTAGACTCCAAGGCGTCGAAAGATGTATGCTTTTCCCTACAGGGAAGACCTAGCTAATGGTCATATAGCGCGAAGGTCTGAGTTGGCGTTCTACTATGGACCCTTGTGGCATCCAACTGGGTATGTCATGTACAATGCCACAAGGGTGGTGCGTCAACTAGAATTTTTCCAAGAACAACCTTGGAGTCGGTTCAGGGGCAGGTTCGAGCTGGACGTGGAGAATTGTGTTTGTGGTAAGGACTGAATCACAATTTTTTACTCTGGTAACCCATTGGTTGAATATTGGGAGAACAGGATGCAATTTATGATCAACCAGGGGAGACCTGTCACCCGAGCTGATGAAGCAGATCCTGGCTATATGGTATGGTACCGGGAGCATTCTCATCTTCACGTTATCCGTGAAGATAAAGGAAAGGGCACCAGGGTGCCCGAATATAGGTCCATCATCAAAGACAACCCGTCGGGATATGAAAGGCTGGTACGTATTGTTATTTCCTTTTGATTTTAGTATTACGGGTCAATATTATAGATAATAATTGTTTCATTGTTATTGCCTAAAAACAGAAGAAAATGATTGCAATTCTGTCGAACAAGATAGGTGCGTACATCAATGGGGGAGTTCCTCCAACGAGTGCGCATAAAGACCTCCTTAACAACCTCGATAACGAAGAGTATGCTGTCAAGTTCGGAGAGAAATCTACGACCAAGAGGAAGCCAACATCTAAGCGATTTCGAAGTCGTGCATCAACGAGTGCTGCTCCTCAAGCCAATGTCACTCCTCCTCAAGCCGATGTCCCCGAAGCCAATGAACCTGAAGCCGTTATTGCTCGTGATTCTGTTCCTAAAACCAAAAGAGTTAGGAATTAGGTTGTAATCGTTAAATTGAAGGATATTATTTTAGTGTTTAACATTTCTGGTTTGAAGGTTTCCGATTTGAGATGATTATATAGATATTTTTTTAGTTATCATTTGATTTGCCATCGATTTATTTTTAACAAGTTATGTTCTTCAAATTTTACATGTACAATCGGTAGTTAGCGGGTTTGAACAAACTACCGATTGAGTAAATTCATTAGTAATCGGTAGTTTAAGAATTACTTAAACTACCGATTATGTACATTCAGCGACAATCGATCGTTTGTATAAAATTTTAACTACCGATTGTGAGTGTCCAGAAGTTTTCAAAACTTTGGATTTCCAATTTGGGGCTACTAATCATAATCGGTAGTTTGTACAAATTTTTAACCGATTGCGAGTGTCCAGGAGTTTTCCAAAAATTTCGATTTCCAATTTGGGGCTACTAATCATAATCGGTAGTTTAAGAATTTTTTAAACTACCAATTGTGTTTGTACAAAATGTTGAAATTTTTTAAAGAATCTCGATTTCCAATATGGGGCTACTAATCATAATCGGTAGTTTAAGATTTTTTTAAACTACCGATTGTGATTGTACAAAATGTGGTTTTTTTTAAAAAAAATCTCGATTTTCAATTTGGGGCTACTAATCATAATCGGTAGTTTAAAAAAAAATTTAAACTAACGATTGTGTTTGTACAAAATGTTAAATTTTTTAAAAAAATCTCGATTTCCAATTTGGGGCTACTAATCATAATCGGTAGTTTAAGATTTTTTTAAACTACCGATTGTGATTGTACAAAATGTGATTTTTTTTAAAAAAATCTCGATTTCCAATTTGGGGCTGCTAATCATAATCGGTAGTTTAAGATTTTCTTAAACTACCGATTGTGTTTGTAAAAAATGTTGAAATTTTTTAAAAAATCTCGATTTCCAATTTGGGGCTACTAATCATAATCGATAGTTAAAGATTTTTTTAAACTACCGATTATGTTTGTACAAAATGTTGAATTTTTTTAAAAAATCTCGATTTCCAATTTGGGGCTACTAATCATAATTGGTAGTTTAAGATTTTTTTAAACTACCGATTGTGTTTGTACAAAATG
>JAJJMC010004708.1:4131333-4152570 GCA_023531435.1 Papaver californicum | reverse complement strand
GTTTAAGATTTTTTTAAACTACCGATTGTGTTTGTACAAAATGTTGAATTTTTTTTAAAATCTCGATTTCCAATTTTGTTACCGTTGATCAACGGCTATAATTTTTATTATGATACACCTATAAATAAATGAATTTATATCTATCATTCCCAATTCAAATCCACATCTTTTACATTTCAGAGAAAATTTCTAATCTCTTTTTTTCATGTAATGTCGGGTTACGAAAATTTTAGGCTTAATGCAGAGAATTTTATCCTAGAAAGATTTATCCCTATGTCGAAACATAGTATTACATTATCCAGCAAGGGGTCATGAACGTCGGATGAATGGTTCAATGAGCATGCAATGGTTAGAACATATCCATGCTAACTTTTGTAACGAAACCGGTAACCCCAACAACCGGAACAGAGCAGGCATTTTTTTTTTCGATATATGGAAATCACAAGGGAAGTACTAGAATTTTATTCTTTAACTGCTAAGGTGAATGAAAGAAGAATTATGAATGAAACTGATGATGAAGTTGTTACCAGATCTCTGGAGGAATGAAGAAGATGGAAACGTTCAGATTTCAGGTACAAACCTCATTTCGAGATCCTAAGGGTGATGGAAGAATACAATCCTTTTGTGTTGATTATTCTCCGAAGAAGTGAAGAACGTCGTTCTGGTCGTCATACGACCCGTTGAAGGTTTGATAATAGGTTTGCTTTAGTGTTTAAGTGTAATCTACTGATTTATTATATTTCATTTCCTTTAATGTTACGCGATGTATGCCTTTTCGATTCAATGAAATGATTTATAAAAAAATTAAGAAATCAGATTTGGGGCTACTTATTATAATCGGTAGTTTAATAATTTCTTAAACTACCAATTGTGAGAATCGGTAGATTATGGTGTACCCAAAACTTCCGATTCTTTATATTAGTTCGAACTTAGTGTATATATTTTATGTACACTCTTGTTACACCAGGCCTCAACGGTTTTTTTTTTTGAAAAAAAGAGCCGTTAATACTACAATCTATATAAGGAGGGTGACCTCTTCTCATTTATGCACCTCCAATACATTTTAACTCTCCAACTTTGAAGAAATTAGTGGCTCAACCTATTCTCAACTAAAACATCAACTTTTTTCATTTCTTTTCCTCTACCGATTCTTCTACTCCTTTTACCCTTAAGTACTCCATTGAAAATGGCTCCAAAATCTTTACCTAAACAACCAAAGAAGGGAAAGGAAAAGATGGTGATAGAGGAGTCCAAAACCATTGAAATCAATTCGTCAACCGATTCCGAGACAACTTACTATGTTTTGGATCCTCGGTGCATTTTAAGGGACAAAGACTTGTCAAGCATAAACTCATACTACAATGAAGCTGGAGAGTACATAAATCCACTTCGGGATGATCCTAAGGGGGACGAGAAGTAGAAGAATAAGCCGGTTGAAACTAGGACCAAGTCCAGAGTAACAAGGAGTGGAAGAATTTCATGAGATCAATGAGATTGATCAATTTGAACTTCTATGATGTGTTTTGTTTCATTTAATTCGGATGTTTTTAGTTTTTCTAAAACATGTTTAATGAACATTATGTAGTAAGTTTATTTGAACAAGTTTTTCTCCGGATGTTAAGATAGTATTACGAAGTTACATGTTAAGTAAAATCGACATATTCGGTAGATAACTATGTTTCTAAACTACCGATTACGTACAATCGGTAGTTATTTATTTCTCCTGCTACCGATTATCCACAATCTGTAGTTATTTATGTTCACTAACTACCGATTGTTGCAATAAAAGTCTTGGACAACAAAACCATTATAATCGGTAGATAAAATTGATCTTTAAACTACCGATTACAAAGTTAAAAATTTTAAAGTTTAATTCATTATATGTTTACAATCGGTAGATATAAATTTTCAATACCTACCGATTGTGAAAGATGAAGAGTTCGACATTTTGGAAGTTTTGAGAAATTTAATTTGGGCAACTTACATAATCGGTAGTTTAGGTACTCCATTAAACTACCGATTGTACAATCGGTAGGAAAATAAATCACGATCCTACAGATTGTACAAAACTAAAACTCGAAAAATCAATCTAAAACACTCTCGATTTCTAATCCAAAACAAACTCAAATAATTTTCGAATAACCAAATTAATCAAAATTAACACTAATTAAATAAGCGTAGATTAGCCATTATATAAAATATATGGATAAGGGATGTATTGAGATTACTTCAAAATGATCTTATTTTGTCTTATTAGTCACCCCTAATTAGTTTTTGTTAGCCCTTAAAAACGCCAGATTTATTATAGATGCTCCCCTCTTTTGTCATCCCGTTCTTTACCATATTCTTATATGTAATTATTACTTTAACTTGCTCCACCAAACATAATAACCCTTCCCAGAACATCGGACATTGCCAACATGGAATTCACACATCTAGCTATTGTGGTCTGAGCAATCTCAGTGTGGATACCCCAAAATCACGATAAGGGTATAATGAAAATTACACTCTTGAGATTAGTCGTTAAGGATTGGAGGAGTGTGGAAGCATGAAGTGATATTGGAGGTGCTGAACCAAGGCTTGGGCTAGCGGCTCTGAAGCAAGGTGGAGGTAGTCGTGCCACATGAAGATCTTCGCTGAAGCAAGGATGAAGCAACAAGGAAAGTGTGGGAGGTGCTGAGACCAGGCTTGGTGTGGCGACAAAGAAAGGTGATGGAGGCGCTGGAACATGTGCTAGGTGATGGAGGCGCTGAAGCAAGGGGAAGTCTAGCGCGGCACTCCAGTGGGAGAAAAATGAGTTGGTGCTTGAAATGGAAGAGTGCCACCTGGAGAAGTTTCCCCTTGCCCAACGAATGGATCTGAAGAAGTGGACACTACCAGTGACACACGTACGGATCAGAGTACAGACTTGGAAAAGGAGGCATGGATTAAGTTCAATGAATCCCTTTGCTGCATGCCTGAACCAACATCACTTAAAGAGATGGTCAAGAGTTGGGATTCTTGTGCGAATGCAGTGTTTTGTGAGTATGCCAGAAGAATGCAGAAGTAAGCTTTAGTTCCAGATTTGGTACTTGGGAACATTTGTAGAACGGGCTACTTAATACTGCGAATTTAGAACTTAAACTTTGGTTGTATGGCAATGTCTTCTTTTTTACAATTTCATAGATACATATGAAAAAAAGAAGCTAAAACCTTGATTGATCAGAATCCTAATTAGTATCTCTGAGATCATTAAGTTAATTAATTACAAAATAAACAAATTGAAATAATCCATCACTCAACTGAATAAAGAAAACAGAGATGATTATCGCACAAAAAAAAATTAACAAAAAAGAATGTGTATGTATATCCAACAACCACGACACTTAATATTTAGATAAAACCAAGCTTGTGTGATTATTGAAACCGTTGGTTATGTAAGCAGCTCCTCCTTGGTTTGAATAATAAAATTGATCAAACTGAATCAATTCATTTGATGTATAATGATTATGATGATCATCTTCATAACCACATACAATTAATGGTGGATAGTTCACTGAAGCTGCAAAAGGATCATCTTGATGATAGTTCTGATTAATCACTATGTTGGGAGTATTAGGATTATTTGTTGTATCATTATCATCATCAATGTCAATAACTGGACGACTAAAATCATCATCAAAAACAATCCAATCTCGAGTAACAACCGCTTTGGATGAATTAATCTTCGCATTTTGATCCTTAATCTTTTCTTCTCGACTTTGATGATGGTGATGATGATGATGTGATTTAAAACCCCCACCAAGTTTCTTTTTTTCTGAAACACCATTCATTATAATTTTTTCCAAATCTCTTATGTCTTCTTCGGGAATTTGTTCAACTTTTGGAAATTCTGATGCACTTAGAACACCAGTATCTTTACAAAACTCAAAATAAGAAGATAGTTCTTCACCTTGAGAAGCTGCTTTATGTAATATTCTTAAAGCCATTTTAGCTTCTAATTGACTTGCTCCTAATATCCCCACCAATATTTCCTGCAATTCCACACAGGTTCTGCTAACATCGAAAATTTCGACACAATACAATCCATTGCTTCAAGAATTAAAGTATAAGTATTTATCCCATCTGGTCTGATTTGAATTAACATATCAAGTAATTATTGAGATCTTTGTAACTCTTCAAGTACATGACCATTGGAGCTTCACGTCTATGCGGTCTCTGCTTCATCCCATGATCTTCTTCAGATTGAATCGAATCAAAAGCCGATTTTTTTATCAAGAAATGCAAAATAAGCTCTAACGAAAGCACTTAGACTCCAAATTCTATTAGATTTGGAATAGCAATCATGGAAATTTGATAAATCAAACGGAAGTCGTCCAATCTTTTTAACAATAGGGATTTTACAATACCATGCATCAGCATTAAACCTTTAAGAGCAACAACCCATGAACGGGTTTTCTCCATACGTGTAGATAGTGACCAAATCAAAGGTTTAATAAAAGTACAAGAATTTCGTACCCAATTGAAGACTCGTTGTGCATTCTTGTAATCGATCTTTCTTTCATCATGACTTGTTGCTTTAATAATCACAGTCTCGAGATATGGATTTTTGTATGTTGATTTTCTACTTAGTTTTGCTAGAAGGATACTATTTTTATCTTTTAATGCAGCTGAAGCTTTCTTCAAAATTTTCATCTCTATAAATACTAGGGAGACATTGAGAAATGCCCTAAAATAGGAGTTATCTTGGAGAAATATTATGGATTTTTAAAATTTAGGAAAATACTTGACCTGTTAATATTTTCGTTAATTATAACATCCTTATTCATTTTAGTCCTAATATACATGTCAAAATTTGAAATTTTTATATCAATTTTAAAAAAGAAAATCAATCTCAAACAACAAGTCCCCAATTTTTACATATAAATTTCAATATAAACATGTCAAAACATCCAAATTTTGACACGTGACGACTCACATACGTACGTTTAACGAAAATACTGATAGATTAAGGCATTTTCTTAAATTTTAAAAATCCGGAACATTTCTCTAAGATGACCCTCATCTCGGTACATTTTTGATATTTTCCCTAAATGTTAATCAATGTCTTCCTAGCAAACAAAAGATCCTTTCCTTATGACTTCTCAATATTCAGGACTTTACTATTTATTTTATTTTTTTCTTCTTCTTTGCATTCAACATTGCATTTGATCTTCATCCATCATAGATGATAGATCAAACGCGTTGAATTTTTATTTATTTTGCAATCTACTCCGAGAAGACAAGGAAACCAAAAAAAAACGTTTTTGGCCGGCGGTAGTTTATAATCAAAAGAAAAATTGCAGTTATTTTTTTTCAGTTATTTTTTTTTAAATTATTGAAGCCGTCAAGTTTGGATGGTCGTGAGGCTATACTTTGTCAAAGTCGTTATTCTGTTATTAGACAAGTGAAATTAACTTTCTAGAGTAACACATTAATTCATGACATTCGACGGCCGCGCCACTTTTTACCATTGAATAAGTAAAGGCAAGCAAATGGGATCGTGCACTATGGTAGTGGTATGTAGCAGCTTAGCATAAACCGCACGGCCTAGCTATGGCGGAACGATCAAGCCTTGGCCGCCAATTGTTACGTTTCTAAGCGCCTATAAACATCTATCCATCTTACATTTAATTTCACATCTCCCTTATTATACTACTTCTTCTATCCCAAATTAGTTGAAGGTTTATGGTTTATTATCTTTTTCAAGTTTTACCTGATTTGTTCCTATATTAAAATCAGACATTAGAAACAATGACCAAAAAACTAGGAGATTTAAATATTTTAAGAATTTATATTAAAAGTATATTTTTTTTAAAAAAAGTCTCTCTCTTTTTTTTTTAATCCGTGTAAAATTACACAAACCTACCATTAAAATAGGACGGAGGGAGTATCTATTTTTATAAATTTATTTTGAATCTATAATTTTAAAATAGATCCTAATTTGCAACACTATAAGGAGATGGATATAGATATTCACAACTTTATACAACAACAAAAAATGTTTGTCAAGATATTGGATAAAATAGATGAAATTCAAATGGTCAAAGAACATGGACTAACACTATGTTACAATGATGTACATACCAGATACCTAAAATTTCAGTAGAGCCAAGAAAGTATTCAGAAGAAGGAGAACGTGGAGATTTCGAGCATAATACCGTGACAAAATGATGTGTGATTATTTTACAAAGGATTTGTGAACTACGATCAAGATTTTCAGAGCTGATTTTGCACAATCCACAACTTGTTGATATAGATTTTTGGAAAGCTTTGTCACGTGGAAACTAAATTTTATTATCAATATGATGCATGTAATATACCGTGACATATGTGGATGCCATTGATGGGTATACTCGTATGGAAAACACAACCGAATATGAAAATCTTAAATTTTTTTGCGAAACAGTAGTTAACCATCATTAAAAGTGGTATACTCGTATACTCGTTTTTTTTTTTTCCAGAAAAGTGGTAAAAATAGTTCGTTCGCTAAGACCTGTGAAGATTTGTTTTAGACTTAATGTAAAAACTAAAATTGAAAACTCAATTAAAAGTTGATTCAAGAATATAGAGAAAACTGAGACTAAGGATTCCACCATTAATTAATTTTTAAGTGATTAAATTAAGAACAATAATCATGCAACTCAGACATTCAATTTGATTCTAAAATATTGCCAATAAGTAGTTTTTCAGAATAATAATTGTAAATCCAAAGCATGGAACATCAAGATCCCTAGAGTAAGCATGAACCATCAAAAGAAATCACAACTATTTATTAAAAACCATTTTTAAATTTTAATTTAATACAAAATCATAAAAAGAATTACAAAATTAATTAAATAAGAAATATACCACTTTATTATTGGAATAATGGATTCCTCCGTTGCCCCAATAATGGTGTTTAGCTCCCTATGTTGTAAACTCTCTCAAAATAATTATTCATGGATCAAAGAGTTACAAAAAGAAGAAAAAATTATAACTATGCAATGGTGAATAGGCGTTGCATACAAGTGTTCTCTCTGTTACAGAAAGGAATAGAAAAAACAGTCAATAAAAGGCTGATGTGAGGCGCAGCTCAAATATAAAAACTTTGGTAACACTTTCTGCGACTGTCTTCGGGCGTGGTCTGTTCTTCTTCTTCCTTCTTCACTCAGTGATGTGTTTTGGTTTCTCCCCTGATTTTTCTCAATCGATCCATAGCTTCCCAAATCTCTCCCCCAACTCTCGATAATCTCTCTCTCACTCCCCAACACCTTATATATACACCACACATAACAAAATATCTCGATTTAATCTTGTTTTTTTCTTCTCTCCAAAGTCTCAGAATTTTATTCTTACTTCTTTTCGTTCACGCGTATCTGAATTTAACCCAACCTCTGTACTAAATAAGGTCAAATCATATCAGGATATTCTTTTTTATTTCTCATGTGTCTGCCAAAACCAAAACCAAACAACCTGAGTATTTCTCTTTACCCTGTTTTATTTCCAAACGATGAGAATACCTTTTTTTTTCGAATTTGATACAATCACCAATCCTACTAACTCGTAACAGGTCAATCCTAATCCAAATAGTAAAGAAAATCCAACTAAATCTCTCCAAATACCAGTCCAGAATAATTTCATACGTTAAAAAATGATTTTCCACCAATTTTTGATTTAAATCAAAGAGAAGAGGTGCCTTTATCAACTGCCTGGGTGCCTTTAGTAATTTTCTGGGGTGCCTTTATCACTTTTCGAGCCAGTTTTTTCACAAATGTTTATTTTTCAAAAATACCTACAAACACATAAAAACCCATAATAAGTACAAAATAGGTGCTAACAACATAGAGAATATAGGAAAAATAAGATATAAAAATATGTATCAAATACCCTCAAACTTATTATTTGCTAGTCCTCGAGCAAATCTAATCTAGAAAATATAAAACTAACTCACTTTCGTAGGAATCACGACTACACTTAGCACGTGCAGCTAGCCGTTAAACTCTTAGGTGACCCTAGAAGAAGAGTGTTGTCTCATGAGAGTTTACAAGAAATATACCCACAAAACCTTTTACTCCAAACCTTAGCTACTTTTGAACGATTGAGGGTAGACACTAAACATGCTAATTAGTTGGCTACTAAATTCTTTGGCTATAGGAATCATTACCCTATATGAGTCCAACTGTTGTACACGAGTTTGTACTCAAGCGTACTAAAATTCATATATAAGAAAGAAAAGCTCTACTAAAATAGTCGTACAATGGACCACGATACTCAGAATCTAACAAAGTTCAATCACATGAATAGATTTAAAAGATGGAGATGATGAAGTTTTCCCATGTTGACTAAGGTGAACGGTGTTTTCCATATCTGTCTGAAGGTCAGTGCCAGGATGAATCCTAATGGATTGAGATACGCTCCCACTAGTCTTAGTCCTAATTTTAGTATCAACTCAGCTGGTACATACAAGGGCCCCAACAGCCGATTTATTGAAAATAAAATAATTATTTACTTTTTTTTGTCTAAATAAAATACAATAATGGGGCTTGATCCAAATCACTCTACTTCATCCCAACGACGATACAAGGCGATACTAGTGCCCCACCAAATCACTTAGAGAAACACATAAAATTTGTAAAAATAAAAACAGAAGGTGATATGGTCGAGATAGACTCCGAGATATGGTGACGACTATCATGTTCTTACAAACACCTGAGCGCTGTCCTTTTATGAATAGACCATTTAGCTGGCATACCAATTCCTATAGAAAAAGAGCTAAGTTTCCATATACTTAGAATGGTTAGTGTCATCCTAAATAGTTCACAAGTTTTTAGACTTTGGAGTTTCATTATTGTACTAAAAGTTTCTCCTTTACCCCCAAACTCAAATTTAACATTGTCCTCAATGTTCTAAAGATAAATCATTAAAAACATGAACAAGGAGAAATTGTTACCAATCGAAGAAAAGAGTTAAGGAAGTATATTGATGAGTGCGTAAACACGACGCAATTTTCATCTCAATTTATATTTATTAGTTCTCTATTTTGTACTATTTAATGTTTCTGTTTAGTTATGCCATATCTTAATAAATGAAGTTCAAAACGGAGTACAAACTCGTGTACAACAATTGGATTTAAAACAAGGTATATCCTCCCATAAACAAAGAATTTAGTAGCCAACTAAATAGCATGTTTAGTGTCTATCCTCAATTGTTCACAAGTAGCTAGGCTTTTGAGTAAAAGGTTTTGTGGGTACACCTCTTGTAAACCCTCACAAGACAAAACTCGTTCACTAGGGACACCTATGGGTTTAAAGGCTTGTTGCACACGCTAAGTGCAATCGCGATGCCTGCGAAAGTGAGGAAGGATTTTTATTTCAATTTTTTGATTAGTTTTCATATTTTTTAATTTTGCTCGAAAACTAGTAAAATATAAGTTTGGGAGTATTTGATAAGTGTGTAAACACGACGTAATTTACATCTCAATTTATATTTATTAGTTCTCTATTTTGTATTATTTGATGTTTCTGTTTAGTCGTGCAGTATGTTAATAAATGAAGTTCTAAATATCCTGTAAATCGGAAGAAAATCCAGCTATCTCAAAACACCGCTGAATCAAGGTTGTACGGGTTAGTGGTCCGGGCCGGTATGAGATGACGAAGTCATGGAAGGCTTATTTTACCGAGTCCTGGTCCAAGTAACCTATTTTCTTTAAAGTAGCCTATGCACTCATCCAATATAAGAAAGTATCAACTGATGTCACCATCATGTTCTTACTAAAAATGGAGGTCAAATATTAATTCAAGTTTCACGTCATATGGCTGGAGTTACCATATTCTAAAAGCATGTGATTAAGGGGATGATCAGGAGAAGAGGGGCAGGCATATGGAAAATTAAAAGAATCTCCCACGAATGGAAGCAAGAGGGAGAAGGGTCAACGTATATAAAAGGGGAACCAGTACTTAGAACAATTAGTTTAGGATTTTTTTTTATTATTATCTTCTTTAGTTTTTATTTTTTATAATAATAAAGATCTAACCCTATCTATATGTAAAAGATTCATGTATTCTCTTTAGTAAAATTTTTTTTTGAGTTTGAATGTTTAATTAATTTCTATTCATATTTGTTTCGTTCTTTAATCGTACGGAATAGTCTTCGGCTATTAATATTTTATAAATGAATGAGATTATACCATTTTGATTTACAATAAAAGTTGTATTTTTATTTTAACGGTTATATTTTCCAAGATGTATCAGTTTGTTCTCAAAAATCTTGAGTTATAAAAATGAATATTTGGTAAAGAGTGTTTGAGCATTTTACATAATTCAATTGGTGGATTCTAAAAACCCCAATGTTCTTTAATTTGGATAATTATCAGTTTAATATTTTCTAAATTCATTTATTTTTATATTTTAGATCAATAATTTAATTGTAAACTAAAAGTAACAATTTAATTAGTCTCAGTGGAACAATCCTTTTATAAACTATCTCATCGATAGTCGTATACTTGCGGTCAATATTTTTATCACATCAGATATTACCGAGTCGCATATGGGTTACCTCCCAGCAAGTGCTAAATTTAAAGGCTTCATCCATACTAAGAAAGGACTAATCACCTTATAGAATCATATAGCAATAGCCATAAAAATTGTGGGTCATCTAAATCAAATAGTGTTATCCCAAATAAAACGAAACTGCAACAAGCCAAGAAAATAAACAAACCGAGCACACCCTTATTTAGTTTTCTGTTTAAGACAACTATATCTAGCTGTGGTTCAGATTCAGGCTCTATAAAAGGGTCAAGATAAAATGTTTTCACGGGCTGGATTTCCTCATAGGCAAGATTCGGAGGATCAAGTTGTAGAGTCTGGAAAAACTCAACTAAGAACTTAGAAGCACATAATAATAACCTGAATAATTGTGGATCCTCAAAGTTAATCAGATTTGACTCACACAGTTAACCACAATGAAAATGGTGGTTATTCTTAAACAAATGTGTCGGTTCTGATTTCCTAAAATAAGTAGGCTTAATCTCAAAACTTAATAACTGACACATTTGAAATTCATATGTTCCCACAATTTGAAGAAAAATATTTAGTGGGAAAAAAAAGTCAATCTTGGTATTATTGTCTGAGTAAACCACATCAATCAGAGGATGGATTTCTAATAACTGAACTTTTTCCTGGACATGATTAGGTTCGAGAAAACGTGTAGGAAGATAATCCTGTAGAATGCTAGAGGCACATATATCAAGTCCCAAGTGAAGGATCTTTCTAAAAGTCAAAGGTGAAGCACATGTAGAATAATAATCACCCCCAAACTTAGAATTTTCTGTATCTCTAGATAGACTAGTCACAATTTTCCTAATTTTTAGATTATCAGATTCCTGAAAATGGTCAATTGCTTCTTCTAAGTTATAATCAGGATGTGCATCCTCACTCATATTTAAAATCTCTACGAGTCTATCTTCTTTGTATAACATTATTGTTTTTAAATCGCTAGACTCTAAAACAGTATTCTCAGAATAAACCCGTTCCTCTAAACCATCATCGGCTTCAAAACAAGGAAATACTGCATCGTCTAAAACAATGGTATCTCTAGTCAAATCCTTTTTCTTTTGAATAGGTGAATAATAATTAAAATTATTAGAATTTGAACCAGAAATAAGAATATCATCATGAAGCGCAATTGGAGTGACAATTTCCTCGTCACTATGACTACAAATTTCTTCATCAACACTATAATCATCATCATAAAAATACGAAGATGGTTGAACCTTATCTAAACAAATAGTGTTACCAATTCTAACCTCGTCATCTTGATTATGTGAATAACTATCCTCATTTTCAAGGGTAATATCGAAAACATTGTATTGGAAATTAAGATTATTTTGAGCAATAGTCATCGTTGCAACACTCTCCTTCATATTTAATTCAAACCTATGTGTCATCTCAGTTAACTGCTTGAGGGATTCTTCTAGAGAATTTCTAGGTTCATACAGAGAACTAGATTGCAACTGCTTAAGGGTATCTTCCAAAGTCGAAGAACTCGCATTTTGCTCATTTTCCCGTTCACATGACTGGTGCGCGTACGAATAGTAATTGGGACTAATATGGTAAGATCCATAACCTTCAAAAGGTTGGTCGTGGTTCCAACTACTATCCACACTATAGTCATAGTATGGGTACTCTCCATTTTAAAAATCAGTCGAATATTCATTGTATTGGTCATTGTAATACCAGTTCAACATCCTACTGGAAGGGAATTCTCAACAAGCACAAACAAGGATGACTCGACCAAATCAAACCTATTGAATATAGCAAACAAAAAGCATGATGTCTCCACTTAGATTGTTTCTAGCAACTTTTATTCTTCCAAAAGGCAACTAGTTACATTTTTAGCAATCCTCTCAGTACGATCCGAATTAGATTAAGTTGATCGAAGAAAAGCAGGATAAGCTCTATGGAGCTTGAATAACCCTACTTCTTTGGCAAACATTTCGTTGGGTTACAAGGTGGCACGAACCAACTTAAAATTAATCTTCATGATCCTTGAGTTGAGCTAACAAAGTAACCAATACAATCTTTTCGATAGATTTTCCAATAAGTTCGTTACCCTATCGGTCTTCTTTCTAGTCAATGTTTTAGGTTTAGGTTCGCGTTTGGGAATGTGTTTCTAAAGCGGGCAAGAAGGATACAGTGATGAAATCCGAACCTTTATCTTGTATGGCCAGTTCTTTCCCTTTACTAAAAATTAAATTATGTATTCAGTCCTCAGCATATATGCAAACGAAGGAATACTGTAAACCCACTGACAGGAGATTCTTGGGTTGATCGAGTTTTACCTCCCGTTCCAGACAGGCGATGAACCGTCGACTCGGGCCACTAACTCCTGTGTCAGTGTACGAACCCAAGGGGCTGAGATAATATAGTAATTGTCGTCCTTCCCTGTGCAATTTGTAAATATTAACCTTCCGTACGGTTTAAAAATAATAATAAAGTCCAGTGTCTGAAAATAAAGCCCAAAAGTGTCCAAAAAAATAACAAAAATAAAATACAAAAATAAAATCCCTAATACAATTTCTAATTAAAATAAATAAAAACCTAAAAATTAAATTAAAATTGAAATAAATTCTTTGTCTTCTTTTTCCGTTCTTTTCGTTTTGTCTTTGACTCCAAGTTTTTAATTAATCACCAGAATCTTTGGCTCAACTTTCTTTTTGATATACAACCTGTAGTAAATAGACAAATATCCAAAAACATAAAATAGAACAAAAGAAGAAAAATCTAGAAATAAAACTAAACCTAAAAAAAAAATCTAAAACTCTAACCTAAAAACAAGTCCCGGCAGCGGCGTCAAAAACTTAGTAGTTTCAGAAAAGTGGTAAAAATAGTCCGTTCGCTAAGACTTGTGAAGATTTGTTTTAGACTCAATTTAAAAACTAAAATTGAAAACTCAATTAAAAGTTGAGTTCAAGAATATAGAGAAAACTGAGACTAAGGATTCCACCATTAACCAATTTTAAGTGATTCAATTAAGAACACTAATCATGCAACTCAGACATTTAATTTGATTCTAAAATATTTCCAATAAATAGATTTTCAGAATAATAATTGTAAATCCAAAGCATGGAACATCAAGAACCCTAGACTAAGCATGAACCATCAAAATAAATCACAAATATTTAATAAAAACCATTTTTTCAATTTTAATTTAATGCAAAAATCATAAAAAGAATTGCAAAATTAATTAAATAAGAATTATACCACTTTATTATTGGAATGATGGTTTCCTTTGTTGCCCCGATAATGGTGTTTAGATCCTCATCAAAATAATTATTCATGGCTCAAAGAGTTACAAAAAGAAGAAAAAATTATAACTCTGGAAACCTGCAATGGTAAATAGGCATTGCATACAAGTGTTCTCTCTTTTGAAGAAAGGAATAGAAAAACAGTCAATAAAAGACTGATGTGTGGCGCAGCTGAAATATAAAAACTTTGGTAACACTTTCTGCGATTGTCTTCAGGCGTGGTCTGTTCTTCTTCTTCCTTCTTCACTCGGTGATGTGTTTTGGTTTCTCCCCTGATTTTTCCCGATCGATCCAGAGCCTCCCAAATCTCTCCCCCAACTCTCGATAACCCCTCTTTCACTCCCCAACACTATATATATACACTACATGTAACAAAATATCTCGACGTAATCTTGGTTTTTTCTTCTCTCCCAAGTCTCAGATTTTTATTCTTACTTCTTTTCGTTCACGCGTCTCTGAATTTAACCCAACCTCTGTACTAAATAAGATCAAATCATATCACGATATTCTTTCCTATTTCTCACGTTCTGCCAAAACCAAACCCAAACAACTCGAGTATTTCTCTTTACCCTGTTTTATTTCCAAACGATGAGAATACCTTTTTTTTTTCGAATCTGATAGAATCACCAATCCTACTAACTCGTAACAAGTCAATATAGGACAAATAAGACACAAAAATATGTCTATCAGATATCAATCGTATACTCGTGGAAGATGAGAAAATGGATTTTCCAAGAATGCTAGGTAGTCTTTATTGCATGTATTGAGCTTGGACAGGGTGCCTTGTTGCTTGACAAAGTCAGTATAAGGGTCACTACACAAAACAAACTGTTGTTTTGGAAGTTTCAGCTTCTACGGTTGTTGGGTATGACATGTTTTTTAGAATTCCGGGTTTACATAACACATCAATGTTTTGCATAATCACATTTGTTTGAAGAACTCAAGTATGGGGATCATACTGCAAATTTCACAATCAATTGCAATAACTACAACATCGGATATTAGTTGGTAGAAAGAACATATATATCTACAATGGTCAACTTTAGTTAAAGCCTACAGTAAGACTGGTGGGATGGGCTTCATGATATATTTTACTTTAACTCAGTGCAAATGTCAAAGAGAAAGAAATGTTGAATGCGCATTTGAAATTCTAAAATAGAAGTTCCATATCGTTTGTGAGTCATATCGTTCTTTTAATCCAATAGAAGTTAACATGGGTATGCTCACGTGTATAAAGGGTTATCAAGGAAACCCGACGTAACCCTCTTTGGAGAGTTTGAGGCCTGATGTTTGACCATGAGATTGGATTGACGCAAGAGAATATTCAACGACCACCGAAGGAATTTAAAACCGGGGGTTTATATTATAGGCCAAATTTTTTTTCTCTCACTAAGCATCTTTCGGAAAAGTCGAGAGAAGAAAACCTCGATATAGCTTAAATATTATCATTATAGTTTTTCATTTATTTTTATGTAATTTGATGGGATGTATATCTAATTGTTGGTACCCGGCAAATGTCCAATATATTGGTTTGGTACCCAAATAATTAAAAAATTAAGGATTAGTACCTGGACACACCAGAGATTGTCAAGTCAATCTGTTAACTTAACCAAGTAATCATTATCCTAACATCTAGTTAGAACATAATACATATCTCAATCTCCACGTCTTTCTATTTTACGACTACGACGATATATCCTATACGAGTCATCCAAACGCTAATTAATAGGTTGGGGCGACCATTATCATATGAAAAAGCAAACCACTATCATTGCTGCTCCGCCGCTGACATTTCTAAAAGAAGAACCCTTATATAGGGGCTTATAGTTCCAATAGAGGGTCTTTTCTAGGTTTGAAGGTGTCCAAGTAATTGGTTATGGGGTGTTATTAGACAATAGCAAATGCCTAACTTGCCCTTCCATCTATAAAAATCCTAAATTACCCTTCCATATATTAAACCTAAACAAATTAAAAAACAAATCTTAAATTTAATTTAAACTATTTCAACTCCTTCTCTTCCAAACCGTTTTTTCTCTTCTCTTTTTTCATTTTTTTCCATCGAAATTTTGCGTCTTCGATTAAGACCAAACCCTTTTTTTTACTCTTTTTTGTGTTTGAAATGGTTAGATTGATTGAAATCAATAATAAATAGGTTTGCAGAACTATTTACGGTTAGGTATTCTTAATTACCTAACTGTAAACTTGTTCTCTGAAACTGTTACGGTTAGGAAACTAAGAACTCATAACCGTAAATAATAATAATAAAATACATATGTTGTTACGGTTAGGTTTTGTAACCGTAAATGGACTTAATGTTGGATTCGACAGGAAGAACCCAATCGTAACTGGTTTACATATTGTGTTACGGTTGGCTATGAATGGAAAAACCCAACCGTAAACCGGTCTGAAAAGCTAAAAAATTTAATATTTGGTTGGGTGAATCACAATCTCCATCATGAGGTATGTAAACTTTGGTTTATATATCATATAAGGATTCACCCACCTCAAATTTCTCAGTGGAATCACTCAATTTGGCTGGGTGAATCAAAATTTAGGGTTTTCAAAAAAAAAAAAAATTCCTTCTACTTAGCTTATTTTCTATCTCTAACTATAAATCAAAATCATTAATCTAATCTAATAACTAATACTAGATTAGTTAATCTAATTAAATGACTAACACTAATCAAACAAGGGTTGTTTAGCTATAATGAAAATATGATGGATAGGGTTTTTTTAGGGCTGCACAACGGGCGGGCGGGTCGGTTTTGGGGTAAAACCAACTACCAACCCGTCTAGAGGCGGGTTTTAATATTCAAAACCGTATACCAACCCGTCCACAGGCGGGTCGGGTCGGTTTCAACCCGAGGCGGGTCGGGCGGGTACGATTTATTTCGTGGGTTAACCGGTGGCATATAGAAAAAAACTGGCAGCAAAAAACACTAAAAACAGAAGAAAAAAAAAGGAAAGAAAAGGCAGATAGAGATTGAGTTGATGAATCACCCATTAAGCCTCCTAAGAAACAGCAAAAAACACCAAACATCGTCAAAATATAATAACAAATACAGTTATACAAGGGATATACACTAGCCACAAAAATAAGGATTAATTTATTTTCTTTGCTTTCTTATCATTTGTATGGAGTTGAATCTATATCGTTATCTTAGAAGTTCATGTGGCAATTATAGAACTTGAAATGGTAAGATTTTCAAATGATTTCTGAAAAATTTAGTTTGGAATAGTCTGTCTTTGGAAATTTGTGTAAGATTCGTTACACAATGAAAATGAGTGATTTTTAGCTCATTTGAAACTAGAAAGAATAAGCTAACACAATAAAATTGTAAGAAAATATAGTAAGGTATATAGCTATGTTAAAAAGACTCATCAAAAACAGAACAGGAATCCCGTATTCAGAAAATGCAGTTTCGGCAGTTTGAAATCAAAAATTCGTACAAAAATCATTTCTCAATGGAATTCAGAAATTTTGGTCTTGTTTGAAAGCTGAGAGAGTCCTCTTTGATATAAAAATAATAGGGAAGGGTATTGAAGTACAGGTAAGTGTGAAAACATCTTGACAAAACAGTACAGCAACACAGGTTCAGAATAAACGGGTTAAACGGGCGGGTTCGGGCGGGTGCTACACTAAACCCGTAAAACGACCTGTGGTGACCGGGTTTTAAATTTTCAAAACCGTATACCAACCCGTAGCGGGTCGGTTCGGTTATAAAACCTGCGGTTTTGTCGGGTTCGGGCGGGTGCGGTTTTTCGGGTCGGTTCCTGTGCAGCCCTAGTTTTTTTTGATTTACTAACTAATGACCCTACTTTGTCCTCATATGAAAATCCCCTCTATAGAACCATAAGCTCATATATGAGGCTTCTAAAAGAAACAATCTTCATTTATTTTAATACAATAAAAAAGACGGTGATGATTTAAGATGGATCAATATCACCGCCATAATTTTCATCGAATTATGAAAAAGAGTCTATCCATCTTGTTTTCCAGATAAAATATAATCAATTAAGATAACCAATTTTTTCTTTAAAAATACACTTCGTTGATATTTTTGTAAACATAATTTGTTGGAATCAACTAATATGAAAAATACATGCTAACATATCATTTGTCCTTCATGCCCGCATCAAAAAACATCACCATCAAAAATTTATTCATTTATTTGTGTGGTTCACCCACCATTAATTATCATGTCTAATTCTTTTGACACAATGATACTAGCTGATAGTAAAAACATTTCTCATTGTTTTCAATTCATTTACTGATTTAATTTTATTTCTTAATTCGACGGTGAAGCACTAAGATTGACCTTGTTAATGAATTTATAGAGTTGAAGTAATTTGTGTTGTTTAAGATGAACAAAAAACCCATTTGTATAAATCGATTGAAAGTCAGTGAATTGTAATTGGTTTTCATAATCGGTTACTAACATGATTAAGTTGTATCATCTCTCTGCTAGTGTTTGTCTTAAGAAGATACAGTCGAGTTTAGGTGTTATTGCCGCTGGATTTTAGGTTGATGAATGGGGAGATGTAGAAGGTTATAAAGTCTTGATAGGATTAGAATTAATGGGTTTTGTAGCTGCAGGAAATCCACAATATACCCAAATAGCAATTATAAGCTACTAACAAAATTATCATTCAAGTTCTAAGATCAAGATTCACACATAAATAAGTTAGGTATAATGATGTAAACGATTTACCTGGTTCTGTGTTAAAATCTAGGTCCACGGGAGTGATTTTACTATAGAAGATGTTGGTTACAAGTTCTCGGTCTAGTACAAGGTATCTCTCAGTCTTTCTCTCTATGTGCATCTCTCAAAAATGTCCAACCCCTTTTACACTATTTACAATCCTATTTATAGGCAAATAAATGAAAGTGGTTAATAGCTCACTTCGTTCGTTAGATGTCTTCGCAGGAAATTTCCACTATAGATTTCTTGATGAGGGGTTCATCATCGCTAGCATTCACCTCGCTAGTCAACTAGCCAATTAGTCCTCGCTATGATGGTCGTTGTTGCACTGTGCTTCGTCAAAAATAGTATCTCATCACTTGTCTCGTCAGACTGCAGGCTGTTGATCTGACCATTCTGCTCGCGCATTAAATGCCAAATTAACCAGTTCAAACTTGATTATTGATCTTTCTATAATGTTTTCTATTGTCTTGATCTCGTAAACTGCGCGGATATCTCAATGTTTCCCGAGAAAGTATTCAGTGTTTATCACAAAACTGACTCTCTTGTATTTGTGTCATGCGATGCTTACACGTGGCAAGATAATTTTCTGGCCACACAGGTTTGGTTTGAGTTGTATTTGAATATGGAAGAAGGAATGAAAGTTAAAAGCTTCGAAATATGCAGCGAAAGAATACCTCTCATTTGCTCGTGTAAAGACCACAAAGAAGAGCTTTAAATTGGTTGGGTCGCTGGAGCCATTTGATCAAGCTATTTTAACTCCTAGATTTAATTGTATGGGATAAAACGTTTTTTAAGTCACGTGCATCACTTGCTAACCGTCAGTTGATGTCGTTAAGTAAATATATTTATTTTGTTTTTAATTATTTAAATAATATATAATTAAGTTAATACTTTGACTTGATTACCTCTGACGGGTCTAGATATCAACCTTTAATTTTTGAAATATCTGGTACCAAATTAAGTATTGGACATTTACCGGATATCAACGATTAAATAACCCTAACTTGATTTGTCTAATAGAATTTTCTTGGCTTAATCAAAATAAAGTTGTACATTTAACATAAAACTAATTATTACATTTAATTGAAACTAATTAAAACCTTTACATTAAAATTAAACTAACTATTGTATTTAACTAAAACAAATTTAAACCATTATAATAAAATTAAGTGAATTATTACATTAAATGTATGTTAATGTATTTGTATTCAATCTTTTCGTCTTCCTCCTATTTTTCATCAATATCAACGTTAAGCGGTGGTTGGTTTTGTTTGTTGTGCCAATTAAACTTACACATTTCAAATTTCATTTGTCAGGTTTTTTCTTGCAGTTGATTCATTTTTGATGTATTCGTTCCCAAAATCCCTCGCATGTGCTGATTAAGGTAATGTTTGTCAAATGAAAGACGAATTTTCTTTATTTTTATTGCCACTTTCCTACGTTATTTCATTGTTAAATTGATTATCTGAAGATGATGATGACCTAACTTGGGTTGCCATTTGGGATGCCTTTATAATTATTATTTTTTGCCTTTTATTGCCCTGGAGCATCATATTTTCCTTGATTATTATAAACATTAAGATTAGTATTATCATGAAGAGATATGTCAGTGTGGATTTGTGGGCATGAGCTTGTTTTGTGAGGAATGCGTTGTAGTTGTAGGAGGTTCTAAAGAAACATGTGTAGCCTGGTATGGTGATATAGCTGGTGGAGCAAAACAATTCAAGAGATCAGGGTTATATCAGTTCAAACTTTTAAGCATGTGGAAACATGTTTTGTACTTGAAATCACTGTTGTTTATTTTATCTTTGCCATTCCTCTCGAGTTTTACGTTGCAACATATTCTTCCAGAGTATACTCCGGACCATAAAGTCTCACAAATTTTTGGGATGATGTTGTCATTTTTCAGAAAAAAATAAGAGAATTTTGTTTGAGATTAATAGAAATTTACGTAAGATTAGAGTGTAGAGAAGGTGTGATTTAAAATTGGCTAATGAATGAGTTATATAGAATATCAAGATAGAACCGGTAGATCAATTAGCCATCAGAAACCTAGATAAGGCCGAGCATCTAAGGCTTAACCGCTCAGCGGCCAAAGCATGGCCACCATGCCAAATATCAACCGAGCAGCCCAAGCTTAGCAACTTGGTCGATAATTTGCAAGTCCAATGCATATTTCACCCTAATAATGCAATTTAGAACCAAATTTTCTAGTTAAATCATAAAAAATCTATTAATCACCTCATTATACAAGAAATAAAAATGAACTTTAGAAGGCTTAAAACTCGGTTATTGAAAACGAAAATAACTAAAGCCTTGACCCTCTAAATAATTAAGGAAGACAGACCTACTTGAAGATCAACTATCTCACGCTTTTGAAGAAGAGTAGCATCTAGACATAGCGTCAGGATCAAAGTTTATTTCATGATAATTATGCCTGAAAATAATAGAATAATAGCTAAACTATAAGTTTCTCCATCTGGCAAGGACCTTCGAAGGCAAGTTTCCACTTTAAAAAGCAAAAAAAGACATTTTTTGAATCCAAAATTTTTACTTTTTCATCCTAGAATAAAAGTTATCATCATTTTTTTTTCATTTTAGGTTAAAATGAAAAATTGATAGTAACTTTTATATTTGGACGGAGGTAGTATAATTTTGTCGACCATCCACTTGACAGCCTAATGTCACAGGGGTGCACCAAATGGCTCAACACATGGCTAATTCACC
>JAJJMC010004708.1:4083490-4115063 GCA_023531435.1 Papaver californicum | reverse complement strand
CAAATAGAATCACAAATATCCCAAAAAACACGTAAATCATGTTGACATAACTTCCTCCACGAGAGGAGTTTCATTCCCGCCAAATTCGGATTTTTGAAATGTAAAGGGGGTGCCCCAAATCCAAAGCGTGGGTGCCTTAATCCATTTCCTGGGTGCCTTTAACACTTTTCGAGCCAATTTTTCCGCAAAATGTTTATTTCTCAAAAATACCTACAAAGACATAAAAAGACATAATAAGTGTAAAATCGAGTACTATCGAAGCAGATATCCTGGCGCAATTTAGACACAAAAATGTGCCTATCATCTATCATTCCCAAAGTTCAGATTTTCATTTGGAAAATGTCATGAAAAGGTCTTGTCAATCAAATTTATTTTAAATAATTTTATTGCTAGTCAAGATATCAATTGTAGCATGTGCGGTTCTGTCACCCCCTCCAGAACTTATAATCTTCCATTGTCCATTTGCTAAAGATGTTTGTTCCCTTACCCAATACAAAAACTTTACTTTTCAAGACACTGGTTTGAACTTAAATCCACAAAAAAGAAGCACCATATTGAACTAATAGTTTCCATAGGCACTGAATGGTTACATGGCTTTGATTTATCCGAAGATGTTATATGAAGAAGGTATGCAATGGTTATTGATCATTCTTCCACCCATTGAAATAGTATCCCTCAACGTCATTGCTTCAGGTTCAAGTTCATCGAAACTGAATGTTTTAGGTAATCTCCAACTCCAATTTCACAATTGTGCACAATAAACAAGAAAACATAAGTTATTGAGATTGAAAAATTTACCAAGATGGCAATGAGAATGAGTCAATAACAAAAATAAATAAAAAATAAAGTCTAAAACAAATATGTTTAAGAATGATTTAGATCCTTTGGCATTACATAATTAAAAGAAAGGTTAAACTAATAATCTAATTGGAAGCAATCTAAGGGTAAGGCTTTCCCACCACAGGTGCACTACCACCAATATGAACTAGATTTACCGCGAACGCGGTGGCTGACAGTGCCGAAGATTGGACTTTTTACAACTATTTTTTAATTTATTCAAATTCACTGGTCATTTAAAGTTATTGTAATCAATTATGAGTAAAATACAATTAGTTTATAGTGCAATTGAAATATTTTGGCTCCAATTTGAAGAAATTTGAGTTATACTGAAGGAATTTGAAATTTTTATATCAAAATAGTTGATAAAAGCTTTTTGCAACACTTTTATGACTTTTTGCGACCATGTTAAACTCTTCTTTTCCTAATATATTTTAAACTACATCAAGTTTGAAGAAAATTTTGGAGCTAAACAGTAAATTAAGTATTTAATTTTATTATTTTTGCTCCAATTTGAAGAAATGTGGTTTAGATTTGAAGATATTATGAAAAAACAATATTGAAATAGTCGCAAAAAATACTTGCATTTTTGCCTCTAATGTGGGCACATATAAGGACTCCCTTCATTCGTCCAATAACCTTGTTACAATTGACTCAAGCCTGCACTCCACAGTTCATACGCAAGAAGTCAAGCAGATAAAAATAGTGTTGTTTGAACTCCACAGTTCAAACCCACATTTCATGATACTGTTGTTAATAAATAACATATAACTAGATGACCGCAACGCGGTGGGGGGGGGGGACCAAAAATTCGAACTTATCCAAACAAATCTAATTTATCATGTTTTAACATTTTATGATGGTCTTAAATAATAACAACAAATAAGTGTTCCCATCTGTTTTGGTTGAATGTTAAGTTCATCAGGTAGCAATGGGTATAAACATTGCTGAAGAATGTTGTTTTTCAATTTTAATTTGAAGCAATTGAAGACGAAATCGATATGATTAGAATGATCTGATGTATTTAAACAATAATTGAGGTATGTAAATATCTGTTTCGATAATCAATTTTGGAAAAAAATGATCCAATTTAATTGAATTGGATGATATTAAAAAAATGTCATTACACCACACTTTTTCGAGTTTATTAATTTGAACCAATTGAAGACCAACTATATTTTTTTTGTTTTTGATCGAATTTATGGAGCATAACTGCAATTGGGGAGTGTAGATGTCTTATTATAAACTCAATTTCGGAAAAGAACGATCAATTGGCTTCCAATTTGATCGAATTATTTTTTTTTTAAAATAAAAACCGTGGCCAAATACATTACACCACGTTACTGACAGTTACATCTAAGTCACCATATAGAAGGTCTCCCTTCGGTCGACCAAAAATGAAGCTTCTTTATCAAATGAATATTTTGGTATTTACCTGAGATGAATGGTAGCTTTTTTCTCAATATACCAACACAAATCTGCAACAATATATCCAAAAGTTAAAAAAAATCCAATGAAGTTGATGAAAGGAACGAAAATCAAAATATGCCAATCAAAATTACTAATCGAAGATAAATGGTTTATGAGTTGTTTTGAAAATACACCAAACAAAATGGAGAAACTTGGGAAGATGATAACCTCTCTTGAGGATTTATGCAGGAGAACATTTCAAGGGATTTTTGTTTTAATATAGCATATGAAATTGATTAGCCGGATATGATTAATTCAAAGGGATTGAATGTCACAAATAATAGTGTTGTTAATGGTGTAACGGGCGAGCAGTGAGAGGAGAATAAGTGGAAGGAAATCCTTATTTGAAGAAGTGATCTCAGTCGTCGGATTAGGGATTAAAAGGGGGTGTATTCTCAGCCACGGTTTATCTTTTGCACCCCCAAAAAAAATTATTAAGGGTTTCGATATGAGAGGTGGCGTAAATCGAATTTCATGTACCGATTTATCTTTTTGGGTGCATTCTCAGTCGGTTAACAAAATAAGTAACTTGAATAGATCATCAATGGTTTATATGTCGTTAAAGAACAAAACCTCAGCCTGCTAACTAAATATGCAGAGGATTCCCTCCGCGACCATCTTCTTAAAGGGACTATGGCCGTTTAGGCCACAAAAGTTAACGCCGAAGTCATAGGAGAATAAATGCAAGAAGTGATTTCAACAGTCGGATAAGGTCTTAAAAGAGGTGCATTCTCATCCACGGTTTATCTTTTCCATTTAAAGAACCATGAGAGTTGTCAATCGCTTAAAAAAACCCACCCAAAGCCGTTGAATTGAGAAATAAACTATCCCGTTTTGTAATATAAATACCGCAGAATGTGCCTTTCCTAGACTTACAAGCCTTTGATCTTTTTTATTTAATACATCTTATTACCAAATTTAGAGGTCTATAATCATATTTCAAAGAAGCCAGTTAACTAGAACCACCAACAAATGTCTTTCTAAAAAATTAATGGATAAACCACAATCAAGCATATGCATAACAATCCATCAAAAGCTACCCAGTATGCGCGCACTTAACTTATGGGTGGTTGTACATTATTTATAATCCTTCTACCTGAATGTATACATCAACCAGATGGATAGTTCCAATAGCAGTTGTTGGGCACAAAATCGATACGCACGTTACATGTACAATTTTGCAGTCCCATAAATCCACTAACAACGTGGGTGACCAAAAATAGAATTTGTTATCACAAACCACCTAAAAAAGGATATTAAAAATCTATTTTGTCAAATCTAAATAATTTTCTGCAGTTTATTTTCACAAAAATATACTATTTTTACTGTAATATCCAAATTTTGATCAAAACCTTAGTTTGGTATCCAATTCTTCTAAAATTATGAGTCAGTACTTGGAATTTCGATCGACTGTCAACGACCACATTTGACCAAACAAGTTTTTTTTCGTAATAAAAATTATAAAATTACAAAAAAAAATCCCATTCGAAACCATAAATGATATTTACCGTCCCTCTCTACGCCCTACTTAGCGCCCAGTCCGACGTGGCATCGCTGATGTGTAAGAAAAGCCAGAACACTGCTACAGGTCACGTGAAATTCCTTTTCTCTCTTAGATTTTTTCCCGAAGCTGCTTCCTACCCCACAAAATTCTCCCCCACTTTCTTCCCCCATTAGGTGGCTTCATCTCCCACCATTGATTTAACCCAAACTCTTCCCTTTGGGAAAAACAGGGGGGGCCATTTTTGTGTGTATATGAGTGTGGGGGGGAAGTTGGGGGAGAAATAAGGGGGGTGAGAAGCATTTTCACTTTTTTTCTATCCTTTTTTTCCTTCTCTTCCCCTATGTGAAACTTCTTTCGAAGACAGAAGCATAAAGAAATTAAAATTATGTAAATGGATTATTTTTCATTATAACAGTAAAGTGAATCAATCACTTGTTCCTATAAGAATAATTATTCGAGATTCCGATCAACGTTTCTACCTTTTATGGATTATTTAATTTTTATAAATATTTATCATAATAACTCCAATCTATTAGGTTGAAACTTTTCCTTCGCTTTATCCTGCACAATAATGTAGATGGGAGAGGTAATTTAGTTTGTCAATAGATTTGAGTTTCCTGCCTGAATACAAATCAAGAAAAGAATCAAGTCAATTCAGCTTCATCTCAATAAAGAAAGAAGATCTAAACACTTAAATCCAAGCAAAAACCAAAGAGACTTGAAAATCCTAAAATCGATTGTATAATCAGTAGTTTTTTTTTTTTCTTAATCTTACCCTAACTAGTTGATCGTGGTTCTAATTAATTAGACAAAAAAAAAAGGGATCCAAAAGTTTTCTTTTATTTCCTTTTATAAAAAGGGTTTCAAATTAAATTCAAATCGATCTATGGGTTTCTTAAGATCTATATCTTTACTAAATATAAATTCAAAGATTGAAGAGACCCAAAATTAAAGTGAAAAGTGACAGGAAAAAAAAAAGTTCGAATATAAAATCTATATCTTTACTAAATATAAATTCAAAGATTGAAGAGACCCAAAATTAAAGTGAAGAATAACAAAAAAAAGTTATGTAATTCCATAAAGTTGCAGTAGGTTCGGAGTTCGAACTTCAAATATATTAGTGGGATGAAAATGGGATTAAAATATGCTTACTAGATGAAGGAGCTAGTTAGATATTGTGTAATAGATTTCGAGAGAGACCAGGCACCCATGGATGTATGAACAAGAAGGCTAAGTTTTTTATTTTGTTGTTTTTATTCTTTGTTTTTCTTACAGTTTTTAATCTAGATTTAATTGATTCGAAGTCTGAATATCTTTTTAATCTAGTGTTTAAATGCTTATCTAGTTTTCTTTTAAGCAATAAAGATTTCTAAGATTTATGGAAGCTTAATCTTTTTGTCTTGCAGTTTCTTTTGGTTCACATGATGGAACACATCCAGTATTGGACTCTGGTGGTTTTTTCAATTCTTACCCTGTCGACAGTATTGTCTATCCAAGCAGTAGTGCTACCCATTGATCATCCAATGGTGTCTTTTTCCTTGAGTAAAGTTTGTTTCCATGATTATGTTCAGATTCAAGTTTTTGATGTTAGTATAGGATCACAAATCTTTCTTGGAATTACCGCAAAAAAAAAAAATCAAATTCAAAAATGGCGGGGCCCCCCCCCCAACCATAGGTCGGACTCATTGCTTTAACCTTTTCTTTCCTATTTTCACTCAATTTACCAATATTCTGGCTAACCTTCAATACCCAAGTTTCCTTAATAATAAATATTTTGTTACATACCCAGAAACAAAATATGTTCAACTTCAAGTCTCTTTCGATATTATGGTATATCTAGCCTAAGCAAAAAACTTTGTGGAAGGAAATAAAATAATTTTCAAAAACACTTGAGTTCTTGCGCAAACCTGTGTAGAATTGATACCAATAATGCTCATACTATGACTACTAATCAACTCTCTAAGATTATAGAAAAAATGAGTGGTGCTAGCATTCAAGATAGAAATGTCATACCTACTCGTGGGGTTGAGGGATCAGCTCAAGCTCTTTCTGAGGCTTCAAATGAATGGTCTAATTTCTGATGACCCAATCGAGATTGTTATTGTAAAAGAATAAAATAACTTACTTTGGCAGAAGTATAAGAGAAGGGGATTTAAAGTAGTAGCAGGAAAATGTTCGTATTTAAGTTAAATTCAAAGAAGGACCAACATGAAATAATAAAAAATTCCCCTTGGAATGTTAGTGGTTTTCTGATGCCAGTGAAAAAGTATACAACCGATGTGGATGCAGAGGATTGGGAATTCACGCATCAAGTTTGGCCAGTGAAATTTAAGGGTCTTTTTCTTGAATATCAATCTATTGCTGTGTGTGATGAGGCTGTTACTGATTTGGGATAAAAAAGCCAGTGAATATTTTCCTAAAGATTGTAGACCAAGGTACAATAATATTGTTACTGTAAGAGTATAAAGGGATCTTAGTCTTCCTCTTAAAAGAGAGGAATGGTGGAAGAGAAAAGCTGGAGGTGTGGCGTGGATAAAATACCATTGGGATAGGCAACCACATAAAATTTATGACCAATGCTGGACGGTTAAACACAATGGATAGAATTATGCTGATGCTGCTGAGAAACTCTATGTGAAGGGTCTGACATAAGAAGAATACACCGTTTATTTGAAAGATTAGAAGGCTGGAGATGAGAAAATATCACAAGGCAATACTGGAGAATTTACAAACATTTCTGTAGAAAATGAAACTGAAGTAGCTAATTATTCGTGGACTTGGAAAAATATTCAACGCACAACTGAATTTATTCGTAAGCACAATCTCTTGGAGGGTTGGAAATGGTAAGAGTGTGAGAATATGGTTGGATAAATGGGTTCAAGGTTTGGATCATCCACCACAGCAAAATCAGTCTGCAATAAATGTCGAAGATTATATATGGGTTAGTGAACTCATCTTCGCAGAAAGTAATACTTGGAACTCCCAGCTAGTGATATTTCTCTTTGATGATGATTATGCACATAAAATATTAAGTATACAACTATCCAGTCATGCACCAGACAAGCTCATATGGACCCTAACCAAGTATGGAGGCTTCACGGTAAAATCATCTTATAATAAACTCTATGAACTGATTTTAGGAGATGTGCAGCTTGTTTCTGAAATTCCGGTGGTAATATGAAGTGGAAAGAGTTCTGGTCAATCAAAACTTGGCCAAGAGTGTTGCACTTCTTCTGGAAAAGTTTAAGGGATATACTACCAACTAACTACAGGCTTGGAAATGCTTGTGGTTATATAAATTCAACTTGCTTGATGTGCAACCAGTTTTCGGAGGATACTATACATATTCATGTGAACTTTTCTTTTTCTAAGGCAGTTTGGAAATGTATTCCAGGTGGGAGTTTGATATTAAATAGTCAGTGTACCTCTTTAAGCTTTTTTATTGAAGAATGGATAATGCATGATAACAATTTACAGAAGGAATGAAAGTGGATTAATCTGGTTATGGTGGTTTGTCGGAGTATCTGGAATGCTAGATGCGAGTTTGTTTTTCAACACAAGAAGCAAGAACCAATAATCATAACAAAGAAAGCTATGTATTTGATGATTACTTGAGAAGAATACAGTTAAAAGGTGTTTCACAGCTTAGGCCCAAGTGCAGCTACCTGCAACACAACAACTGAATTGGATACCACCCTTTATGCCTTACCTTAAGCTTAATTGTGATGCATCGTTTATAAAAAAAGTAAAATTCAGAAGGTATTGGACTAATCCTACGTGATTTTACAGGTGATTAAAAAGGAGGCAGATCGAAAAGCTTGGATGGAATCCTAAGCTCGGAACAAGCAGAATATTCGACATTTTTAGAGACTATTAAATGGTGCTGCGATTTAAGGCTTCAAGAAATTATAATTGATACGGACTTGAGAAGCATCACAAACTATATTAACGAAGCTGCAAAAATTATCATGTGGGAAAATAAAAATATTTTGCTTGATGCTTTTAAACTTTTAAAGTCCTTTAATTTCTGGAGGTGTATTCATACAAATATGACCTGTAATAAGACAGCAAACTTGCTAGCTAAATACAGCTGAAGGCATAACATTTTTAATACTTAGAATGCTAAGCCAGCAGGACTTCTAGAAAATCCATCATTGTTCGACAAAAATTTGATCTAACAAATTTCATTCTGTTTGTATCGAAAACAAAAAAAACAGAAAAAATAAGTTAGAAAGAGAAAGAACTTTGAGTTTGAAAATAAAAAGAGAGATATTGAATATCATTACCACGTGAATGTGATACGTGTTTAGATAAGTTTTCGTCGCTTTGTCCACATGAGAATTCCACGTCAGTTTGGGCGCTTTGTCCATATGGGCATTTCACGTCAGTTTGGAGCTAAGTACGGCGTAGAGAAAGGCGGTGAATAGCATTGCTGATTCGAAACAGTGACATTCTATCCCGAAGGTTGAGTTAGAAGTAACACGTGTTCGGTTATCGTTTCAGCTGCCGTATATTAGACTTGCGGTAGAGAGAATCGGAAAACAACTGTCTGTCTTCTTCTATACAACTAGGGTTTAGTTTTATATCAAAGAGAAAAGGAAAAACCCACAGTTTTATTTGAGCTATCATTGAATCTTGATAGACTCACAGTTTTATTTCTTGATAGACTCTGCAATAAGAAGAAGAATAAAAAGAAAAAGAAAGAAAGAAAGAAAAGATGTTGAGGTATGGGTGTAATAGGTTTTTGGGGTTAGGTCAAAGAACCCCCCAAACCGGAACACAAGGTGTGTTGGTAAGATTGTACCATGAAAGAGTTGTGGATCATTATAATAACCCACGGAATGTTGGATCCTTTGATAAAAATGATCCTACAGTTGGTACTGGATTAGTCGGTGCGCCTGCTTGTGGTGATGTTATGAAATTACAAATCAAAGTTGATGAAAAAACTGGTCAAATTACTGATGCTTGTTTCAAAACTTTTGGTTGTGGTTCTGCTATTGCTTCTTCTTCTGTAGGTATGATATCTTTTCTAGGGTTTCACTGAATTTCATTTTGATTTTTGTGTTTGCCTTTTCTAACATGATTTAGTTTTGCTTTAATTTGTTAGTTTAGATTATTAGTCTTAGCATTTGAATCCTATTATGAATGTTTTGTGTCTAAGTTAGGTATGAATACTTATTTACCTTAGCAATCTTTGGTTATTGGATGTATAGATAAAATTGCATGTTTCAATTCTTAGGTTTGGATTAATAATGATCACTGTTTACCTTTTGGGTGTGATTCCGTAAAGTGGCATAATGCTTCGTGATGTTGGGCATTTGCCATTATGTTATCCGCTGTTTATTCTTCTAAATTAGAAAAAACATGAAGCCTCAGCGTTTAAATTTGTTTTTACCGATTGTACCTGTTTATGATTTTGTAATCTCAGCTACTGAATGGATTAAGGGAAGGCAGAAGGAGGAAGTCTTAACTATCAAAAACACGTATGTGCTTCTTTTCTTTTGTTTGCATTATCATGCTTCATGAACTATTGATTGATCGGCATTTGTTAGTCGTTAGTTGCTATTGTCGCTTGGACATGATTTTTCTGCAGTAGATGATATATATAATTTCAAGCATTCATCTATATAACTTGTTTAATTTAGAGTTTGAGCTATAACTGTTTGCATAAGACTTGTATGGAATTTAGATATAAGCTAGATTAAAAGAAAAAAGTGGAAAAAAAGAATTAACAAAATAAGAGAAACATTCCTTGATCTTTGGCAGCCACCCGGCAGTAATTTGTACTTGTGTGTTCTATTCTTTGCATGTGTTACTTGGATCCTCACTGCTTTAATTAGTTTATGAATCCCATGTTTGAAATTGAAGATCATCAATTTTATAGTTGGTATCACAACTATCTTTTTACCCCTTGCTGTGGGATGGATAATGTTATAGAGATTACTTTTTACATACAGACCTCACGGTCGAGCTAAGTTCTTACAGAGATGCCAATAATTATGCACACAGAACAATTTTATAGCTGTATTTATATAATTATTCAATAATACACATAGATTAGGAATTGCTAAATATTAGTGGTAACTAATAAGAGATGTGTCAAGTTGTCTGTTAGAATATAGGAAATTAATTCCTGTGCTGTAGACGAGTGTATATTCTGTTGGAAGATCAAGAGATCACTTTTATGTGATGGTTTGTCTCTGTGCTTTTTGTCTCTCTCCTGAATGCTTTCTTATGTACGTATCTTGTCTTTTTCTTACAATTGGTGGTTATCCGTCATGTTATAGTGAAATAGCAAAGCATCTTTCGCTCCCTCCGGTGAAGCTACACTGCAGCATGCTTGCAGAGGATGCGATCAAGGCAGCTGTGAAGGATTATGAAGCAAAGCGAGTCAAGGCTGGAATCAGTGCCAATGCTAAGGAGGATGAGGCTGCTCATGCTTGATAATCTGTACAATCATGTAGTCTGTGTTGGTTTGCATGATGGCGATCATGGTTGTAATATCTACTTAAACAAAGGGTGATCTCGCTTTGTTGAAAAACTGAGCGACTTGCCACTGCGAGTCCCATCTCTGTTTGTTTTATTTGTTTTTCTAGATAAAGCCTGTAAAATAGCTGTGCTGAGTTGACACTATCATTCAAAGTTGTTATCTTGTTAATCCTGCTTCCTATACGAAGTTAGCTTGTTAACTCTTGGTTTATACAAAAAATGGTTCTGTTTATTTTGTATGATTCTGTCTTTTTGTTTTGTTTTTGATGGAAAGTTGCTTTCTTCTGTTTTTCTTATCTCCTATCATCATCCTGAATATCGGTATTTAATCTCATCCGTGTACTTCAAAGAGATAAGTTTACACCACGAGTCTATGTAGCGGCTTCATCTGATAATACTGAGTCTTCAGAAAGGTCAAGTACTGGAAGCCTCTATGGTTGATCAGGTTAGTGATTTTTCTTCTCTGTCTGTTTTTTTTTCTCCGTTTTCCTTATATTTTATTGGTTGAAAATTGATGTAATTCATAGTCCACATAATACTTGAGTTTTTATTTTGCTCATTGGAAAACCTCTTCAACTATTCATGAGATTTAAGGTATATCTCTCATGATTTATTTGGTGCTACATGGTTAAATTAGGAAGTGGTTTTGATAATGGTTTTGTTTCTGATTGTGGGTTTGTTTTGAATTTCGATTTGGTGTTTTTATGTACAAGAATTTCTAAGATTGTGTACGAAGCTCAGAAATCAGTTGGATCGTTTTGTGATGAATCTGATTCTGGATTTCTAGAAGTGCACAGTATTAAGAAACTGGGTTGATCACAAGGAATCTCAGAGGTTGATTTTTCAGATTTCTTTGTATCTTCAATTTTTGAGAAATTAAGTAGTTTTTTTAAACATTTCATACCAGAAGATTATGCTTTCGGTCTTTGCGAAGCATTGTAATGGACATGCTGAATCCATGTTTCAATTTTAGACTGTTGCTGAACTTGGTTGTCGTAATGGTTGGATAGCTTATGCTGACTGTGTTTAGTCTTGGATGATGGTCAGAGTCTTGGTGTTAGCCTTGGCTCTTGGGATTTCACGTTAGAGAGGGAGTTAAGTATTTTCCTTTTTAATAGAGACCAAATTGGGTCTTGGTTTTGGCCTCTTGGGATTCACATTTCACAAGACTTCAGCATTCTTATTTATGGTTTGTGTTATGACCTTGGTCCTGTTGTGTCTCTTAGTGCCTGGAAAAAGATTGTGGTGGGTATTGCTTATACTGGAGGCAGAGCGGTAGAAAGAAACAAAGTGAACACCTCTTATATAGGCCATGTAGTAGGGATAGGGCAATTGCCCCACTGGCACAATTTAGTAAGACCACAAGTATAAGTCTTGCTCTCTCAAATGCGCGGATACTTGCTCTGCTTCTTTTAGTCGGATCGTGGGAAAAGTTGAGTATACATAATCCAACTGAACTAAGTGTTACATGCACTTTGATGTTCTCTGCAAGAAGGAACGAGGTGAAACTAGTAAGTTAGAATCTCTCTTTCATATGCATTTCCTTGTTCAATAAAATCTGGTGTCTATTCTCATCTTAGGGTTTGCCTTGTTTGCCCCCTTTTTGTGGTTACTAATTCTAGGTAACTCTGTTTCCTTCAAGTAGGTTTTGGGGCTTTTCTGTAACATAGGTTTAGCTTGTTTCGTCAGTTAATGTTTTTGTTTACGTTGGATTTTTGTTTGAAGATTTTTGTTATAAAATCTGGTGTCTGTTCTCATCTTAGGGTTTGCCTTGTTTCCCGCATTTTTGTGGTTACTAGTTCTAGGCAACTCTGTTTACTTCAAGTAGGTTTTGGGGCTTTTTTGTAACATAGGTTTTGCTTGTTTTGTCAGTTAATGTTGTTTAGGTTGGATTTTTGTTTGAAGATTTTATTGAATGGAATGTATATATTGCAGAATAGAAAAGTGAGAACATAATGAATAAACTTAACCAAACATTTTAATTCTTGGATTATTGCTAGAAATCTGGATCACCTCCCCAACTTGACTTCAAGGGCCCTATTCAATTTAGGGTCCCCCACAATATAATATAGAATTGTGTCATAAAAAAGCCTTTCCGTAACGAAAGAATCTTATTACAAACGAATTTCTTGGGGAGTTTCTGATTGTGAATTGATGTTATAAATTGCACGCCCTCTACTGTATCGATAACATAGAGGTGTTATTAAGGAAGCAGCAAAAATGGCAACAATTTTGTTTGTGGGATATGAGAGAGGATTGCTTCGCAGTTGGATAGTTGTAGCCTTGTAGGCTATTTATGATGATGTAGATGGCATGCTTCGACCAAGTTAAGCTTACTTAATTTGAAGGTTCAGATCACTTCTTTCACCTGATGGCTAATAATATTGACTTGGAACAGGAAGGGTCGGCATGTTGCTGGTGTTAAGTTCAAAGACGAGAAATTTTGATGCATATCAGTAGGTTCTCTCATTGGGCGGCGTGAGAAAAGGGTAGTACTACAGATACTGGTATAACATATATCCCAGAAAGGTGAAATATGGGTCTCTTGAAGTGCGGATGCTGACAACCGTAGGCATTACGAGTATGATTCATGAATTTTTAGAAGTTCCATCAGATTATAACAAGAAATGAGGTGTTAGTGGTGGGGATTTATGGTAACAATTGAGGGGTTTGTAGGTCCATTCAAGCAAAGAAAACTATGGAGTGATGTCCTTTCATGTAGCTCTGAATGGATTTCTCATATTTGCTTGGGTTCCTTTGTTTCGAATGACTGGTACAAAATAAGAAGATGTATATGAAGGTTAGTCTGAACGTGATCTTGCTTCCTGCCTGGTAACCTTGACGAAGTCTCTGATCTCCTTGATGTGAAGTAAGTGTTGCGATCATCTTTGCTTTAAGAATATTATCCTTAACGAAATTTACCATTCCATTGATGTAAAAGTAAATACTGAGAACAATTGATGTTATAGCTAATGGTGTACTCTGCGAAATTTCTGATCAGTTGATGTGGAAGTAAACATTGAATTCATCAATGCCGTAGCCGAAGGTTCTTCTGAATCTCAAGAAAAGGAAATGTCTCATTCACTGAAGAAGAGAAAACATCCCCTAAGAAAAGAACGCTATAGATGGAGGGGATTCCAAATTTGGGAATTGGTCTGTGAGGTCATTAAGTTCAAGAAGTGTGTGGTAATTATTGAATTTTGAGCAGGTCACTGGTTTTAAGAAGGTATTCCAGACCAAAATTGAAGCAGCATTTGATTTCAGTACAGGCGCATTATGAATAAAAATTGTAAAAAGATCCCATCCGGTTCCCGCTTTCCAGTTAACAGAAGCTCGATATGGTAGTTTGCTTGGCTGTTCAATGCCAGCTTGTTTATGCGAGGAAATTAACAAAAACCAGCCCAGGAACGTCCACTCTATCCGGGTCATGATTGAATTTTCATTTCTACTGTGCAGAATTGCATAAGGTAGCTCATTTAGGACTAAACTCTTTTATGAATTAATTTACTCCATTAATACCTCTTAATATTAAAACCTAATGGTACTTACCTCATGTTTTAATAAGTAAACTTAGATCATCTCTAAATACGTAAACTTTATGCTGCCAGGGTTTTCACAGTAGAAAATGCCAATATTAGTATGTCACCGTTTGCGAGGTATCCGTCGTGTCAAAATAACCAGGTCAATTGACCTTATCTCGTACATATTTCTATTCGAAGCTAAATTTGGTGTTAAGGGCTGCACAAACAGGGAGCCGATATAGGTATGTTTAGTAACTTCAGCATTGTGGATCCTTAATTGTAGTTGGAGGTTTGACTGTAGATGTAAATAGATCTCCTATAGAGGCTAATACACGGTTTCCAAATTTAGTAGGGTTTGCTAGGGTTGGAACTTGGATACAGTATAAAAAGATAATAAACCTAAACATTTTGCAGCAGATGTTCTCTATGATATTAGTGTTTGAGAGAGAGGATTCATACCTGTGAGACACGTTTGAACACTTGAGATAATGATTTTTGAGGAAGAGGTTCAAGTGTGTCTCAAAGGCATGATCTGTATGTCCTCTAAAGAGTCTATTCAGCGAAAAATGCATATCCAAAATATTGAATCAAACAATTACATGAACCTAATAGTATTATATATGGGAAGGATTTTAAATCTCATGTTTAGGTTCAAGTATAAATTTGATTTTATATAATAGATGGTATTTGATTAATTCAAGTGGCTCAAAGGTATAAGTGTGTGAAGAATGCATATCCAAAACATTGAATCAGACCATTACATAAACCTAAAAGTTATTGAATATGGAACAGGTTTTTAAATCTCCATGCATATCGGTTAGGTTCAAGTATAAGTTTGATTTTATGTAACAGAGGATATTTGATTAATTCAAGTATTAAGGTAGAACTATTTTTTTTCTCTTAAAAACTTATTTTCTTAGTTGGATCAATTTTAACAGTTCATGGGGAGTAATATATTGTATTGGCTACTTTGAACCTGTGGAACGAACGTTTGAATTTAGACAAGATTTATATATTGCGAAAATATGAACCGGCTAGTTTAAAAAGATTTATATATTGCAATAATATATATTAATGAAATTTTAAGTTACCTACGATGCTTGTTTACTTTGTACACCTGTGACAATGACAACTAAAATCATTAAAATTTTGATACCCTTTGATAATCCAAATCTTTTTATATTGTTATATTCAAATTTTGTTCGAATTGTAGTCAATAATCCAAATCTTTATATATTGTTATATTAAAAAAAAAAATTCAAATTGTAGTCAAGCTGGAAAAGATTTTTATACGTTGCTAGATGATCAATCACCTGCCTATTCATCAAGGCATTACTCATAAGTACATATACACTGAAATTAAAGGCCACGGAAAAGAAGATACAGTAAAGAAGAAACGTACAAAAAGTAGCAGCCAAAAAGCTCAATTGTATCAGTATTAACACTGTATTTAAATAAATTTGGACGAATGTTCTTACAATGCTTTTGAAACAGAACGCAATAGACAAATACTGACTCTCCAGCACGAACAACCTTATGAGAGGAGGTGATCTATGAGTAGTCAGTTGATGGTTTACTATCGCTTTCACTCTTACTATTGAAATCAGTGCCTTTAAATGTAATTTTTGTAGTTCGATAATGAGTGCCAAAGGCAATGCCGGATCCCCATCCAAGGCCGAGCACAACTCCACAGCCTCCCTCCACCTTCAGATTCAAATACAACACTCAATCTCAGAAATAATGTGCAAACAACAATCTTATTTGCTGCAAGTCAAAGCAAATACTGAGTGTATACCTGCTCCGAGACCCAAGATATCCAATGGCATACCTGAAGCGCAGTGAAAAACATTGCTAATCAGTAAAGAGTGATTAATGCACCATAGACTATTTGGGGTTCGAAAAAAATAAGTGAGCACTTTTCCTAGTATCCGCAGCAGCAAGCTAACTGAGTTTCAGGGGCCAGACTGAGGCATCCCAGGGGGACATGCATGGTGCAGCAGCCTAACTCCAGCTTAAGGAGATGCATGACACATATAGTTAACTAAGGAGATAATTAAGCTACTACACTCAATTATCACGCTATGTATGTGTTCTCTTACTGTTGTAACCAACGTAAATTACTCATAAGATAACTTCTTTCCACTCACTTTTAATTACTTTAAGATGGGCATATGCAGTGATTGTTTAAAACTTGTAAAGAACATAACAGTGCAGGTCTTTGAACTTGGGCAATTAGCAAAGTACAGCCTTACTTGAATCTATGCTAGGATCTTGATGCACTTAGCCATCAAATATTATGTGAATTATAGAAAGACATAAACATCTGACTCTGATTCCTTGTGTCTTATTTCTTTCAAAGCAGGATCAACTGGGATCCAACATCCAAGATAGAATAATTTAAAAGATAAATAACCGAAGATGACATCAACATTCAATATCCTAGTGGTTGTTTCAATTTTCAATTTTCAATTTTCAATTTTCAATTTTCAATTTTCAATTTTCAATTTATCAATCAACTGGTAAGCTCAAGAGACGTCTAAGTAAGATAGTGGATTATGGGCAGCATGAAGGCGGAGTAAGAAGATAGAACCATACATCCGAAACCCCAACTGATTCCAAAACCATAACCAGCGCCAAATCCTGAGTTTGAAACAGATAGTATGAGCTAACAACAAAAAACTGGTTCTCAGTAAAAAGTGTCTTACAGTATTTTTAAATTCCAAAGATTTCCAAGCTCCTTGGGAACAGTTACGGATAGAGAATTAATAGCCAGTGACCTAATAGAGATTTGAAGCAGGAAAAGAGTTAACAGCCTAACAAACACCAACCGATATTAATGGAAAAAATGAAGTACCTATTTCTATATCTCATGCTGTTTCCGAGAGAAACCACAAAATGAACTCAATGTTCCTAGCAAAGACAAATTGCCAAGAAATGCAGGTATGGGGCCCGTTAAGAAATTTTGATCCAACTTCCTGGAAAAAAAAGGGTATAAAACATGGTATTAGAATACACTATTTCTAGGTATACTGTGTGCATGTGCTAGGTCTGGTTTCAACTGATGCAAAAACGTTAAGACCAAATTAATGAGGAATATGCTCACAGAGTAACTGTTTTGCAAATAATCCAACATCCATGCGGAGTAGTAGCTTTTAAATGCTTGAAATTGGAAAACAAAAAACAACATAATATATATCTACAATATCCAGTATCGTCGTATCTGAACAATGCTACTCTGGTGATGCCAAGTGATAGTCAAGCCATAATAAGTAGAGTAGTAGTAACCATAAAAGATGGTCAAGGTAACTTACATTAATCTATCATGGATACTGATAGGACCACTTCAAATTCATTAAAGGAGCTAAACCACTTCAGAGAATGTTTTTCATTTTCTTTCTACACTGTTCTCTACCTATATTTTTCTCCCTTTTTTTTGTCTCTTCCTCCTCAAAAGCTATTGTTGTCAAATTTCATACTTTCTCAATTTCACTCCTACTGTGAAGATTAAAACTCTAAATGTTCATTAACTTATTCACCTAACTCTCAATTTCAATGATGAAATAGAAGGCCTTCATGAGTAAGTAGCCAACAATGCATTGTCCATAAATAATTCTCTAGCATATACTGTCTCAAATAAGGTCTTGGGAACCCTTGGAGAGCCTCAATATAATGGCACAGTGGAATCAAAGATCTAGTTCCTGCTATTCCAATTCAATGACAAAACCCTATTTTGACATCATTCGTTGAAATAAGCAGCAAGTCATGGAAGAATTACATAAAAATGAATAAATGAGACAGTTCCTTACAGAAATGTGAGAAAAGTCAAATATGCAAGCTCTTTTGGAATCACGCCTCTTATGTTTAGTGCATACACCCTCCTGAGCACATCAATTAAGAAAACATTGAAAAAGAATCGTTACTTTAATGCAAAAACCCACATGTATATGCTACATTTCAATTTCCCTAAACTAAAGGTTTAAAACATTTTGGTAATCAAGTATATGAAAAAGGATAAATTGTGGTAGGAGATTATGACATATGTGCCCATAGATTGTTTGAAAACAATAAATGCTGCCTTATCATCCTCATGTGCATGAGATGATGCCACTTGACTTTGATGCGGATCAAATGGCTGTCCATGTACCTTTATCTATGGAGGATCAAGCAAGGGGTTAAGTAAAAATCCATGTAATCACCTAAACTATCAAAACGAAAAAGGACTTGTAAGATCTTTTCCAAATAAAATTGACCAACATTTTACTAACGCTATCAGTAAAGATACTGGATGTTATTTTTACTCTTCAAAATAAGTGGATTATCTCACTGTTTGTTTCTCCCTTTTCTACCTATACACATCCTAACTCCTCACATGCTCAATATGACACTAATGTTTATTTTTCTTTTGTTTTTGGACACCAACAAAATGTAAAACTTCAACGGAAACTATATACCGAATCCGACACCGGAACCATTGAAATGAGTGAGAATCATGCCTGTTAGCGCCTTTCTGTATGAATAAAAAAGCTATTCAAGGAAGGATATTCAAATAGATAAGAGGATTATTAATTAGCCTAAAAAAATTCTCAATCCAAAAAAAGGGTACCCTAAATCAAAATCTCAAATTTGGCGTGGTATTTCAAGTCAATTTAGCCTCAGTTTGTGATTCCGTTTTGCAAAGTACAGAAACATAGTATGAATAAACCTTATGAACCACACACCAAGCACCTACTGGAAGTGGGTGTTCAAATAAACCCTTTTCCGTTTTTCTTTTCTTTCTTGTTACAGAAAAGGTGTGTGTGAAAGAAAACCAAAAAAAAAAGAACAGCCAAACACACCAACTCACGTGGTAATCCTGCTGAAAGAAAGTTTGCATGGAAATGCTTTTGAGCATATTCCGCAGCCAATCGACCTCCATGCCCATCATATATAGCAAAATGAGCACATCTGTCAGAAATTTCATGAAACAAATCAAACTGCATCTATAGTAACTAACTGAAGTGAAAACTATTCAGTAAAAATAGCAATATCCAACACGGCAACACATAACACTTGAAACATAAAACACTTCCCAACCCGAACAACCTAAGCTTACAGAACAGCCACACAAAAAACTCATAAGTATAAACAACCAAAAGAATGAGAAGAGAACCTCAATTTCCCAGGAGCTTGTAAGCTTGCATCAAGGAGTATAACTGATGCATCCTCCATGGTATGCCTAGAACCATTATCTTCAGCTGCATCTGCTTCTATAGTACACGGCAACTTAATAACCAGAATCGAGCTCTTCTCATCAGACAACACATTTTCCTTTACTGACTGATTATCACCTAAAATTCCTACATTTACTGACTCCGTGTGGTAATCATCATTCTTCTCTATTAACATTAACGGACTTGTTTTCACTTCTTCACATCCATATTGATTCTCCTCTTCTTTCTCCAAACACTCACTAATTTTGGACCTCTTGGCAGCCAATTCAGTATCATCAGAATCAAATTCACACTTCATATTACTAATAGTACCACTTATATCATTATCATCATTCATTTCACAATACTCCAGATTCTTTCTTTCAAATGTCGTCAAAACATAATCAACAGGTCTTGTTGAGGGAAATTAAAAACACTAACAACCAACAATCAAGATGATAAAAACATGGTAAAATCAAGAAGAACACTAAATAGTTCGTTCAGGGATTATGGTGAATGGAAATTAAGAAAATGAAGATTTTAGTAATTACTACGGACCTGTGTAGTAATGAAACCTATGATTTTCCAGATTTTGTTCTCTTTGGTAAAAAGTGAAGGTTCTTTTCTTCGGGAGAAAGAATTTCTGCAAGATTATAAACCCTGAAAATTATTAATGACACCAAACTAACAAAATTCCCAACAAACCAAGAACTTGAAGACCATAACATGCAGTACTTTATACGGCATAAGTGTTGTTGATTTTTGAAACTAAAGCAGCTTCATGCAATCTATTTCCCCAGCTATTGCAGGAAGCACAAAGACCGCCTGACCAAAACAGTAACTGCAGCACAAAGGAGGTGGAGTAAGTACCATGCTTATCCATCTGAAACCAGTAGTGTTGATGAAACATAAAAATTCATTTCTGATGTGAAAGAACAGAACTGTGAAAGATAGAAGGATAGGAAGCAGTAGTACACACATAGAGAGAGAGGTAAATGAGATCCCAGTTGACATGATGTTTATCTTGATGCTAAAAGTCCATGAAATACTTGTGCGTGCATTCAACAGCTGGATTGTACTTCTCTGGTGGAGCTAATTCGGAGTTTGCAACAATTTTTAAGTCACACATCTTCTTCTCCTTCCTACATTAATGTAAACATGCAATGAGAAAGTCAAAAAATTACAAATTACAAATAGAAAATCCCGTATTAACTCAAGATTATTAAAGCTGAAAGAAGCAAAAGCGCGAAGGTGAGTATTGAGACAACAACAAAAAAAAAAAACTGATATTATATTCAACAAAGACGTAAAGACAATCCTAATGGTAAATGTGGATGCAAACTTCTCAAGAGAATAACAATACGAACAGCAAGGTAAGACAATTCCTACTGACAAATCCAAAAATACTTCGAAGCAAAAGTGAAAAAAGATTGAAAATCCTAATAAAGGAATCTCCAATCGTTGAGTGATGCAAATCATACCTTACATCAGCAGGGTGGTAATCAACAGTCCAAGAAGATGGAGCACAAAAGATAAGGGCATTTATACGATGTTTCTGAACCCCAAAAAGACAGAACTATCCCAGCCTTTATCAAATCATCATGGTGATTAGCTGTCAATATTTTTCCATACATTTGACACCCTGGGTGTTCCTACATATCAATCCTGAATTTCAATTCCTATGAGATTATTTCGCAATGGTCAGCTCAGATTGCACAAACCCAAAACACCAAGCACGCAATAAACTGAAAACTTAGAAACAATACTAAACAAAAAATAATATCAAAAAATAGAAATCGTACCCGAGTAAAAAAGATACCAAATGAACTGCAGTACAGAATACCTCAACTCAAGTTCCTTGAGTTTTTTGAACTGCAAATTAAAAAAAAAACAACCAAACGAAGATTTAAAACTGAAATTGAATAGAATTGAAGAAAAAATAAAAGTCAAAAACTATGACATATTAAACGGTATTTCATACAGGGCTAAAAAATTTGTTTACCCATGATGGGACAAACTACCAAGAAAGAAAACCACCAAGTGATTTATTTCTAGAAGGAGTGAGACACTTAATTCTTGGTCATTAAGACTCATTATTATTAATTTATATTGCTTTTACTATGTAAGCATTTTCAATTGACGAAAATAGGATATAGGACTGTCATTGAATTGTGATGGGTTGGTAAGTTGAGCGGGCCTTAAACATCCTCCAGTGAGTCTATATCACTGGTAAGAGAAATAAAAAAGAAAATTTAAAACAATTGAGTTCAATTCAGAACTTAGGTTTATAAATAGAAGAACATCTAAGAGAGCATTGAGGTGGTGGAGAAAGATTCATACCTAGAAACATTGTCTACTGCAGAGCTACACAATTCTGAGATTTCCTTCAGAAGTATATTTCGGTAGAATTCTTGATCCATACATGTGACCTAAAAATTAATAATACAAAAAATTACAACCACACTGGAAGGGAAAAAAAAACATTGATTTTTTTACCCATGTAACATATCTTTCAATGCTCTGCGAGTTAACATCATGACTGAAAGTGAAAATTTGCGCTAAGAATAAGAATAAGTTATTTGCACTAAGAATAAGGATAATTTAACATGCTTTTCCTATTTTATATGGTGATTAAAAAGAGAATGATCTGTTTATCAAACAACATATTCAACAAACCGCGATTATCTAGATGAAACACGGAGATTTCTAAAAAAGCATTAGCTGCTTCATCAAGTATATTGTGAGTCTACGAAGATTCCACTCATGAGTACAACCAGAACAATTAAAAAATTAGTATATAAAATCCAATCAAAAGTTACCTTTTCACTCAGACAGTTAAACAAACACCTAACCTTAGAAAAACGTAAAATAGACTTTGGGAACTGCTGTCTACTGCAAACTCTAGTGCTTACATACTTTAGATTCAGCTAGGAATTAGAAGCAGTAGCCAGGGAAAATGGCATTAGCAAAAACACACATCCTCAAGCAAGAAACTGACTGCACCCTGGTAACCTCAAAAATGTAAAATGGATGGATCCAAATAACAACCAATAATCAAAAGAAAGAAACCTTACCAACTGTTCTATGTTTTTTCAATGGAACTTGGTAACTTCGTTCGGAGTATTATTAAGATATACATATACATGTAAAACAGGACACTCTAGCATGGTTATTTGTTCCACTAAGGTGGCTTTGACATGAATCTCACCAAGTGCAGCTGAGAGATGCTTTATTCGGCTACAGCTAAAACCCTTTGCTTTCAGGAACTCCCTTGGGATATACTATGCTTCTTTTCCATACAATGTGCCTGTAAAATAATTCCCAACTCTTAAATAAACCAGCCAAATAAATAGATGCAATAGTTAATACTTAATAGTGATCAAAGCTAGCATATGAATTGGTAAGTAAGCGATCCATGAAGATGTAAAAGATGTCTATTTACTACTTGATATAGAAGTTGCTGGTGGTGAAGAAGATTTCTGTTTTTCTTTGTGCTCCATTGACGTTTAATTACTAAAAAAAGAATCAAAACAAAACAAAACAAATTCTCAGAGTAAACCCTGACTGAATCGTCAAAATCTAAAACTACAAACTCAAATCACACACCCAAAAAACAGAAACCCAAAAAAACAGAATATATACAGAGAGAATAGAGAGAAAGCGAATTTATGCACGATTGAGAAATAAATAACTACTGAAACCCTAATGGACTTCATCATCATCACTATGTACTGAAACAACATCAAGGTCATCTGGAACAGAAGAAAAGGGATTTTCGTATTTCTCTTCATCGTATCGTAGACCTAAAATAATATCTGAAGATGAAAAGATTAATTGAATAAAAAAAAAGAAGATATTGGTTGTATAATTTTACCTTTTGCACTTCTTCACCTGAAACGACGGAAGGATCTTCAACCACATCTATAACACAAACAAAAAAAAACATAAACGTCAATCACCAAAAAATCCATCATAATACAGAGAGGAGTAAAAGAGAGATTAAAAACTCACAATAAAAGTAAAATCTACATTGATAAAACTTCTGCATATTTTCACCAATAATACACAAATCTTTTATATGCCTACAACCCAAACCCTAAAATACTTAACCACCACTTAACTTCACTAACATTGAACTCCTAAATTGTACGAACTAATTCGTACTTATGTTAAAAACATGTTGTTAACAAATCAGAATTTCTAATACCAAATCAAATAACAAACATTGATATAAAAACTAAACTTTTACTGATTCCTAAATATTCTGAATTATTATTTACAACACTCTAGTGACTATCTCAATACATCCATCGCCCATCGAGCAATAATTTCTTAATCATACCTCCCATACTAACTCCACCGTCCACAAACTCTTGGACAACCGAGTCATCAACAACTACACATCTACTGAAAGCAAGTTTCTCTAACTTCACAAACCGATGAAGAACACAATGTAATCTATCTCTGTAAGTTACAACATTTACATTCACATTGTGTCTAAAGAGAATATTCCGTACCAACATGTTTGACTTGTTATAAAATTGCTCAGAGACGAGGGAGGTCGTCGCAAACTCAGGACAAAACTCGAGGACTTTGTCCAACATCTCATCTGGAAGGTTGGATAGTAATTCACGTGGTGGAACTATTAATCACGTGGTTGTTCATCCAATGTAGAAGGTAAGGGTTGACGCTGGCCCCCAAATACTGCAAAAGATATGATGGAAGAATCAGGTTATAACAACTTATAACAACTGAAACTCAGAAAAAAAACAATAAAGCCTAGAAGTAAGACTTGAGTTGAAAGACTAATAAGAGTGTAAAGTCTGTTGCATGGCATTCAAATATTCTTCAATCAGTTAGGTTTAACATTTGTTTATTCATTTCAGATATATCCACATATCTTGAACACTAGAAAGGTATTAAACCCAACTGTAAAATGTGTCAGCATCACCAGACAATCATCATAGCTTGTAAACGTGAGGTGTTAAGAGACAAAAATATAAAGGCTAACAACGAGTTGAGCATTAAAAGTGTTCGGACGGTGGTCTAGGATAACGCTTGTTGTTGGACGGACGTCTGGGTATACGTTTGTTGAGACGGGTGGTTGTCTAGTATAACGCTTGCGTGAGGCGGACATCTGGTTGAACGTTTGATGTGGGGCGGTAACAAAGATTACGCCTGATAGACGGACTCCTAGACGCACACCCAAGAGACAGGCGCTTTACTAGACAAACGCCTGATGGAGCGGTTTCCTAGCATTACGCTTGATCGATTGTGTACATGTGCGAGAGAAGCGTGCGAGGAAAAACACAGACGGTGCCCTAGCGTCCCGCCTACAAATCCAAGTGAAATCCTAGCGTCCCGCCCTATCAAACGGACTCTTCTTCTCCAAAGCCGCAACAACATTTTCTTTTCTCCTGTGAACCCTCATTTTCTCCTGTGAACCCTCTTCCCTCTCTTGTGAACCCTCTTCCTTCACTGATAAACCCCCAAAGATCCGCCTACGTTTTTCCCTCCAAATCAAGGCTCCGCTCAATCTTTTTTCAAACACCCAAGTGGTATTATAGCAATCAAGGTAATTTCTTTTAATTTTTGTAAATTAAATTTGTTTTGTAAATTAAGTTTAGATTATGTTTTATTATTGTGTTTTGTTAATTAAATTGGTTTATATATGTTGAATGATTAAACATGTGATTATGAAATAGAGATATTAGGTTTTAAAAATTGTAATTTTGGAATTGGGATAATTTTTAGGGTTTATGCATGGATGTTGTAAATTGGGTATAAAAAATTGATGATAATTTGTTGAATTGAAGTTAGAATTGATTAAGTTGTTGGTTAATTTGAGTTGGGTTGTGGTTAATTTTATGATGAATTGACTAGATTGTCTGTGAAATATGGGAATTAGGAATGTTTATGTTTTATAAAGAATGTTTATGGAATTATATAATTGGGGAATTTTGATGATTTTTGGTACAATTGAGGATTTGATTAGTAGTGGAGTATTTTGTGAATCATGAATTTTGTTCAAAAATGTTTGATTTTTGTATGTTGGTACATTTGATTATCTAATTAGATAATTACTTTTGTAATTATGAAATTATTATGTTTTTCCTTGATTTATTGATTAATGTAGATTTTTATATTTGTTCATTGTGAGGATTACTCTTGATTTTCAAACTTGTATGGACTGTTTGCCCAGATGTCGAGCAGTGTGACGTCGAGATTCGTTGGTCGACGAAAGAGGAACAAGAAGGCTAAAGTTGTTGAGGATTCAGATGAAGAACATATTGCTGAAGAAAGGGTCGAGGTTCCCGGGTTGGATAACTATAATGTTGTGGAAGATACTGAGGGTCACGCCTCCACCAATATTACGTATTCAACCGACACCAAATTCAAGTTTTTACATCGTGGTTCCCTCAAATCGGTCATTCAGATCTATGCAGGTATTGTTAAACACAACCCTATGGTAAAATATATTATTGAAAAGGGAGGATGAGACCGTTTACTTACCATGGATGTAGTAGATTCATCGCATGCACTGATTGACTACATTGTTGAGCGTTTTTGGGATACCACGAACACTTTTCACTTCTCGTTTGGTGAGCTTGGGTTCACATCCCTTGATTGGGTAATGTTACAAGACTAAGTATTGGTATTGGTAGTGTTATTCCATATGACTCGGGGAAGTACCAATTTGAATATGTTCGGGCGCATATTTTTCCTGAAATTAAAGATAGTGAGGTTTGTAGAAGAGAACATATTCTCAACCAGTGGGTTTCAGATGCAATTACGGTTGCATTTTTGAGCATATATTTTGATCCGCAAACGTTGGTTGCGGCTAACGATGATAGCATACTTGCTGATAGAGCGGCCAGAGCCTTTTATATGTATGTTTTGGGTCAATTTTTCTTTTCAAATGCAAAAACCTATATTGATGCTGGATGGTTAGCTGCTTTTGAGGATCTAAATGCAGTTAACAATTATGACTGGGGTAGTGCTGCATTTGCGAAATTGTATTCCGGTCTCGCCGCATCTGGCAGGGGAGAAAGCTCATTGGCCGGACCCTTCCAAATATTGGAGGTAAATTTCTTAGTCTTATTTATAATTCTTTTAAATTTTTATTTCTTGTTCACTTATTTATTCCATTGGTTGTCTTCACATTCTAGTTTTGGGGGTACGAATATCTGGGCATACGTCGACCAAAGAACCTAACGAGTGAAAGTGAATCAATGTGGCCTAGATGTTCTCGGTGGAAGGGTACACGAAGGAAGAGTATTGATATTGTTTGTTCAAGGACTTCTCTTAATTAGTTGTCTGTAGACGATGTGACCTGGCAACCGTGGGAATCTACGATCTTAGTCCTGGAAAGTGATATTGGACGGAAAGCAATAGAGCTCTCAGAAAAAGGGTTATATTCTCTTGGCTAGTCACTGTGAGTTTATAATTTATTTCCATAGGATCGTTATTTATTTTCTTTGAATTTCGGTTAATTGATTGATTTATTTGTTGGTTGTAATTTTCTTTTCATAGAATAACATGTATCTCGGAGAACGGTGTTGGAGGCAATACCATGAAACATGGGGCGTTCCTAGCAACCCGCCTACTCGTATTACCAATTTGAACAACGACGATGCTGAGGAGATAAGGGTAAACGGTTTGATCTCTGCAAGTCAATTAGTACGTGTTGTTATGTATGACCTATATATGGAGTATTGGCGACATGTAACTAACCTGCAGAAATATGCCACCAAAGTCGATTGGGAGGTTGAAACATACGGTTATGCTGGTGACCGTATTAAACACAACATCCAACATCCTCATGAACATGTACCCATTCCGCCTCAACAACAATTGTCATACGTAAGTATAACACAAACCACTGTAAAAAAATTTAAGTATATAATAATGGTTGAGAATTTTATTTTATTTTTTTCATAACAGGTCGAGGCTTATGGTTTAGTTCAAGAATATGCTGATTTTACGCAAGAGTTTCATAACTTTACGTTAAATGAAACAAATGAGGGGATGGATTTTTGCATGGCCAAAAATGAATAAACACGGGGTCTACAAAATCAAAACAACATGTTGGAGACACAGCTTGCCCATTTTCGTCATCAACAACCACCCATATGGTTTGGCACGTATGCTCAAACTATGCCACCACCAATGTGGAATACCATGGGTCAGGGATCATCATCAACAATGCAATCACGTAACTATAATTCCAGATCATCTTTGCATCCATTTACGCCCCCGCGCTCGGCATCCGGGAATCAAGATACGAAAGAGTAGTAATTCATTTGCATTGAATTGTCAGTTGAAAATAAAACTTTTTCTTTTGTCAGATTTGAATTGTCTTTTCAAAATACTTTTCTTACATTAGCGTTGTATTTTACCTGCTTTGTGTTGTCATCTCCAAAGATATTAATAATATTTTCTTTTGTCATTTATATCTGTTTTGTATTGTCAATTCAAAACGATTTTTTTTTCCTTTGTCGTTTTGGCCATTTGGTATTGTCTTGTCAACCGACACTTCATATCTCTGATGCGTCTGTTCACCCCACTTGCCTGAACTCTGTTTTTGCATTAAAATACCAAGCGTGTTTGGTCATATCAAAACTCAAAGACTTATCTTAATTTTCCTATAAATTGAACACTCGATTCTCCAAGTATACAAACCAAAACTAAAAACATCAATAAGCAAATGGCATACAATCAAAATAACAATCACTACTATGCTTCTTGTTCTTATATTCCTCCTCCTACTTCTTCTTCTTCTTCTTCTTCTTCTTCTTCTTCTTCTTCTTCTTCTTCTTCATCTGGTGATGATAATAACAATAGTTTGTACTCATCAAACGAAGGTTTACTTGCATTGAGCCAAAATAACCAAGCAGTCACTGCGGGATTCATCGTTTCAAGTATGAACTGGCCACATACTCGTATCATAATACCAAGAGAACGTGATGCCGGTGAAAAACTTCTATGGAAAGATTACTTTTGCAGAAACACGAACTTTCCTCCTAATGTATTTCGTTGAAGATTTAGAATGCGGCGAGAATTATTCAACTGTATATTGGGAGATGTCGTAGCTGTAAATAATTATTTTGTTAAAAAAAAAGATGTTTGTGGTGTTCTTGGATTATCCCCTCAGCAAAAAATTACTGCAGCAATACGAATGTTAGCTTATGGATATGCGGCCGATGTAATAGATGAGTATTTACGGATCGGAGAAACCACATTTTTGGAAGCAACTCGTAGGTTTTGTAAGACGATAGTGCATTTGTATGAGAAAGGATATTTGCGCACACTTATAGGAAATTTAGATTACCCTATATAAATAACCGCAATCGCACGACGTCTAACTAGTAGACAACGGCAAGTACGGTTCGAACCCACAGGGAACGAGAACAATACTGCAATTAATATCTCAATCAACTAATCAGAAATAATATCCTGAGATTTTTAGAAATTCTAATAAACAAGAAAATAATAAAATAAACTAGCTAAACCGTACAATGTGACCAAGTGGAGAAGGCACTAGGGTTTTTGGTGTCCGCCAATTTGATATATGGAACTCACATTTAATCTCTTAAATTATCGTTTCACCACTGTTATTTTCTTCGCTTCCAAGTTGACATTTCTAAAGAATTGCTTATCAATCGAAAAGTATATCCCATCTAATGTTGTTAAGCATGGCATATCAATTCAAAAACATACACAATCAGTAGAACTATCTAACCCATGTATAGTTTCAAAGCATCAAATATCTAGTTGATTGCATACACCGTCTAAGAATCTAATCAAAGCACGGCATATCAAACGGAAAGCATATATGATCAAGTGTACTATTTATACAGTAATTAATCAAGCTAACAATGAAGATAAATTACTAAACATTTAAACCACTTATTTATAATTTTTCCATAATCAAAATTAGTTTATACCCAAAACCCTAGTCACAAAAATCAACAAAACATGGGATTGGGTTTCTCAAAACCCATAAAAATAATTAAAATAAAAAGAGATAAATAGTAAACCAAATTAAAATTCGGCGTCTTCTTCTTTTGTTGTACCAGACGTTGACCCCCTTTTCAATCTGTCCAAAAACTCCTATGTATTGTTACGCTTCCAATTCTATCACTTGTCTGACTCCAATTCCCTTTCTCTTCCTTTTCTAGGTCTTTACTTTGCCTTCATGTGTTCCCATAGGTCTTGCTACCTCTCTCTCCACACAACCAAGTACACCCTCAAAACCTCCAACCCAGAAGAACACCTAGCCGTCACAGTCACCTGTGTCCTTCTTCTCTCCACACCATCCTCCCTCTCACCGCTTCCCCAAGAGAAAACCTAGCCTAAACCTCAAAAGAAAAGCCCCCTCATTTCTTCTTTCTGCCTTTCTTTTATAGTACTTTCTTTTAGGTCTAGCTCCCTAGGTCTTTGTCGCCTTTAACCCTACCGCCTACCCAAAAGGAAAGTCTACTCCCAACCTTCTCACCTGCCACTCTCTAGCCTATACCCTACTTCTCTTTTTATCCATCAGACTATAAGAGAAGCAAAATCCCACATCCAGAACTCTTTTTACTTCTTCTCTGTTTTGTGGCAGACTTTGTCTGTATCACCCACGTGCTTAGCTAACCATCTCCTATACTTCCTAGGTCACAGCCGCTTCCCATCTTTTCTCTTGTACAGACAAAGACTTTATACTCTCCCCTACTGTGGTATGCTTTTGACGGACCAAAGATCATAAATGGGTTTGGTCCGTCTTATACTCTACCCATTGTGGAAGCTCTAAGGTGTGTGCTGCTTGAGACTAACCTACAATACCAAGGGGTGAAACAAACTCACCCCTGAAGTGTGAAAATGCTGAGTATAATTCTTTGCCAAGTAAACTTTATATGAGAATGACTACTTGTTATATGGATTTCTAATATTCTTGAATATGCAGCATAAACTTCTGTCCCAGCATAGATGTATGTTTCCACGCATAATTCCTTGAAGCACACCCCAAAAAAACGTTGGGCATTAATATCTGAATGTGACCTAATTATGGTTGATGGCCTAATTTTGATAATGTAATATGAAGCATATATGTTCCTTATGAACTGTACAAGGTCATAGAACATAGAAAAACTTTAAAATTTACTGCTACAAAAGTGTTGCCTATTAGTCTGCAATCAGTTACGAGATGCTGGTTGCGTCTTGCTGAAAGAATTACCATTTTCGTTCCTTTTTTTTCTTCTTTTTTTGTACAATTTTCTTTTTTAAGATAATAAAATGTAATCGCACAAAACGACCTGGTAAACGAATAGTTATAATCAGTAAACAGTTTCGAAAATACGAAACATGGAATTTTTTAATGTCAAATAATAGCATGAAATATACAACCAGTATATACAAATTTCATATTTCAAGATATGTATCACAAACCAGTATATACAAATCTCATGATGACTAGTAATGCAACAAATTTCACATCTACTGGGAAAAGAAACAATGAACCAGTAAGCGTATTTTTTATTCTCGTTACTTCTAAATTACTCGGCGGCATTAAAGTCAGATGGCTATATATTATACATACCAGTGGGCATGATGTTACTAGAAATATTAAGTCCGTCAACCGCTATAATTCAGGTAATATTGAAAGAACAAACATGATATGAATTAGCTAGTGAATGATGGATTATTCCCCACTTATGAATCCATAGCAATGCAATAAAAATTATTGAACCCCCACAAATGGTTCTCTTGGGGAATTAGGGTTTTAGGAGTACCCTTTACTGGGAAATTGTGATATCAGTACAGGAATACAGGTTGGGGGCTATGCTTGGTTGGTTATCTTATTCCTGAGCTTGAGGAATTATGTACACATGTTGAAAGGAGAGACATTTTTGGTCCCACATAATGTTAGAATTGCAATTTATACTGCCATGGAGGTCTTTGAAATGCCTTTTGGGCACCAACAGTGTGGCACATATGAAAAGCAAGATATAACAAGTTGTTCAGGAGAACATAGTTGTGAATTTACATATGTAGGAATATTTTTTTTTAAGAAACACGGAAATAAATAACAACATGCCTAATCAAACACGGCAAAACGATAGAGAGATAGCCAACTGGAACCACCAACTCTAGGAGCAGCAAAATCAACATTGTTACTGAAACAATGATACTAATTAACATGTCTTTAACTAGCCTGATACTAACGAACTTCCAATGTTTTCTGCAATTAAGTAAAAATCAAGTGCTACACAGACAAATGAGGAGGGGTCGTGCTGACAGCCGGAGGGGCCATATGGGATGGTATGTAATGGGACGAGTTATTTATATCCATCCAATAGATGTGGCTATGGGATAGCCTAATGGTAGGTAAAAATATTTATATACCCTTTCACTAATAAAAATAGAAAACCTAAACTAATTACATTTTGTTTCTAACTCTTCTTCTTCTCTTCTTCTTTTCTTCTTGACTACCGATTCTAAGAAAAAAAAATTATCTTCCTCTTGACTACCGATTGTGATGCAGCGGATAATAAAGAAAAGAAAGAAAAGAGAGGTTTTGT
>JAJJMC010004708.1:4030242-4083090 GCA_023531435.1 Papaver californicum | reverse complement strand
GGAGCTCTTTGTATAGATAACTCCTACTAAACAAACCCTAAACTTATTTGCCTTAAAATCTTTGATTTCTCTTTACCTAATCGGTAGATAGGTTTTATATTTGACTTCCGATTGTTTTGTAATCGTTTGTTATTGTGTTTATTTGACTATCGATTATATGTGTGTCCATAGCTTAGAGTTTTCTGATCCAATTTTTATGCTAATCGAGAGATAATCTAGGACCCGAGCTACCGATTGTTTTGTAATTATTTGTTAGTTTGTTTATTTGACTACCGATTATATGTTTGTCCATAGCTCAGAGTTTTATGACCCAAAATTGTTGAATAATCGAGAGATAATCTAGGACCCGAGCTACCGATTATGAATAATCGGTTGTTTTTTATGTATTTTTCTACTAATTATGTAGTGATTAAACGGTGTCTTATGAGCTAATTGTTCTTTATTTTGTTTTTTAGGGAAAGGCGAGCTAAGCAAGCCCAAGATAGAATTGTTTCGGGGCCTCGTCGTGAAGGGGGTAAGAAAGTAACAACTAGTGCAAGAAGATAAAAGAACGCTAGCGGAATCTCTATCACCGAAGGAACTCAACCAAGTTTACAACCAAGTGTTCCACAAGTTAGAAACCAAAAAGAATGAGAACCAAGTGCTCCACAAGTTAGAAACCAATAAGAAGGAGAACCAAGTGCTACACAAGGAGAAGGACAAGGTACAAAGAAGGTAATTAAGAAGAAATGAGGACACCAAGTCCCCACCTTTTGAAAGATGAAGGGTATTGAAGCATGCCAAATCCCTGGGTTACCAAGAAATGGAGGACATATGTTATTTGGATACAAAGACTCATGGGCCACAGAAATTTATCCAACTGAGGTAATAATTATAAAATATCATTCTTAAGCTATTATCTTTTTATTCGTATAAGTGTTAACGGCTATTCTAATTATTTTATAATTCGTCGTGTATATCAGGACCATTCTCATACGGTTTTTCCACTCAAACCTACAGCTGCACCAAGAAAAATGAAAAACTGGCCGTTAGATGGTGAGTGTGAAAGGTTCAAGCAAATTATTTATGACTCGGGGTTATCTATTGTTGCCGAGAATTCAATGTTAAAGCATGATCGGGTGTCGATATCAGCCTTCCTGAAGAGAATGTATCCTGAGACCGTCACCTTCCATATGTCGTTTGGAGAGATGACGATCACCCATATGATGTGGTGTAGATTCTTAGTCTCGCTGACCATGGTACAGCCGTCAAGTTTGATTACGTAAAGCAGTTAAGCTGGAAACAACTTTATTCTTACACTTAGAAGTGCCTTGGATGGGATCGAGCGACATCCGACATTGATTTCAACCGGTTCTTTCGTTATAAAACTAGACAATTCAGCATGGTCCACTTTATGAATATGTTCAAAGGCACTAAGGATAAAGAAGAAATGAATCCAGAGTTCAACGACGATGAAGTGAATGTTGTAGCCACTGCATATTGATGGTCGGAAAACCGACTTTGCTTTACCGCAAGTCCACAGTGTCGAAACATGTAGACAAGAGCAAATACGGTTCGTTCCCACGAGGAGTGTGTATTACTTATACTAATTAATTCAAGTATCTTTTAGGTCAAAAAGATGTTTTTCCAATTTTTGTAAAGAATTAAACTAATGAATGAATTAAAACTATTTAATAAAGATTGAAATCAATAATAGAAAAGTGTTAAGGTTTCGAGAATCTGTTGTAGATTAGGGTTTACTTGCGTTTATCACAAAGAGTATCCATTTTACTCGTGCAAAATAGAAAATCTATCTACTAATACACAAGATATTTCGTTTAAGAATCAAAGAAAAAAAAAATTCAAAAAGAATTGTTTGTTCTCAACCTAATGTAGAATTTCGAAGCACTAAGTATACGTGGCATAAATAGTCAAATAATATTCATAAAACGATTATCGCGAAAGGGTCAACGAGTTCTTCTACTAATCAAACAATGAACTATGCATGTCGTAGAACATGAAAAATCATTGAGAAAGTAAAACATTGAAAGAGAGACAAAACATTAACAGTAAGTTTTAGTAGTTGAAAACCCTAGTTTCGAAACACAGGAAAATCTATCTCTACAAGTTCATCCTTTCACCCTAACAAAGAAATTTATCTAGACGTGGATTTCTCAAACCCATTAAAAATATTAAAGAAAACAGAAGCTAAACCTAGGTTTTCACTGTTCCTAGGCGTGAAAAAGTTGTGTAGAAAATTGTATCTAGGCTCTCCTTTATATAGGCTTTGGTAACCTCCCCTTGATCCTTATCCAACTAGGAAACCTAATCTCATTAAACTTTTCCACCTTCTTTTGATCCTTATCCAATTAGGAGACTTAACCTCTTCAAAAACCAACAAAACCCCTAATTTTCACGTCAAAGGCGAGCTCAAAAAGCTTCCCTTATTTCTCTTCCCGCGCAGGCCCAATAAGGCCCAACAGATATCAAATCCAAGTTGGTTTCACGGTTTTGCTCATAACTTCTTTATACGAACTCGGAATGACTTTGTTCTTTCGCCGTTGGCTTCGTAATCCAATTTTCTACAAGCAATTCTTCCTTGTAGGGCTCAATTTCACTTCTTTTAGAGATGTAACCTAATAAAACACATAAACAACAAAAGTAATAATAACATACAATAATTCGCGCAAAATCTAGCAAATAAGTATAAGGAAATGATAATTAAAAATATAAATTATGCACTTATCACATATCTCCTATGTGTTTTGGGATGTGTCATTTTCCCCAATTGTAGTGGCAACCGGGTCGACGCCAACCTTCTACAACTATTGCATCCTCTCAATAAAGTTCGTGATTACTCGTGGGGCACCGCATACCATGCATTCTTGATGGAAGAGTTAAGAAAGGCATCGAGGGAAGCAACTAGCCAAATTTCCGGGAATGTGAGCCTACTACAGGTATTTTGGTAACTCTATTGATGCTTCGATTACTATTTTTTTTTTCTCTTTTAAGAATCAATTCTCTCATACTTGGTTTGGTATATATACTAGACATGGATCTATGACCACTTCTCGTTCCTCGATTTGGCCAAAGAGAACCCGATATGGCAGAAAGGAACACCCAGAGGAACAAAATACATCCTCGACAACAATCGTTCAAGGTCTAAGGAGCAGGAGTTGATTTCTTTGATGAGGAAATTAAACTTGATGACGTCCAAAGATGTATGCTTTGATCCAGACAAGGAAGACCGAGCTAGTGGACATATAGCGGGAAGGTCTGAGTTGTCGTTTTATTATAGACCCTTGTGGCACCCCACATGATATGTTATGTACAATGCCTCGAGGGTGATGCGTCAACTCGGTTATGTATAAGAAGAACCTTGGAGTCACATGCGTGGCAAGTTCACATGCGTGGTAAGGACTCTATCACAATATTTTACTTTGGTAACCCATCCGTTGAAGATTGGAACAACATGATGTAATGTTTGATCAACGATGGGAGACATGTCAACCGAGGTGATGAAGTACATCCAGGCTATATGGAATGGTACCGGAAGCATTCTCATCTTCATGTGATCCGTGAAGATAAATGAAAGACCACCAAGGTTTCCGATTATACTTGTATCATCAAAGACAAACCTTCTGGTTATGAAAGGATGGTACGTAATGTTCTTTCCTTTTGATTTTAACATTAGGCTTAATATTTTAGATAATAATCGTTTGATTGTTATTGCATAAAATTAGAAAAATAGGTTTGTGTTTTCTCCAAGGAGATTGTTGGGTGTATAAAGGAGGGAGTGCCTTTAACAATTGAGAAGCTGAAAGAGCATAAAGACCTAATGGATAACATTGATAATGAAGCTTATGCAAGTAAGTTTTGGGAGAAAACTTCGAATAAGCCGAAGAGGCCAGCAGCAAAGCCCACTAAAATATTTCGTGGTTCATCGAGTGTTGATGGTGAAGCCAATGTCCCTGATGCTGGAAGATATGTCCCTGGTGATCGTCGTCCTCGTACTAAAACTAAAAAATCTAGAAATTAAATTGTGGTTGTCTTGTTGAGAACATCATTTTCAATTGATTTGCAAGAAGCTTGTTTCGGATTATAAGTTATAACATCATTTTCGTACTGAAGCCAACCTAGTTTTTAAGGGTTTTTTTGGATTATAAGTTCTAACATTATGTTTAATGTTAATGAATGTTTTACTTTATGGATGATGAATGGATTTTAGGTTTTTTTTGTAAATTATCGATTGATTTGGAAGAGACTCATTTTTAATAAGTAACTTTGTTGAAATCTTACTTTACAATCGGTAGATAAGTGGTATGCATCACCTAACGATTAAGCTTGTTGATCCACAATCGGATGATAATTATCTACCGATTACACTCGCTGATCCTAAATCGGGTGATAATTATCTACCGATTACACCTGCTGATGGAATTGTTTGGTTTCTTGACACATTTTACATTATAATCGGTAGTAAATAAAGTTTCATAGACTACCGATTATGGAGTATGCGAATTTTAGAAATTTGATAAATTTTTCAATTTTGAATATGGGGCAACATATACAATCTGTAGTAAATAATTTTTTTTAGACTACCGATTATGGAGTATGAAAATTTTCAAAATTTTCAAAAAAATTCAATTTCGAATTTGGGGCAACATCTATAATCGGTGGTAAATAAAGTTTCATAGACTACCGATTATGAAGTATGCGAATTTTGGTAATTTGATAAAATCTTCAAATTTGAATTTGGAGCAACATATACAATCGGTAGTAAATAAATTTTCTTAGACTACCTATTATGGAGTATGGAATTTTTTGAAATTTAATAAATTTTTTAATATTGAATTTGGGGCGACATCTATAATCGGTAGTTAATAAAGTTTCATAGACCACTGATTATGGAGTATGTAAATATTGGAAATTTGATAATTTTTTCAATTTTGAATTTGGGAAACATCTACAAACGGTAGTAAATACATTTTCTTAGACTATCGATTATGGAATATGGAAAATTTCAAAATTTGATAAATTTTTCAATTTCGAATTTGGGGCAACATCTATAATCGGTAGTAAATAAAATTTCATAGACTACCGATTATGGAGTATGCGAATTTTGGAAATTTAATAAATTTTTCAAATTTGAATTTGGGGCAACATATACAATCGGTAGTAAATAAAATTTCATAGACTACGGATTATACATGTTGAGTACAATCGGGTGTCAATTATGTACCGATCAATATGATGGAACTGATTGGTTTCTGGACACATTTTACATTACAATCGGAAGTAAATACGTTTCCTTAGACTGTCGATTATGGAATATGAAAAATTTTCAATTTTGAATTTGGGGCAACATCTATAATCGGTAGTAAATAAAGTTTCACATACTACCGATTGTATAAATCGAAAGGTAATGGTGATCCCGATACTTCCGATTGTTTATATTCCTATGAACTTAGTGTACATATTTTTTGTACACTATTGTTACACCAGGTCTCAACAACTTTTTTTTTTGAAAAAAAAAATCCTTGGGACTCTAATCTATATAAGGAGGTTGACCTCTTCTCATTTATGCACCTCCAATACATTTTAACTCCCCAACATCGAAGTAATCATCTTCAAGATTAATGGCTCAACCATTCACGGTAGAAGAAGATTTATCGCTATGTATGCGCTATGTACAATTCTATATGAGGCGAGGAGAAGAACGTAGGAAAAATGGTGTAATGAGTATGCGTTATTTGGAGAGCATTCACGAACATTTTTGCATTGACACTGGTAACCCCAATAACCGTAATAAAGTTGATTTTTTTTGTCGATTTAATTGCATAAGCAGGGAAGTTGATCCATTTGTGAATTTAACTTATCTTGTCAATCAATATCGTTTGACGGGTGAAACTAATGATGAAGCTATAGCGAGATCTCTCGAGGAATAACGACGATGAAAACGATCAAATTATCGTTACGAAGCTCATTTCAATATCCTTAAGGTGAGGGACAGATTCAACTCGTTTAAGTTTCGTCCACGCCGCTTAAGGTGAATGGCATTCTCCAAGACAGAATATGAATCAAGAAATAATTACCATGGATACATAATCGGTAGTTAGAATATACTATTATCTACCGATTATAGTCTTTGTAGTAACTTTTTGAAAATATTATGACGATACAACTCCCTGTGTAGGGAAAATGGGTTTTCGTGTTTGATTTTTTAGTATAATCGAAAGTTATTGTCGTCATATATATACTGATTGTCTCACTTGATTTTAACTTGATTTCATGTTGACAATATTCAACATAATCAGAATTACAATATAATTATCTACTTTCGATTGTTCAAATCGGAAGATAATGGTGATCCCGATACTTCCGATTGTACAATATAATATTGTCAAAAAAATTTCTCCATTTTACATAATGAAGATAACACAAAAAACATAGTGTTAATATATTTTTCAATCACTTGTGTATAGAAAACACAATGTCGATAACACCGAAACATTGCATTAATATTTTTATATCACTTGAAAATGCAATGTTCAAGATACATGTTCAACTAAACTACTCACCATCCTCGATCAATTCAATTGGGCCCTTAGGAAAGTTTGTTAAACGATCCCAACGCTCCATGTTGGACTCGTATTGCTTCAACCACTCCTTGCAATGGTTAGTTGGGAAGTAATAAGACCACCTACTCAATGGAGGTAATGGAAAATCTTTCGTTAACCTTAAACCGATAAAATGATTGCTATTAACCAATGCTATATTGATTCGTCTATCCTTGACCGACTCATCACAAACCATCTTGTGGGTGTAAACGTAACACTCACTCCTAAGGAAGGAGGACAAAAATAATGTACCACGCAGTTCAAAACATCCGTTAAAAGATACCCACATTTCGACATTACCATCCAATACTTGGACCCGATTGTCTTCAATCCCTTTCGGCATTTTACACGAGTATATAAATCTTTGAACTCTTGTTCTCTAACATGTCTATCTCCTTCTCTCATCATTTCGATATAGAATTCCTTATCCTCCAATAGTTGGGCAGTCATCTTATTTCTTAAATATTACCATTGAGTGATATTCTCGGTAACAGCCTCACTAAAGTCTCATATTTGTTCCGAAGCAACGTGAAAACCACAATTTTCATCCCCATCGACATCGTCGGTGGAGAAAACAAATGGTATAATGAGTAGAGGGAGTTATTCCAAATACTCATCGTATATTGTATACATACCTCGATTTGGTCTTCCATGTATAAGTTGGGTTTGACTTACCTGGGAAGGAATCGTAGAGACCTTAGGTTTGACTTGTCGTGAGCTTGGTCCACCTTGATCCTTCCTTGGATGACCCATTTTCCTTAGAGACGGCACATCTTGATACTCATCTTCAGTATGCTCATGCCTAAAAAGCTCTCGTTGACTAGATAACCATTCCTTCAACTCTTTTCGTTGAATTGACCTTAGGTTTTCGGTATTCGGCCTACCCATTGCCTTTCATTTCTTTGGTTATTCAACAACCTTTAGACACGGTTGAAGAGCTTCCTCTAAATGGTGCATGAATATTTTCTTTCGTGTCCCATTTGACGTAGAGTAACGCTCAAGTACTCATGTAAATATTTTTGTCTCCACGAACGACGCGCCACCAACCACCGGGGTGTTTGGAGTGAAAGATAATTGCTTATAAAAGGGATGAATATCATTAATGTCAATCACTTCAACATACCTACCAAGCATGTGACGACACGGGAGTCCAATACCTATCATGGTCTTGCAATTGCAAACTGTAGTCTCATCATCATGATCTCTATACAACTCCAATTGTTGTATCATGTTATTTATTGCACACCAAGAAACTTTGTAAACTATACCCGTAGAAGATTTTTATGTTTTAAATGTGCCAACGAGAATCTATACCGAATTTTTTCCATTGAACCGTAAAACTTAGTGAGGTCATGATTGGTGAACTCATGGATTGCTTCTTGGACCGATACAACCCCATTTTGACTACCGACTAGTATTTTCTTTAATCGTCCATGAGACCCCTCTGCAATGCTTGTTGCCTCGTTCTTGAAGTTCTGATATTCATATGTCCATGCAAACACAAACTTATACTTATACTTATGCTTCCCAACCATTGTGTTTTGCAATACTTAACTGGTTTGGGATAATTCTTGCCCCATTCATCCTCAAAGTTCTTCAAACTGTATTCATAAACTTCCTCCGTCATCAACAAAACTAGCTTATCCCATGATTTTAGAAATAAAGACCACTTTATTGCATCCTCGACCCACTTTTCATCATCTAACATTTTCTCTTCTTCTCGTTCTCCCAAGGTTAGTTTACTAATATGTTCATCCTCTTCCTTCGACCTCTTGGTACATTTGTTTCGTTTTTTTGGCTTGGATATGATGTCTGCAATTGGATTTGATGTTGCATTGAATGTGCCACGTATAAAGCAAATTCTGGGCTTCCAGGAAACACTACCTTTATTGCATTCATCAAGGCTTGATCGTTATCCATTATAATAACCCTTGGAAAGTGCTCGCCATTATAAATCGACCTTAATGTTTGCAACATCCAAATGAAACTCACATTGTTCTCAGCATCCATTAAACCCCACGCCACCGTAAATGTGCATTTGTTCGAAGTATGGCAAGCAATGTTCAACAACGGCATGTTATACTTGTTTATCTTGTAAGTAACATCTATCAACAAAATTTGATGAAAGTATTGAGCCAATTGGATCATCTTCGTATGTGCCAAGAAAATAAGAATCACTTTACCATTCCTTTCTTCTTTTCTCAACGTGTAATTGTGTTTCTCGGTTAATCACTCTGATTGTTGCATAACCATTCGACCATCTCATTCCTTCCTTTTGATCGTTGCTAGCGCCGACTTAATTGTAGACAACGAAGATAAGTTGTTGTGGTCGTCCGCCTTTATCTTAGATATGATTGCACTCACTTTCATTATGTTCCTCATAGACTTCACCGTCTTTATTTTCTTTGGTTTTAACTTGGCAACCATTACGTGCCCAACAAGACTTTCCAAATCTTTGTGGTTGTGACGACCATTGGCAACTTTAAACATTTTCCATACTTTACCTTCCTTACCGTCGGGCTTACTAAAGATATTCTTAAATGGGCATCCAATCTTCTTTGAATTACCTCGGTATTTCCTCTCCGTCTTCTTTACATATTTATAATCCTTTCCCACGTGACTCTTTCGCTCGCCACCTCTCTCACAAATCATTTCAAATCGATCAACCCTCACGCAATTATTCTGAACTACAACGCATATCTTCTCTTTTGCCTTGTTGATAAGCCATTCTTTTGCCTCCGCCTTACTTCCAAATGTCTTAATGCGTATATAACAAAACAAATATCATAAGCCTAACCTTGTAACATACATTCTTAAAACAAGACAAGTGTGGATAGGTAGAATACCAAATCATTTATATAGTGTAGGGAAGTATTATGATCCTCATATGAAACATGATTAACCGATTCAACAATCTACATAAAATAGCAGTGAGTTAGACAACAACAATCGGTAGATAATTATGTTCCCGTACTACCGATTAAGTGACAATCGGTAGTTAATTATGTTCCCGTACTACCGATTATAGAAAGAAATCAAGACAAGTTCTGTACACAAAAACAAGTATAATCAGAGGCCTAATTTATTAAAAAACAACCGATTACAATGGAATCGGTAGATAAATTTGATCTTTAAACTACCGATTACAAAGTGCAAAAATTTTAAGTTTAATTCAATTCTGGTTATAATCACAATTGATAGATATGTGATTTTACAAACTACCAATTCTAAATCGATAGATAAAAATTTTTACCCACTACCAATTGTGAAAGATGAAGAGTTAAAATTTTTATAAGTTTGGAAAAAAAAATTTTTGGGGCGACAACTATAATCGGTAGATAATAATTATTCCTAAATTACCTATTGTGAAATCAAAATTCGAACAAAATCCGATTCGGGGAATTTGTTTAAACTGTAGTAATCATTCTTCACGAGACTACCGATTATACCATAATTTTGGCACAGTCGTGTGCAATCGGTAGATATGGTATTCCATTATCTAACGATTCAGGGGCGTCCATGGCATTAAATACATGTAAAAATGAATTTTTTTTTGTTATCGATCACATACAAACGCATTTAAAGTGGGGTTTTGAGCTTATTAACACAATACCTGATTGTTTGATGCATTATTATCTTCATTTTGATGTGATTCATCGTTTTCTCTCGTTAAATCGTCGGCTAGGGTTTCTTCCACACCAAAATTTGGATCATCCAACAAATATCCCAAATCGTCATCTCTAAACGTCATTGAACCTTCAATATTACGTTCTTCGTGATGTTTATTACCTTCTTCCTCATACTCATCCATGTTTGTTATTGATTTTAGGTAAAATCTAGTTTTCCCAAACTTCTTCTTCTCTAACACACTCTCTATTTCTTTTCTAAAACTATAACTCACATAATTTTCTAACACTAACTATAATAAAAATTAAATAACTAATTAATCAAGGACAGATTAGCCATTAAAAAAATATATGGATAAGTGATATGCTGATATTAATTCTTAGTGTCCTTATTTTATTTTATTAATCGTCTTAAATTTTTTTGAGTCACCCTAAAATGTGGGAGGTTTATAAATCGTGACTTAATGGACCCAAAATCAAAATAAATTTTATAACGTAAACCACTCCATTGATGCCTCTTAAGATAAAAAATCTAAAAGGTACTCATGTTTCAATGCTGTCGAACGTTTCTATCTGTTGTGTTGCTATCGTCTTTCATTACACTTCACATGAGGGAGTTCAAACACTCATCTCTACACTCTGTAGTCTGTACGAAAGAAGCTAGAAATTAACTTGACGACTACCCACTGCTTTAAACAGCCCGAGGGACCCTTTCTATGTATGTAGTATAAACACATAAAAATTAACTGTTGTTTGAGAAGATGGTGGTAAAATTAGCAAATAACACCATGCTTTTGGCATTTGAACTTGAGACGCACATGATAAGGTGATCATCTCTAAACAAGTAAACTTTATGCTGCCAGGTCTTCACTGTGAGGTTTGCGTCATGTCAATTGAACTTATCTCGTACATATTTCCATTTAAAGCCAACTATAAATCTGGTGTCAAGAGCTGCGCAAACAGGGCACCAGTATAGGTATGTTTGGTAACTTCAGCAATGTGGATCCTTAATTTTGGTTGGAGGGTTTGACTGCAGATATGTAAAAAGATCCCTTCTAGAGGCTAATATAGGGTTTCCAAATTTTTCTAGGGTTGGAACTTGGATACTGTATAAAAAGATAAGAAACCTAAACATTTTGAAGCAGACGTAGATTAGTATTTGAGAGAGAGGATAGAACACCATACCTTTGAGCCGCATTTGAACACTTGAAAAAATTGATTTTTGAGGAAGAAGTTCAGGTGTGTTTCAAAGGCATGGTCTTTATGTTCTCTAAAGAAATCTACCAATACCCTAAATCCAGATAATCTTGTGAAGAACATATCCAAAATATTAAATTAAACCATTACATGAACCTATAAGTTATTGAATATGGGAAAGATTTTAAATGTCCATTTATACCTTTCAGGTTCATGTATAGGTTTGATTTCATGTAATAGAGGATATTTGATTAATTCAAGTGTAAGGTATAATTTTCTTCTCTCAAAAACTAATTAATTTTTTGATTTGGATTAATTTTAACAGTTCATGGGTAGTAATATATTGTATTGGCTACTTTGCTCGGATCATCACAGATTAATCATAACTCAAATTACAGGATTTGCCTGAACCTGTGGAATGAATGATCGAATTTGCATTTCACTGTGCTGTCAACTTGTGGTTATATTCACTGATTTCTTATGTATAGGTGGATTGATTTTAACTGCACTATGTTCCATAGTAAGTCAGATAATCGGTTTTCATTGAAATCTGTAGATCCAAACTAGATTGACCAAATGATGATAAAACCGAAGAAGAACCAAAACTAATAGAGTCATAATCCGATAACTGGAAAGTGGGTTGCTTCCTTAGATCCGAGTCATCTCATCTTCACACTCATTTAAGCCTTTTCGGAGAAATTAAGATAAATTTTGAAACTGAAATATTGTATTCTGAAATAGAGTTATCAAATTTCATGTGCATAAGGATACTGAATTACATGATATTGAGCAGATATGTATACATAGATGCTAAGTTTTGGCATTCGGTTAAATTTGTCGGCCTGCAGGTTTAGTCTTCTTCATTTTAATTCCTGTAGGATCAATCCACTAGACAGTAGTGTTGTCAGTCGCTGGTGCAGACCAAAATATATGAAGATCTCTACCATATTCTTCAGACCCGAAGCGCTGATCCTAGTCCAGAACTTCATCCCACCATTTGTGTTAAAGCAAGAGCCCACATCCATCATGCATACATTAAGATAATTTCTCTTGAAGATCAGATTCGCTGGCTTTCTAAATTCGGCCCGGTCTGAGACTGAGACTGACGATTCTCTTGCACTCTTGTCACTTGAATGTTCAGGAAATTTACTCTCTTTGATGCCTTCGAAATTTACATAATTTTTTGAAAAGAAAGAATTTGTGTGAAGAATGTTATGGATATTCTTCATGACGGATCTGGAATGAAGTCCAACGGGTTGAAATTTTCTTTGTAGAAATAAGAAAAATAAAGTGCCTTTTGATTATTCCTATTGAAGAGCTTCAGACGTATGGTCTGTTAAGTAAATGAATTTATTCTGTCACCATACAAAAATTTCCGAAATATGTGATTCTGATAATATACGAGGGCACTCTAGGTACTCTAGTATCTATCTTTAATTCACTCGTGCCAGGACCCGTGAGAAATAGTTTTGGACCTTAACTGGTCTGTCCTTGGGCCAACTTCGCGTAGCAAAAATGTTTAGAGTAGAATGTAAACAGAACTAATTGTCTTTTTCTCTTAAATTGCTTAAAGTCAAACACCTAAAAACTACTAACAGGGTTGTTTTTCTGCACCTATATGCATAGGGATGCAAATCATGTAGCTCTCTAGCTAAGTTTGCAAAATCTCAAAAATTTTGTTTTAATTGGTTACAAGTCCTATTGGAGAATGACAAGAATAATATGTAGTTTTGGTTTAAATCAATGAAACTATCTTTCTTATTAAAAAAAAACACTTAGATTTAGGAGAAATTTCAGAAATATTCCAAATATCTTGTTAGTCGATAGGTAGTCTTTGTAAATATCTGAAATTTTTGTTATTGGATAGAGACTTTCTAAAAGTCTTTATAATTCTCTGTTATTTGATTTAGATTTTAAAATCAATGATTTAATATTTTGGGAGATTTCTAGAGACTTTTATCTTAAAATATACCATAAATAGCTTGATAAAAGTCTCTCCAAAATATATGATATTTTGAGAGACTTTTATTTATTTATTCTTTTAAGGATTAAACATCAAAAACTATAATAAAAATCACATAAGCTACAAAGGTCCATGCAAATAAAAGAAATAATTAAAATGTTATTTTTCGAACCCCCCCTCCCCCGAAGGAATGTGGGGTTTCAATCCATGCCTCATTTTATGTTCAATTCGGTTTAATATTTTAGTTGTCAAAATATTTACAATTTTTATCAGGCATGAATAGACTTATAGTTTTTTATTAGATTTTTTATTAATTTAATTTATAAAATTATTATTTAGTAATTTTTTTCTTACTTGGTGTTTGTAAAGTGAATTTCCTTATCTAATTTTTGTCTTTATAAAACATTGAGAGTTCTTAAAAATCACTCAGAGAGTCTTCCAAAATCAATGAACTCATAGAGAATCTCTCAAAATCTCTTATATAAAAATTCTCTCAATATCTCTATAAATCTCAATTAACTAACCCGGTGTAAACTACCCCTCTCTTGTTTATTACTACTACTCTACTACCTCTACAACTTATGAATCATGTTCACTCCTCTTCTTTTTCTTTTTTCAAAGCATTGTTCACTCCTTTTCTTTCAGTCCTTTATATTTTATTTCAAATGTAATGAATGGGCAACAAAATGGTATAGTAGTTATATATTGTTTTCATTTAATTGTGTTGGGTGTTTTTATTAGTGATGGGTATTTTTAACTTGTGTAATTATTATTAGTTTATCACTCAATATACTATTTTTATTAATTTTTTATTCAAAATTTATCAATAGTAAATTTATTTAAATTGTTACGATAATATTGCACGTGGCATACTTACTTGTTTATAAAACATATCCAACAGTTTTAGTAGACGGAGACGGAATTGAGAGACTCGCACTATTATAAATAGCTCATTATGATTAATTTTAAAATATAATTATCGATCAAAAAATATTATATTGTAATATGTATTGTTTTGTATTATAGATTTATTTTTCTTAGATAGGAATATATCTGGGGCATCATTTTAGTAATTTTATTGTTTTGTATTATAGATTTATTTTTCTTAGGTAGAAATATATCTGGGGCATCATTTTAGTGTTTTGTTTTGGGGTATCAAATTGTGAGGGCTGACCTTGGACTTGAATATAAGTTTGTTTCTAAATAAGGACCTCTGGTTAATATTTGTTAACTGGTAATTCCATTCCGTTAATCCTATATTAATAAAAAGAAAGGGGAGAAGAACACAACGTAAGACAACCTATTGTGCGTTATTAAGGAAGTTTTTAGAATTCTCCATTTATTGTATCTCCACTTTATTGTGTGTTTCTGTGATAATATGTCTGGCACATGATTGTCTAGATTAAAGTTTGCAAAGATAATTTTTTTTAAACTGTTAAAATTCATGGGCCTAACTAACCTCAAAAACCGGTTTACAAGGTTAGTGTTGTCAAAAACATCTACAATTCACAAATCAAGGGACTCTAAGTCGGTTTTTTTATGGAGATTTTTGGGCTTAGATGTTCTGTATATAAGGTACTCGAGCAAAGGAAATTGATCTCATCGTTTTCATGCTTTTTTTTCCTGTTAGGGTTTTGCTTTTTTATTTCTGGACTAACGACGATGTTTGTTGTGCAGTTGCTAGTGGTACCTTTTTTTACTATATTATTGATAAATCAAGATGCGTGGGTGTCGTACATGGATGAGGTGATAAATCTAATCTTTTGTTTAAGTTTTTTTTTTAAAACATTTTTAAAGGTGTTGTTGTTTTGTAATTTTTTATTTATATTCATAGAAAATTGGTTTACATGTGTATTTTTTTTTTTTTTTGCATTTACTTATGATCAACAACTGCGGCAATCAGAATTCATGAACATTGATATCGGTTATTTGGAAGGTTCGTGGTCATACTGATAAACTCAAGCAAGATATAAAATTAAAAAATCCTAATTTTTTTTTCTGTTGATTTTGGAAAACAAAAATAGGTAACCAAAAAATATATTGGATGTATCCAAAATAATAAAAATTATATATTGATCGACATTGTTTCTTAGATACAGTCTTTTCCTTTTATGAAATTTCTGGTTATATATATAAAAAGTTCGACTGGAAGCCTAAACTATTATTTTGTGCCTCCTGTTTTTAGGGTTTTGTTCTACAGATGTAATATTTTTTTGTCTGATTGTCGTTTATTTTTACAGGTATCATAAAAAAAAATTCAGCCGATATGATGCTACTTCTCTCATTCGCAATCAGCTTAGGTGGTTTTCACTCTTTTTTCTAATTGTATCGTGAAGATTATTTCTGAAAAGGTTACCTACCAAGCCGATTGTTTCTTAGACAAATACAAGGAATATGTTGCAGCAGAACATCAAGCTCTACTGGATGCTTCAACAGCCTTGTTACTGCAATCGTCTTTCCTCGATTGGTCGGAACTGCTCTAAACGGTCCTAATTCTCTTCCATCGGTACCTATTTCTAGGTAATCAAAAATCCTTTTGGTTATAGTTTTATGTGTTAATGAACTTATTGTCTAACTCTGACCTTTTCTTTGAATTCTTGGTTGTCGTTAGTTTTGCAGATATCACAGAAATGCATTCGATCATGCAATGTTCATTTAAATATCCCCTTTCAGGTAACTTTCTTACATGCTATTTTTGATTTTTCCTTAAGCGTACGCAACTTGACATTGATCTGCGTTGCTCTCATTACAGTCAAATATGTTGATCAAGGTTACGGTGGTGTTGTTGATGGGAGTTCTTGGGTTTGTTTATCAGGCTATAAAACCATCCCTTCCCAAATTATGTGGGTCTTTAGATGGTCCTCCTGTTTCTTCACCTAGAATCAGACTCAGTGATGGAAGATATCTCGCATACAAAGAATCAGGTGCACCTAAATCAAAAGCTCGGTTTAAGACCATTGTCATTCACGGCTTCAGTGACGCCAAAGACTTTTATCTGCCAGCATCCGAAGTACAAACACAAACAGAGATAAAGAATGACTGTCTTAAATTTTCTTAGTTTCGTGTGTACACATGATTTTTTATTACATATTATTGTTGTAATTCTTGGACGAAGTTGTAGAGGAGTTGGGTGTTTACTTCTTGACATTTGATAGAGCTGGGTATGGAGAGAGTGACCCAAACCCAAAGAGATCTGTGAAGAGTGACCATTTGCAGTACATGTGGATGATGATTGATGATGTTATATTGCAGTATGGTTTGCTGCAACAATGGGTGGAAATACATGTGGATGATGACTAATGATGTGATATTGCAATATGGTTTGATTTGTTGAGATCGTAGCATTTTCTAAAATCATGTCATCAGTCAAACTCACCTGAAGTCAAATTCACATGAAGAGTCTACAAGAGATGATGTCCCCAGTTAAACCAATGGAGTAGTTCTTCTTATATATTTTCGTCTTTAGAAGTATTGTTGATCGATCTCCCAATGAGAAATCAATTTTTTTAGCTTATGCAATGGAAGTAGATAAGGGATATTAGTTCCTTTTGTAAATATTAAAAAAATATATATTTACAAGCTTTCAGGCTATTTAGTGAACATCAATTTGTTCCTTTTACCCAACTTTCAGATGCAGGGTAGGATAAAGTTCAGATGCTGGTTAAAATGGTTTACGAGAATTGAGGGGTAATAATATCTTTTTACAATAGTGGCATTATTGGCTCTCTTGGCTCTCAGACTTGCGCAACATCTCTTTCCGTTAAAGTTCAATTGCAGTAGAGATTTCCTATGATCAGTTCAATTAAAGTTATTTTGGTGAGGAATTTTTTGATTTTCTTTTTTAATGATTTTGATTTTTTTTAATTGAATTTGTTTTGTTTTTTTAATTTGATATAGAAATCTTTGGTTAAACCACACATTCCTCCTGGTGGGGTGCAGACGTGCAGTGCCTTCTGCTTTTGTTGTTGGGCTGGTGGTGGATGTGGTAGAAGTTGAAAGTTGTGATTGGTTGTCTATGGACTGCAATATACATAATAGGTTCTAAGACGGATTCCTGTGTCTCTACTGCTGTCACTAGTGGACAAGCTTTCCTTCTTTTCCATGCGCAGTTCAGATGGTCAGTCTCTCTTTTTATTTCCGGACCTGAAATTTCCTAATGATTAGATTACTGGCATTTATTTAAACAAAAACAATGGAAGTATAAGTGGTAGGTTTGTTTGGGCAGAAATTCTCGTCGGCCCAAAACAACTAAAATCATCAACAAAATTATTAAAAAAAATAGAAGAAATTGTACACAGTGATTTAACGTGGTTCAGCTGTGAATAGCCTACGTCCACGGGTCATAAAATTGAAGAGTTTTATTAATCAGAATTGAGGTTACAGGTACAAAAGCTCCATTGGAGCTCTGGTTTTACAGTGAGATGATGTTCCAGCCAAGAAGAAGTCGATCCCCTTTTCTGTTCTTCCCTCTTTTCTTTTAAACGTAAATCTCATCTGATGTGTCCTTTGAAGAATGCTTCCACGTGTCAAATGTGTTGGTGAAGTGGCAACTCCATGTGGGTCTACCTGTACACCTTATCTTCTTATCCAGTTTTTCCTCAAACAGTCTGGGCTAGTCTGGTTGGCTTGCGGGATTGAGTTGGTCCATCGGGATTGACTTGGTCCAGCGGAAATAACCGGATCGGGATAGCATGTTCGGGACAGGATGGATCGGGACAGAACAGATCGGGCACCAGTTGGAACGGGAATTGCTGACGTCACTTCGGGATCGGGACGTGATGACGTCGCTTCGGGACGTGATGGCGTCGCTTCGGGACATAAATGATGACGTCGCTTCGGAAAATGATGACGTCGCTTCGGACCAAATTAGGTTTCGGACTTGATGACATCACTTCGGGAAAATGATGACATCACTTCGGGCGAACATCACTTTATCCCAACAAAGTTTACTGATTGAGATACCCCAATAAATATTTATTTCAGAAAGGGTTATCAAATGTTGTTGCTTATTATTCTAACTAAAATGAAGTAACTTATTTGCTCTCGGTGTACTCAACCTACACGTTACTATTACCTACCTACATGTTTTATCGACTCCATACTATCGCCACCAACATTTCCCAACCCCTTCAACATAACTACCACCATGCATAACTGTACCCTTAACATGTACACCCACCAGATAAACACAACGATACATTCTGCCATTGTCGTCCCATGTAGAGTCTATTGTTCATAAAGCAGTCCCTCATATGTTTCCTACCACCCTACCTTCTCTGCAGCGTTATTGAGGATGCATTTCCATGATAGTTTTGTCATGGTATGCATTAATATATAAGCACGTAATTTATTTATAGCTGCTTTCGATACTATGAATATGAGTTAACTAATTATGGTATGGGTCAATAATGATGTGTTTTAGTTTATACAGGGTTGTGATCGTCCAGTTCTTCTTAATTCAACAAGCACAAATTAAACTGAGAAAGCCACAATTCCTAATTTATCCCTAAGAGGCTTCAGTATTATGGATGCTGCAAAGGCTGCAGTCGAAAAGGTTACCGGAGTTGTTTCATGTGCTGACATTCTAGTATTGTCGGCAAGAGATTCAGTGGCTATGGTAATTAATCAACTAATTGATTAACATACTGGATAGATATGATTTATATTATACATAGGCTAAATTAACACTTTTGTACCATTCTTAGAGACCATGGTGGAACGTACCCACCGGGCGAAGAGATGGGCGAGTATCTACTATCGGAGATGCTTTTATACATCTACCATCACCATTCTTCAATGTTACTCAACTGAAGGCATCATTTGCATCAAAGGGTTTGAATGCAAAAGACCTTGCAGTCTTATCAGGTACATTACACATAAATTTATGAATAAGTTGGTGCGTAAACTCTGAAACCCGTATTTACTAAGTTTGAGGTTCAGACTAATTGCTTATGTATGCATATACCTATAATTGTATCAACAGGTGGACATATTATTGGGTTCCCTGCTTGTGCCGGATTTTCACTAAGGTTGTACAACTTCACTTGCAAAGGAGATACCGACCTAACATTGGACAGCGAGTATGTACCACGGTTGAAGAGCAAATGTAAGCCTAACGATTTCATGTCTACAACCGAGATGGATCCAGGAAGTTTCAAAACATTCTACGGTGTACCAGGGCATCCAGTGAAGTTGATGCCCTTAAAGCATGAGTTGGTTTTGAAGTAACATTCAAGGTTAGTTTAGTTAGATGATGTCATATATGTGAATTATATATTTTTTTATGTTACCTAAGAGAATTGATATCTGAATTTTTATGGTGTTTTTGTATGATTTACTGAACTTTGATAATGCACAATTGCTGCAACAAGATGGGGCAGCTGCATAGTGAATTTGTGATTCAGAATGCACTTTCACTATAAGGATTCTTCTCCAGAAATTAAGCAAGGGTAACCTGCCTAGGAAAGGTGGACAATACTGTGTTGAGCAAATTGAATTGGTAAAAACAGCTTGTTTTGTCGTAGTAGAATCTCTATAATTTTTTCGAAGACTTTTTTTTTTCGTTTTCATCTAAGTTCTTCCTTTCATATTTCTTCTTTGATTTTCTTGTTTTTTTTGGTTCATTGATCGTCGATTATGGTAAGCGTGGTTCTTCAACGTCTTATCAAATGGGTTTTTTCTTCAATTTGGTTATTTTTGGTGTGTGTGGCTACACCTTTCCTCCCCTTTTTCAAATCCTTATTTTTGTTTCTGATAAAGGCAGTAGTGGTAGGAAACGCTAGATCTTCTGGCTGGTGGTGGTGGTTAAAGCAAACACAAAGATGAGCGGTTGGTGCTTTTATAACTGATGCTTCTGCGGTTGGTTCGTCTATAAATGTTGCAATTTCATAGTTTTAAGAAGATAATACTACATCAAGAGGTTAAGTTTTGTTTGATGCCAAACAAAACAACTTTGCATCACTGCCAATAACAACAGTAAAATCTTAAGAAAATTGAACAAAGGTTTTTTAGTAACATGTAAATTAAAATACTATATATAAAGTACTCAAACCAATACAAACTAAATTAATCGTGACAAGGATTTAGATCGGCCGACATTGGCGTACTGTAAACATTTAAAACCTTGATTTGAAACAAGATTTTCTTTTGAACTTTACTTTCAAAGGAGAACCATAGAACAATGAAAATATTTTTATATTTTAACAAATTAATAACTCAATCACGTTTATAGGAGTCCAAATTTATGCACCTCTTATAAACTAGAGTGCATATTCCGACCCTTTATATTGGCTTAAACTGTTTTTACTAGTTTTTTTTTTTAAATTTTTTTTTAAAATCATGTTATTTTTTTTTCCTCTCTTTCTAATTTTTCTTTCTGGATCTCCCTAGATATTTTTTAAAGCATAAAGTTTATTAAATAACTAAAGAGGAATTACATGGGGATCTGTAGTACCTATAAAATCTTCATAAACAAATTTACATAGAAAGGGAGGTACAAAGTGGTCCCAGATGGTAGTCAAGTATGTTCCCGATTGGCTTCCGTGTGTTGCATGGTTAGCTAGGCGTCTATTGCCTGGTTGTTTTCCATGTAATTATGGTTGATGATGTGTTGCAGGATTTGTCTTATCCGTTGCTTGATTTCTAAGATCATGCTAGATATGTACCATTGCGGTTCTGTATCAATGCTGATAAAACGAACCAAGTTTTTTAAATCCGTTTCAAATTGGAATTTAGGCATTTTCTATCCAGTGCCAATCTTGAAGCTAGCAATATGGCCCAAGTTTCTGCCATCATAGCGGTTGTGATTCCTAACGATTGTGCAAGAGACGTTAAGGTGGTGGTATTGGAATCCCTGCATATAAATTCTACGCAGGGCCAAGATGTGCTCTAGCTGCCTCGTCCGTATTAACTTTAATCTAATCTCTCGACGTTGTAGTCCATTTTGCTGGGGTTATCGTTGTAATTCGCCTGAATCTGTTTGGGTTTGCAAATCATGGTATACTCGATAGATATGGGGGGAGTACGGTTTTTTCCCATGTGAATTCTTATTGTATATGAGTGCTATTTGCACTATGGTTGTTAGATATTGTTGTTGTTTTTAATGTTTAACCCTGATAAGAAGAGAGAAATAATATAAATATCATTTTTCCTGGTCTTAATTTCATTGAATCTGTTTTTTCTTTTATTCATTGTAATAAATATTAATCTTTCTTCACCTCAACAAGAATACTAGAAACAAATAAAGCCCAAAATTCATGGTAAACTAACGAATGTTAATTTCTATAAAACTGTTCTTAAATCCTTGATAACGATAATGAAAAATTAGTATAACATGTGTAATCTAAGATCAGAATCATTAATAATATATGATAAATCAATATAAGATATCCCAATTAAGAAACCTGGCCATTGCTGCAACAAAGCCTTCTAAATAAATGTTATCCCTGTTTTAGGGTTGTAATATATGGATAACATTTGATTAATCTTTTTAAAAATTCTTAGTTTCACCTCGATTATTTCACTTTTGATTGTTTGGTATATAAAAGTTTCAGGAAAGAAGGAGACATAGAAGATTTCTAAGTAGAAATATATATATCAATATTTAGTAATATGGTATCTTAATACTCCGTTCGGTTGGAAGAATTAGAATCCTATGAATTTAATTATGGGATAATGCAATTCTTGGAATTGAATTCAAATCCAAAAAATTAACGTTTAGTTGAGGTAATTTAACTATTTTTGTTTTTACCTCGGAATCCAATTCAATTGCATTATTGGACCAATGCAATGGAAATCTATTATTTTCGAGGGAATCCGATTCCTAGGAATCAAAAATCTTAATTACATAGAGTTGATTTGTCCCGTTCGGTTCAAGTAATTGGGCGCATTCCCCTAGGAATTGGATTACCTAGCCTTAAATTCCTTGAACCGAACATGCTATAATTTTAGTCCGTTATTTTTTCGCCCAAATTTTAGGAAGAAAGTTACAAAATACTAAAATAAAAATCAGTCAACACAACTAAACCCAATAAAAAGAGCCCGAATGAGCACCCTAGAATATTAGAGCGTCCACAGTTGTTGGACCAAATGACGAACCAAACCCATATTTGGTTTTTGGTCCGTCATTTCCCAAGCGCAGCGGAACGGGTATTAATAGTCTTTGGTCCGGTTTTCCTGCTGTTCACGACCAAAAATGGTTTGAATTCCGGACCAAACGAACTATAGTCGCGCGGGCATGTAATGAATCGTATGGTTCTAGGCGTGCGTGTAGTTAACCGTTTGGTGGCAAGCGTTCATCTAGGATTACGTTTTAAAACACGGGCATTAACCAAATTTACGCCTGATGAAGCATTCACCCAAGATTACGCCTGATGAAGCGTTACAGTAGGAGCACGCCCAGTTACAGGCGTTAACCAAATCAACGCCCCAATGAAGCGTGAAGCTAGAGATCCACTTGGTCCTTGCGTAATACTAAGGCTCCGCCCCACTGATAGCGTGCGTCTGATGCTTCGCCTGGTTCTAGGCGTGCGTCTATGGCTACGCCTGCTCGGGTCTCGTTATATTGCGTTGCAAAATATATTAGCAGGCACACCCGAACCAAACCTTATGTTCGTTTGACTTCTGGGGTTGCAACGACTTAATGCGAAAGTGAGTTTTTGATCAGCCTGTAATTTTCCAAAGAAATGGAATTTCATAAGCAACATTTATGAGATACATACTTCTAATTTATAAGTACTTCATTATTTTCATATGATCTAGCTCATGAAGAAGAACTAATAGACAAAGACAAACGGTTGGCTAGCTGCACGCTTGGTTTTCTAGGCGTTCATCTATGGATCCACCCGGTTCTTCAAGCGGTTGGCTAGCTGCACACCCGTATTTTTCCGCACACGATGTATTTGCACGTGTAGATAATTGATTGGGCGTATGGCTATGAAACCGTCCCATCAGGCGTTCGTCTAGTAAAGCGCCCGTCTCTGGGGCGTGTGTGTAGGACTTCGTCTATCATCAGGCGTAATTTTCGTTACCGCCTCCCAACAAGCGTTCAACCAAATGTCCGCCCCACGCAAGCGTTTTCTTAGACGTACGCCCGTCTCAACAAACGTTTACCCAGACGTCCTCCCAACTACAAACGTTATACTAGACAACCGCCCGATCATTTTTAGTCGTTCACCCGTAGCGTTTGAGCCGGCCCAAAGAGTAAATTTTTTACTCTTTGCTCTTTGATTTTTGGGTTTGGTCTTATGACTGTGGACCTTTAAAAACCGACCAAACTCACTAAGGGGTGGATAAATTTGGACTCACGTACATAGTTGGCTCTAAAAGTTACTCCTCCCGCCCCCTATATATATAGGAGGAATTTGTCAATTTCATAAAATAAGAAAAAATATGGATTTCATAAATATCTATTATTTTTCATATTTTACCCTTTATTTTTTTTTATGATAAAAAATATTAATTTATTTATTATAGTATCTATATATAATAAATAAATATATACTCCTTTCGTTTCAGAAAAACAATTACTTCATTTTTTCCATTTTAATCTATTTTATAGAAAATATTATTTTAAAATTAAAATTCCATTTATTTAATAGGATAATTAAAATCCAAAATTACACTTACGTATAAAAGACAAAGGGAGTTATATATTTAAATAAGTGCACAGTCAAATGTTAGTGTAATTAGTTTACAGGTTAATTACGTTGACTTCGTATAGGATAAAAAAACTATTTTCTTACTTGAAGATTTAAATCCCCCAAAAATTACAAACTATTGTTTGCCTATCTGTGATTGTGAATTGTTGGTGTGAAGTACAGTTTGCAACTTGATCACTACTAGTGAATTAGTGATAGGATTGAGAAGTTTGTCCACAACTGTTATTGGAATATATCTTTGCATTAAGGACAACATACCACGAGTTGTAAAGCGGTCACTTTCATATTTTATTTGCGTTATTATTGATTCTTGCAAATTTGTTTCTTCATTAAAACTAGAAATGATACTGTTCTTCGCTTCTTCAACATGCTTAATTACATAGTAAAAATATATTAAGATTTTTTTTTGAAGCAACATATATTAAGATGATACACTATAACATACTACATGGTACCCTAGTGCGTAGTGATTAACGATATTATATGCAACCTTACATAGGGGCTGCAAGCTTGATAGAGGGGCTGTAAATAGATTCAGGGTGATTAAATAATCCGTTAAGAGGTATCTTAGGGGCTATGTTAAATTTTCATATTACCCTTCTATCTATGAAAAAGTCTAATTTGCCCTTCAATCAATTAAAACCTAAACAAAACAAAACCTTATAAAATTTTCATTTCAATTCAAAACCTTTCCCTCTCCCTCCATATCTCCTCCTTCTCCATTTGAACCGAATTTCTACATCGAATGGTGTATACAAGGTATTCAACAAAACCCATGTTATTTTTAGAACCCAAAAGTGATTGATTTTCTTGTTTGATTGATGGTTTTGTTAAGAAAATTGGGTTACAGAAAAATTTACGGTTGGGTTCGATTGGAAAACCCAACCGTAAATGTATGTTCTCAAGAACTTACGGTTGGTTCCATTCGAACCTAACCGTAACTGGTTTGTTCTACATTTTACGGTTGGATTATTAAAGAAACCCAACCGTAAATAAAAAAGTAGAAGATAAAGATGAAATTTTACGGTTGGGTTCGATTATGAAACCAACCGTAAAAAGTTTGCACTTAATTTTTTTTTTTGTATTTTACGGTTGGGTTCAATTCTGATTTCCAACCGTAAATTATTCTGCATATGTCAATTTTTTTGTGTTGAGGATTATTTACGGTTGGGTTCGATTGAAAAACCCAACCGTAAATTCTTCTGGTTAGTTAAACTTTTTTGTTGAGGATTATTTACGGTTGGGTTCGATATGTGAAACCCAACCGTAAATTCTTCTGGACCCTTTTATGGTTGGGTCCAATGCTAAAACCCAACCGTAAAACTGTTACAATTTGGTGTTCATCCATGAAATTACGGTTACAGTTGGGTTGGGAAGAACACCTAACCGTTAATGGCGTTTACGGTTGGGTTCGACATGAAAACCCAACCGTAAAATTCTCTGAATCACAAAAGAATCATCATTTCAAACGTAATTTCATCAAATTTGAGCCATAAAAAGACCAAGAGTTTAAGTTAGAGGTATACCTCACTATTCTGGTTGAGTGAATCAAAATCTAGGGTTTTTTAAAAAACCCTAAAAAATTCTCTTTTAATTTTTCTTCCCACCAAACCAAAAAGAAAAAAATTTTGATTTGATTTGATTAAGTTTATGATTATTTTAGATTAATTATGATTAGCCTAATCTATTAGCTAATTAGTTTTACTAATATTAACTAATCAAGGGTAGTTTAGCCATTATGAAAATATCATGGATAAGGGATTTATGAAATTCACTTCAAATGTTTCTATTTCGTCTTTACATGGATAGCCCCTCTATGGACTTTGCAACCCCTATGTAAGGTTTCTATTATATTCTCGACTTAATGGTCAGCACGATGAGTTTGGAAGTGGGCTAGAATCACAAGTAAACTCATATATCGAAGAAGTCGGTTTTTAAAGGTCTAAACAAAAGTGGTAAGTTGCAAATAATATGCCCCTCGACCTTTAGTGAGTCTATCGGGATTGAATCAACAAAAGAGGAGATGAGCTAGCGAATAGGAGCACAAACCAAATGAATTATTTTACTTGGACCTGTTTTTAGCTATATTTCAACCTCAACTCTCAATGATTTAAGCCAACCCAAAAATTTATCACTCCCAAAACACGTTAAATCAATGATAAAAGTGGTGTCACTGCTCACTATATCTCCTCCGGTTCACTTATCAACCAATTCTCTTCCGGTCACTCTTTTTGTTCATTAGATTATTATTATGGTTTTAACCGCATAATTACTCCATGATGAAAACGTTATCTGATCTGATCTGATCTGACCGACTGACATGAATATATTTTGCTGAGAACAACACTCAAAGACGAAAGACCCCTGCTTTGCCAAACAAACCCCCACACGCTTCCACACGTGGGAAAGAACACGATTTCAACTGTTATTTTATGCGTAGCTATGTCCTACACTACCCACCTAGTCCTAGTGCAGTTACCGCATCAGAAAAGTCAACAAAGGCTGCTGTATGAATTTTCTTACGCGTTAGTTATTACCAACGTATCACTTCACTCCACGTGTTATACAAACCAGCAAGACTATGATATATCACCTTAACACGCATGTTTCATGTTAGTGTTTCACAGGCTAATAAAATCAAGTGGTTGGATAGGTACGTGGCATGGTGTCACGCATTTGTAAATGACCACAGATCAAACCGCACCTCAGACTAAATTTATTCCTAAAATAAAATCATCTCAAATTCTTTCTTTCTTTCTTTCTTTCTTCCTCCTCTTCTTCTTCGAAATCTTAACTTCTTCAGATAGAAAGAGAAGAGAAGAGAGAGAGAAAGGATCTTCTTCGTATATCGTTGCCTTTCTCTCTCTCAATTTTTTCTTAAATCTTCTATCCAGATTCATAGGTTTAAATTCATTAAAAGTTTAAGATGAATGAAAAAGCAAACGTTTCCAAAGAGCTCAATGCCAGGCATAAAAAGGTTAATTTTATTTTTCTTCTTTTTAATTAAATCAAAAATTAGGTTTTGTTTGATTGTAGGTTTTTATTTGTTTGATCTGTAAGCTTAGAACCTTGAATCGGTTGTATTATGATTTCCTAGGAGTGTTTAGAACGTAGGGAATCTGAGACTTGTGCCGAATAGAGATTGATCCTTGATTTGGAATCCAATTTGGTAATATAGAGATTTGTAAATTGAGGAATTATGTTGGCTACTAAATTTGGTTGTTTTAGAATGTTTCTGGGTAGTTGGTAGTGTATCGTAAAAATACTAGTCTTTCATATACTTAGACAAGTAATGAATTGGTTGACAAATTGGATGAATAAATTCTTATTGAGATCTTTGCTGGGTATGGTTAAAGATTGATTTTTTTTTGGGGAATTGTTGTTTAAAATATATGATTGGATTCACATGGTATTCCTATCTATGTTCAAACATTATCTTATTGTCATTAGCCGCACCAGCCACCATGTATGAACTAATAAATATTGCTCCATTCATTCATGTGTACCTGCTCAATTTAGATCTCTATGTGCAATATATTACCTTTCAGCTAAAGAATTCCTTAGTGAGTTATTTCGTTCTATTTTCCTTTTATGATGAGAAGGAAGTCCTGTGGTATTTATATGTGCTCGACTTTTTCTTTGAATTCATTTGCAGATATTGGAGGGGCTTCTTAAGTTTCCGGAGAATAGAGAATGTGCTGACTGCAAAAGCAAGTAAGTTCATCGCCCACTTTAATTTCGATACTAGTTATACAATTTCAACATAGATATTCTAAAGAATGGAGAAACAAATTAACCCAATGGTGTGGAAAATCTATTTCATGGAATTGTGATGATCATCGATTGTCTTAGTTTGTTGTGGGGTTCACCTGTCTGCTATTAAGATGTGTTTTTTATTATGTAGAGGACCACGATGGGCTAGTGTGAATCTGGGAATATTTATATGCATGCAGTGTTCAGGAATCCATAGAAGTCTTGGGGTACACATATCCAAGGTACAGTTGTTAGCAGTTGCATTATTTCCAGCTATGAAGTTTAAATAGCATATCTCATTGCGCTGTAGGCTGAAACTATGATGTGAAGTTTTGCAAGGCAGATATGATTGGTATGGGTTGTATATCTTTCATGGCTGTTTAATCATACATGATTTTGAGTCTAATACCGCAGCTTCCAGAACATTACTCGATGAATATATATTTGTCTTTCCTTTAGTTTCCTTTCTTTGACGAGGGCTTAGACACATTGGTGATATTGGTAGATACAATGCTTGTTCAAACGTGTTCAGCCATTATGGTTCGACCTCTCAAGTTGTATTAAAAGAGAAACCATGTGACCAAAAATGTAATTGATATAAATCATTGCTAAGGTACTAGCAGTTTATCCATATCTTATGTCTACACTAGTACACATTTTATATTCCCAAGACAATCCGAGATTCTTTATCAGAATAGATGGACAAGGTAGAGATGAATAAAGCTCTTTTTGTCCGCAGAAAAGAAAAGAAAGAACAGCTCTATTCATTTATGATGTATAATGATTGTGCTAGATCTGAAATCCAACTCTAATCATGTCTTATGCCAACCTCCTGATACATTTAACCATCCCGTTGTATCCCTTCGTATAAACTTTCACAGGTGTCTAGTTTGTGAATAAATTTTTTCTCCTTGTGTTGTACAAGTGATTTCTTAATAACTAACTTCCACATTTTTTCTTGCATTTGTTGTGATGAAAATGAGATTAAGGTCAAAGTGTTATTCATTATTTGTATCAAGAAGGATGGGTTGTGACATCCAATGAATCCGTTCCCCTCCGCATTTGTAATATGTATATTGCTCTAACTGCGTCATCACAACAATCATCTTGTATTTGCATGGTCTTCTAGTTTATACTTGTTGATATTGTATTCAGTTAGGTACTGTTTCCTCAAGTATATGTACTTCAGCATCCTATGTAACAAGGGAGGTCCTTCTAGATTTTTGCCTTGTTGATACTTGTGTCCAGCACTACTTGAACTCGTTATTGGACGTTGTATGAACGTATCGCACACACAAGGTTAATGTTGTTTACATGTGACAGTGTCTGTTGAAAGCATGCTAAACTAGAGCATTAATTACAGAGAGGAGTTTGTATTAGAACGTGCGAGTGTGTTCATTTTTTAGCTAGTCCCAACTCACTGAGTCCGACACCTTTTACCATCGTTGTTCAACACGAGTGCCACTGTAATTGTTAAATAGCTGTTATCCATCTAATTTTTATGAAAATCTGCTACAGGTGAGATCTGCCACACTTGATACATGGCTTCCTGAGCAGGTTGCATTTATCCAATGTAAGAACTTTATTTGCTACCAACTTTTAAACAAAAACAAAGTTTGTCATCACGCTTTGCTATTGAGTTCAAATTGATAATGGTCACTCGTACCCTACCTGATGCCTAATGTGGTGATATGCAGCAATGGGAAATGAGAAGTCAAACAGCTACTGGGAAGCAGAATTACCCCCAAACTACGACAGGGTTGGGATTGAAAACTTTATTCGTGCAAAGTATGTATATGTAAAATTCTTCACAAAGAGATAGTTCTGGTACCGATTCATGTACGGTGTTCTTTGGAAAAAAGAATTTAGGTTATTCATCTTTTTACTAAAAAGTGGTAATATGTCACTCCGTTAGGTATGAAGACAAAAGGTGGGTTTCTAGGGATGCAAAATCTAAGTCACCTTCAGAGGTGCGGGAAGAGAAGGCTTCTGCTAGCAGGCAGAGACCCACGGATAGAGTTGAGCATGGGTACTCGGGCCGCTCAGAACATGCTTCTAAGGTACGAAGGAACACTACATCTCCTGCTACAAGAAGTAGTGTTTCTGCTACAAGAATCAATCTTCCCGCTACAAAAATTAGCAGTTCTCCAGCTCCTAAAGTATCTGTTCAGGTAATTTATCGTGTGCATTCATTCATTTTGTTATGTGCAGAAACGTTCAATTTGTCCTTTACATAATGAAACTTTTGGTTAACTTTTTTGTTTGTTTTCTTCAAACCCATAATAACTAAATAAAGCATAACATATTAACACTGCGGATAGTAACTGTGAATATCTGTTATGACTTATGGAATTACCCTTTGACTTTTTGGTGCCTATCTTAATTTGTTAACTTCACCATCTCCATTTTCCTTTGATTTGAAGTTCTTTAACTGAAGAAGGTTGTACTGTATATCATGCCCGGAAGATATTGTCTGCCATAACGTTGGTGCTTCTTGATGAATAGATTCTCTATGGTTTATCGGACAGTATAACCAAATATCTTTCTTCTTGTTACCCGCCTTTATGTTCTAATCGAGATAAAGAACTTTATACTGACTTGTTTCAATTCATACGCAGGTCTCTGGTCAACCTAAACCTGCATCAGTAGTGATAAAACCGGAACAAGCAGATTCAAAAACAGTAGGAACAGCTCCTGCACCTGTTGCATCACCTCCAAAATTTGATTTTGCCACTGATCTTTTCAACATGCTCTCCATGGATGGACCAAGCGAAAATGGCTCAGACACATCCCCTCATGATGACAATGGATGGGCAGGATTCCAGTGTATGTCTCCAAAAGTGACATTGCTTTTTCCTGTTGTCGCTTACTCACCTTTATCATCCTGCTTATTTTGTAAAATATCTGATGCCTTCAAACGTTGAAAACTTTCAGCTGCAGAGCCAGCTTCTTCAGCAGAAAATGTTGCCACAACTGAACCAGTTGAAAATAGGACTCAGACCTCTACAGGGATTGAGGATCTATTTAAAGATTCCCCTTCAGCCACACTAGCACCACAGAAAGCCCAGAAAGATGTAAAAGTGGACATTATGAGCTTGTTTGAAAAGGTACATGCTGCAAGTGTGTAACCTTTAGTTTTTTCTGTAGCGCATCCATTGTGTTCAGCGAGTAAATACTGCTTGCAGTCTACTTCAGTTTTAACAAAAACAACTTGTTCAATTAGTTTGTTTTGACGAGTTTTTTTGCTTAATCTTGTGACATTTATCACGTGCTGCAGTCCAATATGGTGTCACCATTTGCTCTCCATCAGCAGCAACTTGCTATGCTGGCACAGCAACAATCTCTTATAATGGCTGCTGCTGCTGCTGCAGCCAAGCCAAGTGGTGGGATAGCCATGCCTGTCAATTCCTCGCAACCTGGCTCCAATGGGACTCACGTAGCCAGTGCTGGCCTGGCACCCCAGAACTGGCCAAATATGGGGTACCAAGTTCCTGGCATGATGGCGCAAGTGGCTGGATCAAATGATTTGCAGAAATTTATGCAGCAGGTACTGCTTAAGAAATCAATATCATTTACAGTTTGTACTCTAGTGTTATATCAAGGTGCTTCATTAAATTTGCTTTTGTGTCAGATGGCAAGTGTTAGGACATCACAGCCATCAGGAAACTCTTTCTCTACACCCAGGTATTGATCTCACCATATGAACATGTTAACTTTGTACTCTTTTTTGCAAGAACTCAAAAGAGATGTTCAAGTGCTTATTATTTTTTGCATTCCAGATATTATGAGTTATTAGTTAGTAGCGACGAGTATTAAGGTGAAACAAAATAGACGCAGTCGCTATAATTATACTTCATTCTAGACGTACTTATGTTGCAACTAAATAAACCATTGGTGAGCTTGTATATACATGAATCAAGTGCTTATAGCAGGCATTTGATGCAGATATGTGGAAGTTATTAAAACTGTTCACTCTGATATTGTGAACGGTTATTTACTAGGAAATAGGTATTCAATAAGTTGCTAGGTTTGATGTGAATGATAACTGTTAGAAACCATGACCCTTAGTTTATTTTTTTCTGTTGCTTGCAGCATGTATACTATGAGCCCAGTTGGTCCAACCAATGGCTCACCCACCAGTGAACTGAGTAGGCCTTCCCCCACAGCGGCTTCCGTTTCGTCTGTCACTCCAACCAGATCGGGAAATGATTTCGATTTTTCATCACTGACACAAGGGATGTTCTCAAAACCCTAGGTAATCTTCTCAACATTGCCTAGGAACAGTAAATTGTTTGTATTTCCCCATACCAAGAAAAGAAGGAAAATTTGATTTTTATTTTTTATTGTTAGGAAATATATCACTTGTTGAGGAGGTTTTCTTCTGCAGCAGGGTTGTAAGCTCTTTGTAGAGATGGCTTTAGCTTTTTTTATTAATGATGGTTTTATTTGTACAAGTAGATGGATTGGATGTATTTGGAGTAATAAAATCTACACTCTTTTAATGAGGCTCCAAACTACGGGTGTTAACTTGGTCGGGTTAGAAGGCTTGGCCGAGGTAAGCCCGAGCTAGAGCTTTGCCCAGATTGCTCATTGAACCCGTGGAACCCATGGAAGTTTTTCCAATGGACGGACCACGATGTATCTTGGATTCTTCGTCGGCCGATGAAGCAACAATTAAGCATATATAATTATGCATTCTTTGATTCCAGGTCCATTGAAATTAAGAGTTCCTCAGCTCACCGATCTAAAACTAGCTCGATTCGCAACTATAAGTAACTTTGCTAATTTGGAGATTCAGATAGCGCACAATTCTTTAAAACCTACCTACTTGTAAATAACTTATCTAATTCTGATGGCCTATTTTTGGGTATACTTCCGCTATAAATAAGAAGTGAGGTAAAGCTATCTTTGATTCTTGCTTTTGAGGGATGAACCGGAGCCAACTCCAGTGCTTGTCAGTCACCAGTTCCAAAAGGAAGTAACTAGTCACTGCATCCCTCTCCCCAATGCCTTGCTTCAGGCCGGTACTTGTGAATAGATAAAAAGACTTCGACCTCATAGCCTCTAATAACGCTTCTATCCAACCAATTATGTCTATCTGCCTGCTTCCAGCCTCGAGTCCAAGTAAGGCCGAAGGGGTAGATGAATCATACAAAATTATATATGAATCTAGGGTGGGTTCATAAAGGGTGTCTAATGGGTAACTGAATCAGGATACCTTTCAACCGTTGAAGTTATAAAAATACCCTAAACTAATTATTAAACCTAAATAAAATTTAAATTAAAACCCAAAATCATTTTTATAATCTTTTCTCTTTTCTTTCCAACCGAGCTCCTATAAAAACTGTCAATTTTAATTTTTCATCGCCGATAATTAATCGGCGATTATACACAACTATAAAATGACCCGTATGAAGAGTCGTTCCAACCGTAGGGGATTTAATCCGCAGATTGTAGAAGAAGAAGAAGAAGAAGAAGAAGAAGAAGGAGCTGAACCACAAATTCAACTAAGTGAAGTAGGAGAAGGAGGAGAGGGAAAACCAAATCACAACATGCATATTCAGAGGTATTTCTCACAAACCCATCTTTTATTTCGTCGCATTTGATTGAGAAATTAAGTTTAAATCGAAAAATATTTAAGGATTTGGGCAGTTACAGACTGGAGTTCGACTGATCATTGAAATGAATTATTAGCCGAACTTTGCATAGTCCTTCATTTGTGAAGGTGTTGAAGAACCATTCGCCTGGTCACTTCAAAAATTTCACACCTAATAAAGTTCGGTTGATAATTATTTTGTAAAAGTCAACCAAACTTTTCTCTGTTGTAGCATTACTCTTAGTTAATGAAGTTCGGCTAATAATCAAAAAGCTCGGAACAACAAAACTTTTTGAGTATGGTAACATTACCCTAAGTAGTAAGGTTAGGCTGATATTGTGTTATCAAATATTAGTCGATCTTCTTTCAATTACAGTTCATGAATCAAATTCGGCTGATATTTAGATAAATCGAGACAACCGAACCTTATATTTCAAGGAAAATCTTTTATGATTTATAACCAAATATTTGTTATTTGAAGTACTAATTAGTTTTTCTACTTTGTATGCGTTAAGAACAGAGCTAAAGGTAAAAGAAGGATTACAGAGGTAACTTCTTCTACTTCTAAAAATCCCAATCCCCGAGGAGGCTGTACCAAAAATTTGGAGCTGGTAACATGGGAACTACTGCAGGTGGCGGTTCGGGTTCGATTATAATTCGTGAACCACCACCGGAGATAGAAAAGGATGAAGACGAAATGGAAGAAGAATAAGGATTAGGAAGAGGAAGAGGAAGAGGAAGAGATGATGATGATGATGTTGAGAGTGATGATTAAAACGAAGATAACGATAAAGAGGATGATAATGAAGAAGAAGAACCATGACAATAACAACAACAAGTGAAAGAAAAGAAGCTTGCTACACCTCGGAATATGGGGTGTCACATTCCGAGTGATGATAATGTAATAGGTCGTCGACGGGACGGCCTACCCCATGGTCTTCCGAAAGATGAAAAAAATGTCCTGATTGGTTACAAAGAGTCTCGGACAAAGAGGATCTGTGAGACTCTTGATCACAAGGATGCGCCAAAGTATTAAGACACCAGAGGGTTGCACATTGGGATTTGATGGGAGAGGTTCCTGACGTGGTGGCTTTAGTACAACATCTGGTTTATGGTCGACTATTTAGTACCCACAAAAGGAATGTGATTCAGTGAAAACGTCTTTGTTTTGAAAAAAAAATCCCAGAGACCTACATATTTCATCTTCCATTCGGCGAGATGACAATTGCTCCTGATGATGTGAAGAAGATTACTGGTCTTCAAGTTTTTAGGAAAAGCGTCGATGTCGACTTTTATGAAATAAATTGGGAAGATCTCTATGCATTGTTTCAAGAAACTCTTAGTTGCAGTCAATCCAAAACGAGATTGGAGTTCGCCCGCGCCTGTGAAGAGGTGGATAGTGTTGAACATCTTGAAATCAGTAAAATACGAGAAACGTTGAAGAAGATCAAGTTGACCAATTTGAAAAGTTCTTTTGAGAAGAAAAAAGCGAAAGTTGAAGAAGAATCCTTGGTGAAGAACGAGGAAGGAGTCAAGCATACTGTAACTGCGTACTTGTTGTATATTCTCGACAGAGGAAGGAGTCAAGGTGGGTGTTCAATATATCCGTTAAGGGACTTTAAATCCCTTAACAACTTCTCTTGGGGAAACGCTTCCCTTGCTTACCTACTCGATAATCTTGCGACGACCTCTAGGTTAACAATTACTAACATTGGAAGCAATTTTAATCTTCTTCAAGTAATTCTTGACAATAGAAAAGTTAGTTGTTGTTGATTTATTATTTTAGAACCCAAAGTAGGCGTATTTTGTGTATTATTAATGCTAGGTTCGACTAATCTAGGAAATTCAATTTCAGCCGAACAATGTCCTGGATACCAAATTTGCCAAGTTCAGCTGTTAATAGTTTTTTCATTATCAGCGGAACCTGACATTTTCCATAGTGTAAAATGTTCTTTGTCAGGTTAGGCCCATACTATTATTAGCCAAATATTTTACCTTGACTTCATTTCATTTGTGGACTCATCCTTCAAATAATAATTTAGGATTTTTTTATACTTTTGATGTAGGTGTAGGTGTATGACCATTTTCCAGAATTGAAACTGGCAAAACTAGTAAAGATTTGGGTTAATACATTCCCAACTACGGCCAAATACGAGTTCAAGGACACCAAGAAGCATAATATAGTTGAGGTGTTGATAAATCCGAGAGAGAAATTAGACTCTTTGGATGGCCATGACGTCGTATTTGACCCATACGATAAGGATGTAGAAGAAGATAAAGTTGTTGAAGATTATGATATACCAATTAAGATGTACTATGAATCACTGTTTTATCCGGGTGGATTTGTAGTATATGATCCTCGTCTAGTACTTCGTCAATTAGGATTCATTCAAACGATCCCGGTATGTAACGAAAAGTTCGAGTTGTTGGTAAATGTTTCTAAGGGAACTAAGAGCACCACTTCTTCATGGATTCTCAAATATGACCCCAAAGCAACCCTTGAGCATTGGAAAAATTTGGAAGAAAAAAATTAAATATGGATCTTTTGGTACCATTGCAAGACGATCCTCATGAAATTGCTCCGGGTTACATGGAGTGGTATAGGAAAATTTCTAATCCCCTAATTATTGATAAGAAAAGTTAAGCTCGTGTAGAGGGTAAGAGGTCAAAGCAAAAGGAAGTGGAGACGAAGACGAAGTCCAAGACCATTTCCCAAGACATTTCAAAGGCATTTGAGATTATGGTAACAATGTCTTCAATTTATACTCTTTAATTTGTTATATTTGAAATTATGGTAAAATATGAAAGTATGTTGTTACTCAATTTTAGGTTTCAAATGAAATCAGGTGGAGATGGGTAGGGAGATGTTGAAGACCATGAAGAAGATCCTTAGTTGTAAATAATGATGACAATAGAAGACCAAAAATGCCTCTATAACAAGTGGGTTAAGATCATAACAAAGGTGAGGGGTCGCAAGCTGTGTTTACTGATGTTGCTTTTTCTTATGACTCTTAGGTCTAACCGTTTAGGCTGTGTTTACTGGCTGTTGCTTTTTTTTTTCTTTATGGTCAAATTGGGCTACAACCCAATTTAAACACGTTTAAACAGGATCCTTCTTGGGGTTTGGACCACACATTAATGTCTCTTTCAGTAGTTTAGCCGTACTCCCTCCCTTCCTTACTTATGATGTTCGATAATTGTTGTGGAATTTAAAGATACTACGTGAAATTGAGATATAATGCATGGTTGATATGATCGAACTTTAATTGTCGATCTTATCACTCAAACTCCAATACTTTACGTTTGCCTAAAATCAATGGTTAAAAAAGGGCATTCTGGCAGCTATAAATCTAGGCCGCTAAGAGCAATGAAGTACTACTCCCATTGAATTCAGCCAATCAGAAATATCACAAAATCCTCCGCCCTTCGGGGATGTCCTCAGCGTCGAAGAACATGTACTAGGGTGTATGTGCGACTCGTTTAGATCATAAACTGGAACAAAAGAAAACGAAAGGCCAAGGAAAAAAAGAAGAATACGTCATCAAAACCTTTCTGACTCGGCCTGGCTTCAGGTGCCTGCCATAGTCAATAAGGTACGGGATAAACTCTCATCGACTCATCGTATCCGCTTGATCATAGCACTCACGTTCTGTTACTCCTCAATTGTTAAAATTACATCCCTTGAGCTGCGCCGTATGCCTGTATATCTCTCTGAAAGGCTGAAAGCTAGAGTTGCCTGCTATTGCTGGCAAACTACTCTAGAAAAAACATGACCATAATGTAAAACCTGTGAAGCTTATATATGCCATCCCCTAAGAGCAACTGCAGCGGTCGATCAGACCAAAGAGCAAAGACCAGGAATGCTCTTTGGTCCGATTTTGTGAGCCGCAACGGACGACCAAATGTGGTATTTGGTCCAGAAATTGAACAGTATTCGATCAGGTTTAGTCAAGAAACTGGACCAAAACAGATATAGTCTGACGCCAATTTAAGACAGCGTTTTGGGAAAACGCCATTGTACGAAGACGTTTATAAACACAAACGTCATTACTGAAAAACATCTATCAAAACGTTTATTTAGAGTAGCGTTTTTGAAACGTTGTATTAAAACAGCGTAATTTAAACAAACGGCAAGCTAGAAGAGCGTGTGGGATGAACGTTCCTCTTTCAGAGCGTTAATTGCCAAAACGTTTGAGCAGAAGAACGTTAATTGACAAAACGTCGGAGCAGATGAACGTTGACACATTGAAGCTGCTCTAAGAAAGCGTTAAAATTTGAAACGTTTAAGAAGAAAACGTTTTGGTTGAAAACGGTCTCCTAGTATGCCGTTATGTTGAAATGCTTGACTTTTGACTTTGCTTGACTTTTTTGTAACGCTCGCTCACACTAACGTGACCTTTCTTCACGCTCGTCTACACTAACGTTACCTAAAGTTAACTAAAGTTAACGTTGTTACACAGCAACGTTTAAATGGTAACGCTCCTCTACACCAACGATTTTTTTCCGAACGTTGTTTTATGTTAACGTTTTTTTTTAAATGCTGTTTTAGTCGAGCGTTTTAGTTTTGACGCTTCAGTGCAGTAACGTTTAGATTTACGCTTTACTAAAGTGACGTTTTAGTACGTAACGCTTCATTACAGGAGCGTCATTCAAAAACGCTAATGTAGATGAACGTCAAAAACATAACGTTTGTCTAGTTAAACGTCTGTGCAATATATGTTATTGTAGTATAGCGTTTGATAATTAACGCTTATTTACACCAGCGTGTTATCATATTTAGTCAGGTTTGCGTTGCGGTTTTTTTTTTTAACGACCAAACAGATTTGGTCTTTGATCGATGGTCTGGTCCAACCGCTGCAGTTGTTCTAATACATAAAGATTACAAAAGGACACGTCTTGTAAAATGTAAGATGTGTTGTACTTGTACCCAATGTTAAATTTTTACTGAGTAAAAGCTCTATGACTAGCTATGAGACCGTTTTACTCATGATTTGGTATAACTTAGGGTGGAATCAGTCAATTAGAAGTTCCCAATTTTGTATTTCCGGAACGTGCGTGTGCAGCTCAACATAAGAATGTTTTTAGCGGTGCGTCGGCAGACTCGGGGCAGATAAGCCAAAGAATTGAAGGTTAGCTATTATTTCATCCGGTGAGTTCAGTAGTTATTGACACGAAGCCGCTCAACTCAATCGTGTGATATCCTGCAACCTCAATTTAATGTTTTCTCCTGTGATATCTAACGGTCAACATTTCATCAAAAATAATTACTTCCTCTATCATAATTCATAATCCTTATATCAATATACTCATTGTTTTTCTCCCCTTGCAGACTACCATATTCGCTCTGTTTTGTAACTGAAAAACTCAATACTTATCTGCAACAGCAAGAACCTTGAAAAACGAAATTTATGGCAGTATCAACGATTCTCTCTGTAAAGACTGTGCTTATCTCTGTTGGCTTTCTATCAATAGCATTCATTTTAAATCTGTCACTTCCGTTGGTATTAGAATTCATAGTTAATCAACTTCCTCAACTATGGAACTCTATGAAATCATGGCTTACACCTCCTTATCTATACATACTAATTAATGGTATTATCCTTACAATTGCTGCTTCTTCAAGGTTTCATCATCAACATAGTGATAAAATCAGCGATGATCAGGATATGGAGATTTTAACCACTACTACTCCTCCGGTAAACAAGATTCAAGCGAATCAATCTCTTACTGATTTCCCAATCTCTTCTGTTGATGATGATAAGGAAAGTTTTGTTATTTCGAGAAATTATCCAGTAATCACAGAGCCGGAGGTTCTTGATGATTTCGTAACGGAGAAAAAGAATCCGGTTGTTTCAAAGCTGGAAATGGAACCGGAGAAGATGTACGGACAACTGGAGAAAAGTAATCTAACAGAAACGAAGTCAATTAATGACTCTGCTTCCACATGGACACTAAACAGAGGAGGTTCGATCGAGATTCTATCGGAATATTCTGATAAACCGCCTATGTCTTCTAGATTTGGTCATCGGAAAAGTACTAAAAGTAATAACGAAGGTATGAATTTCAATGAATTATACGTTACTGTTATCAGTTTCCGGGAACAAATAGTTTCAGATGATTTTATCATAAACTAATTAGTTTGAAATCTGCAGGTGGTAAGGGGTTACGATCAGTGGCGAACCGGAAGAGGAACGATACACTAGAGAGTACATGGAAAACGATAACAGAAGGGAGATCAATTCCATTAGCTAGACATCTCAAGAAATCTGATACGTGGGAAACTCACAATACTACTTCTTCACACGTGTCGTCATCGTCATTATCTTCGTCTTCAGCAACACCATTATCATCTGATCATCAATTTAATCAACTCAATAAGATGAAGAAATCTGAAACGTTTATCAAAGATGGTGTTGGTGGTGCAAATACTACTTCATTGCGTCGTGGTAATTCAGGGAAGTTAAGAAAAGAGCCGTCACTGAGTCAGGATGATTTGAATCGACGAGTTGAAGCGTTTATTAAGAAGTTTAACGAAGAAATGAGGTTACAAAGACAAGAGTCTTTGAATCAGTACAATTAAATGGTTAAGCGAGGATTAGTTACTAAAAAGGGAGAGTGAAATCCTAACTGTTTCCAATTGTTTTTCTTCCTAGAATTAGGAGTTATATTTTGATTTCTGTTTAATTTTATTCAAGAATTAAGATCTTGTGTAAATACATACTCAATCTAGAAACAAACAAATGAAATTTTACTAAGTTCAAATGTTGTCGGTGCATACATGAATTTTTTAAGACAGAAACGTGGCTTAAAATTGAGTCAGTTAATATCAAATTCTTCTCTAAAAAAGAGTCCAGCCAATTTAAGGACGATCCAAAATTAATTAGGGATGATTAATAAAATAAAATAAAATCAATTTAAAATAATCACAAGACATCCTTTATCCATCTATTTTTTATAATGGTTAATCTATCCTTTCTTAACTAATGTTAATTTTGATTGATTAGTTAATTAAGTTGGTTTAAGTTAGTGTTAGATTATGAATTCGAGTTTTAGTTTATAATAGAAATAAAGAGTGTGTCAGAGAGGAGGAAGAAGAAGAAGAAGAATTTTTGGAATTTAACTAAATTCAATCATAAACATGGATGGGTATGGGGAAGAAGGTGAGATTGAACATGAAAAACATAGTATTAAAGGTTCAAATACGTTTAGAGACGACGATTTGGGTTATTTGTTGGATGATCCAAATTTTGGTGTGGAAGAAAACTTAGCCGATGAATCACATCAAAATGAAGATAATAATGTATCAAACAATCATGTATTATGTTAAGAAGCTCAAAACCCAATTTGTATGCGTTTGTATGTGATAGGCAACAAAAAACATTCATTCTTGCATGCGTTTAATGCCATGGACGTACCATAATCGGTATTTTATGGTACTTCATAAACTACCGATTGTACAATTGTTCCAAAATATTTGAACAATCGGTAGTCTCGTGAAGATTACTACCTACCGATTATACAAAATCCCCAAATTGATTTTTTTTTTGAATTTCTGTTTGCATAATCGGTAGTTTAGGAGAACTTATTATCTACCGATTGTGTTAGTCGCCCCAAATTGATTTTTTTTTAATATCTGTTTGCATAATCGGTAGTTTAGGAGAACTTATTATCTACCGGTTGTGTTAGTCGCCCCAAAACTGAATTTCTCCAAACCTACAAAGATATTATTTTGCAGACTTTACAATCGGTAGTTAATGTCATATAGTTACCTACCGATTGTATTATAATCGGTAGTGGTATAACACAATAAACCTCTGATTATATGTGTACATGACTTGACTTAATTTCTTCCTACAATCGGTAGTTTAGAAATACATATTACATACCGATTGTGCACAATCGGTAGCACGGGAATATTATTAACTACCGATTGTTGATAATCGGTAGTAAGTGAACGTAATTAACTACCGATTATCATTGTCTAATTCATTGCTATTTTACATAGATTATTGAATGTGTTAATCCTGTTTTATACGAGGGTCCTGATACTTCCTTACACTGTGCAAATAATTTGATACGCTACCTACCCACTCTTAACTTGTTCTAAGAATGTATGTTACATGGTTAGGCTTATGATATTTGTTTGTTATATGCCGCATTAAGACATTTGGAAGTAAGGCGGAGGCAAAGGAATGACTTGTCAACAAGGCAAAAGAGAAGATGTGCGTTGTAGTTCAGAAAAATTGCGTGAAAGTTGATCGATTTGAAATGATTTGTGAGAGAGGTGGCGAGCGAAAGAGTCATATGGGAAAGAATTATAAATACGTAAAGAAGACAAAGAGGATATACCGAGGTAATTCAAAGAAGATTGGATGCCCATTTAAGATTATCTTCCATAAGCCTGAAGGTAAGAAAGGTAAAGTATGGAAAATGTTTAGAGTTGCTAATGGTCGTCACAACCATGAAGATCCGGAAAATCTTGTTGGGCACGAAATGGTTGCCAAGTTAAAACCAAAGGAAATGGAGATAGTGAAGTCTATGAGGACCGTAATGAAAGCGAGTTCAATCCTATCTAAGATAAAGGCGGACGACCCCAACAACTTGTCTTCGTTGTCTATAATTTATTCGGCGCTAGCACAAATCAAAAGGACGAAATGGGATGGTCGAATGTTATGCAACAATCAGAGTGGTTAGCCGAGAAACACAATTACACGTTGAGAAAAGAGGAAATGGATGGTAAGGTGATTCGTATTTTCTTGGCACATCCGAAGATGATCCAATTGGCTCAATGATTTCATCAAATTTTGTTGATAGATGCTACTTACAAGACAAACAGGTACAACACGCCTTTGTTGAACATCGCTTGCCACACTTTGGACAAATACACATTTACGGTGGCTTGGGGTTTAATGGATGATGATAACGATGTGAGTTTCATTTGGATGTTGCAAACATTAAGGTCGATTTATAATGGCGAGCATTTTCTAAGGGTTATTGTAACAGATAACGATACAGCACAATCGGTAGTTTAATTTTTTCTTAAACTACCAATTATCAGAAGTAGCCCCAAATTGAAAATTGAATTTTTTTTAAAAAAATTTCAACATTTTGTACAAGAACAATCGGTAGTTTAACAAATTCTTAAACTACCGATTCTAATAAGTAGCCTCAAATTGGAAATCGAATTTGTTTAAAAAATTTTAACATTTTGTACAAGCACAATCGGTAGTTTAACAAATTCTTAAACTACCGATTCTAATAAGTAGCCCCAAATTGGAAATCGATTTTTTTTAAAAAAATTCAACATTTTGTACAAACACAATCGGTAGTTTATTTTTTCTTAAACTACCGATTATCATAAATAGCCCCAAATTGGAAATCGATTTTTTTAAAAAAATTTCAACATTTTGTGCAAGAACAATCGGTAGTTTCACAAATTATTAAACTACCGATTCTAATAAGTAGCCCCAAATTGGAAATCGATTTTTTTAAAAAAATTTTAACATTTTGTACAAGCACAATCGGTAGTTTAACAAATTATTAAACTATCGATTCTAATAAGTAGCCCCAAATTGGAAATCGATTTTTTTTTAAAAAATTTCAACATTTTGTACAAGCACAATCGGTAGTTTAATGTTTTCTTAAACTACCGATTATCATAAGTAGCCCCAAATTGGAAATCGATTTTTGTATAAAAAATTTCAACATTTTGTACAAGAACAATCGGTAGTTTAACAAATTCATAAACTACCGATTCTAATAAGTAGCCCCAAATTGGAAATCGAATTTTTTTAAAAAATTTCAACATTTTGTACAAGCACAATCGGTAGTTAGGAATACATATTACCTCCGATTATATGTGTACATGACTTGACTTGATTTCTTGCTACAATCGGTAGTTTAGGAATACATATTACCTAACGATTTTAGATAATCGGTAGCACGGGAGTATTATTAACTGCCGGTTGTATATAATCGGTAGGAAGTGAACGTAATTAACTAACGATTATAATTGTCTAACTCATTGCTATTTTACGTAGATTATTGAATGGGTTAATCCTGTTTCATACGAGGGTCCTGATACTTCCCTACACTATGCAAATAATTTGGTACGCTAAATACCCACTCTTAACTTGTTCTCAGAATGTATGTTACATGGTTAGGCTTTTGATATTTGTTTTTTTATATGCGCATTAAATCATTTGGAAGTAAGGAGGAGGCAAAGGAATGGCTTCTCAACAAGGCAAAAGAGAAGATGTGCGTTGTAGTTCAGAACAATTGCTCTAACCGAAAATTACTTAACATCACTTACTAAATGGATGCTCTAACCGAAAATTACTTAACATCACTTACTAAATATTGCCAATATTCTTCAGATAACTTGTTCAAAATAACTAAAAACATCCGAAAAGAACGACAAAAAACACAACATAGAACTTCATTAAATTCTTCCACTCCTAGTTACTCTCTTCTTCTTCTTCTTCTTCTTCTTCTCGTTGGTCCTAGTATCACAACCTTTTACTTCCTTTTTCTTCTTCTCGTTTTTCTTAGGCTGATCAACAACTTCATCTTCCTCAGTTGTAACTTCAACATTGTTGAGGGGATTGTCAGGATTGTTCAATTCACAATCAAGATCGTTTATCATTTGTGAATAATCCCGGTTATCCAACATCAATTGACATACTTCTTCACGAGTAATCCGTAGGTCGCGTTCAACATAATTGAGGGGAGAAAAAAATTCATCTTCATCCATAAACCTTAATCAAAATTTGAAGAACATACTTTAATGAACAAACCAAAACATAGATTTTTAACTAACTACACATTAACATAATCGGCAGAAAAAATTAAGCACAATCAACCGATTACACATAATCTGTAGGTCGTGTTCTCAATATACTTCGATTATATGCAATCGGTAGTATAGGTACACAAAATATCTGCCGATTATGATGTTTAACTAAAACATAATAAATAATCGGTAATTAAGTCTATTTTATATCTACCGATTATTGTAAATAAAAATCCAGAAACTAACTGAAAGTCTTAATCGGTAGATAAAACTAAAGTCGATCCACCGATTATTCATGATGTTCTGCAGGAATGATGAACTCGAGCCATAATCGGTAGATAAAGTCTATCATATTTCTACCGATTATGCACTGTTTATCTAAAAACTTAAAAGTTCGATGTAACTTACCTTTTCTGGGAATCAATTGACGAATCAGTTACCAGTTTTTACTGATGGAGGGTCTTATCGTCGGAATCAGTTGACGAATCAAGATGAATTATTTTGGACTCTTCGATCACCATCTTTTCCTTTCTTCTTTGATTGTGATGCAAAAGTTTTTGGATCCATTTTTGATAGAGAATGAGAAGAAATGGAGAAGGAAAGAGAGTAGAAGAATTGGTAGAAGAGAAGAAATGAAATTGGTAGAAAGCATTTTCAACTTTTACACTAAGTTCCGTGCACACTATTTTCAAAAAGTTGATATAAATTTTCAACTTTTTCTGTGTACGAAATTTTCCGTGTACATTTTGTACAAGCACAATCGGTAGTTTAAGAAATTCTTAAACTACCGATTCTAATAAGTAGCCCCAAATTGGAAATCGATTTTTTTTTTTTAAATTTCAACATTTTATACAAGCACAATCGGTAGTTTAAGTAATTCTTAAACTACCGATTATCATAAGTATCCCCAAATTGGAACTTTTTTAAAATTTCAACATTTTGTATGAGCACAATCGGTAGTTTAAGTAATTCTTAAACTACCGATTATCATAAGTAGCCCCAAATTGGAAATCGATTTTTTTTTTAAAATTTCTACATTTTATACTAGCACAATCGGTAGTTTAATTTTTTCTTAAACTACCGATTATCAGAAGTAGCCCAAATTGGAAATCGATTTTTTTTAAAATTTTTTAACATTTTGTACTAGCACAATCGGTAGTTTAAGAATTTCTTAAACTACCGATTGTGCTTGTACTACCCAACCCAACGGTTTTGTTTTTTAAAAAACTAGTCGTTGGTAATTAAACACTATAAAAGGAAACTATCCCTTTCAAGGTGATTCTCATTCTCACCTATCCCTTTCATTCTCAATCTCCCCTATCCCTTTCAATCTCATTCTCATTTTCATTTTCCAACTCATTCTCACCCGACCCTTTGAAGCACTAAATATGGTAACTCCATACACTACTGATAAAGATGTTGCCATTGTTAGATCTGGGTTACGATCACAACACACGAGTACGAAAGAGCGTACCCACAATAACGAACCCATTAATGAAGAATGGATGGTGGATCAGACATCCGATTCTTGGTGGAAGCGTTTGTTTAAGATTTTTGTGGGGTTAGACGAAAATCAAAATCGTATGATGTTCAAAGTCATTAAGAAAAGGTTTGAGGAGTTGTTTCAACGATTGGAAGCTTCGAAACAAGAAATGAAAGTAAGAAAATAAGCTCATCCCACTGAATCTAGTGTGACAAGATAAGTGTGTCAATTAATAAGTCGTTCATTAAAAAGAGTTTTCAAACATTCAAACTTATAATTGATTTGTTTTTTTTAGTGGGTGATGGATCTCGACAAATATTCAACTATCCATGGGAAGACGTTTATGCATGAGGATTGCTATCGCATCTTGGAAGAAAGTACCTTGCACCATTTCAACCCATATGCTTAAGTGTTTAAGTGTAATCTAATGATTTATTGTATTTCATTTCCTTTAATGTTACGCGATGTATGCCTTTTCGATTCAATATGCATAATCCATTCAAATGTTAGAATATTAAACACAAGTTATGTTAAACATCATAAACATATCCATAAAGTAAACAACTTTGTTACAAATCAACTTTCAAAATGATGTTCTTTGTAAAAACAACCAAAATCTAATTTCGAGGACGACGAGCATCAGCGCTAGATGAACCGCCAGATCTTTTACCGTGCTTTCCAGGAAGAGACCGTTTAATCACTACATAATCGGTAGTAGATTAAACAAAGTAACTAGCGATTGGGCTCTACATAACTACCGATTGTGCATATGGACACACTACAATTGGTAGTTACATAAAAAGATTAACTTCCGATTATGTGTAAATTTGGAGACAGGAATACAATCGGTAGTTTAGGTGTAAACATAACTACCGATTGTGATCGATGTTTTTGAGGAATCATTAACATACACAATCAGAAGTTTAACCCTATACGAAACTACCGATTATGCCTAAATTTTGCTCTAGAAATATAATCAGTAGTTTATGACTAAACATAACTACCGATTGTGCATGATGTTCATGAACAATGAAGAACAGTACCATAATCGGTAGTTAAATACAAACACGAAACTACCGATTATGACATCTAAGCTTTTAGGTTTATGGTTTTAAACTTTTATTAGTGAAAGGTTTTGTGGTAATTATTTGATAAGTAAAAGAGTGTTTTAGTATTTTTACATACCATAGGTCACCCCTTAGCCACACTCATGAGATTGAGTTAAAAAAGTCTCCCCTAATTAGTTTTGGGTCGCCCTCAAATTCGCAAGGAAAAAGAGATACTATTATTTTTTATTCAAAAATGAAAATGTCGATGCATTCTAAATTTCATAATTTAGATAGTAGTCTCTTATCATCACTTATATTTAGCCACATTCAGCTAGAAGGATTAGACAATTTAAGTTTTTGAGTTTTGTCGAAGGTGAGTAGGATATGTTTATGCATCCCTACGTCAAAATCTACCCGATAAATTATTGGAAATTTGGGTTAAAAAATTTAGATGATGAAAACAAACAAAGAATGATGTACCCCGACTTCAAGGACCTTTCGATTCTTTTAGACAATAATTTGACCTTTTCCAAATTAAATGACAAGTATAACCGGTCTACGAATTATGCCTTCAGGATTTAATGAAGCCCTAACACCGTAATCGATTTCAAGGATTGTACTTCCTTGACCCGACCAAGAACACACTGTATTTAGGATCTGATGATGTTTAGAATGAAGAAGAAAACAAATAGATTTTCTTTTGATGCGTTGAATGGAAGAACATCTTCGCTATTTATAGGGATTCATGTCTATTGGAGATGTCTTTTCATCTCCAACAGACACATCCAAAAACCACTAATGGTGGCTTATGGGAACGGATGCATCTATTAGAATTTGAACAAAAACTAATTAGGTTTTCAAAGTAAACTACTTATAGGGAATTCATGTCTATTGGAGATGTCTCTCCATCTCCAATAGACGCCCACGACCTGACCTATCAGGTCGACCACAGTCCTGGAAGGCTTTCTCCTCCGCAGGACCCGTCGTAGCTGCAAGCAATCTTAAAAATATCCAATATAAATACATGTAGAATCCAGAACAAAGAAGTGAAACTCTGTGTGAAACTCGGGCTTGGCTCACATTTTTGTACCTAATAGAAATCAGGACGGGATGAATTCCGAGTTCAACACTTGGTGATTTTAGTACCCACTATCTGCTAGAAGGATTGCCGAGATTATTTTGGAAAACGAACTTATCAAGATTTAGGCAAGGAAAATATTGTTATCCGTGCTGTTTGTTTGTTTGTATGCATAGACGAAGATAAGATCAAAGAATCAACAAAGTAGAATAAATTAAGTACAATTTTGATACGGTATTTCAAGTCAGTAACAGATCGTCGTCTAGCATTAAATTATCAGCAGAATTCCAGATTCAAGTAGGGAATGAGGAGGAATGGTCCGAATGGGGCATTAATAGTCGAGTGCATCCCAGCTTGAACCGACCATGTTTGGACCAGAAATAGTCGGGTACATTCACTCAAAAAGTGATGGGGCTTCGTTATCATTAAAAGGTACTCAAAGCGCGTGAGTCCTACATTTTTCTCTCGAAGCATATGGGTACAACTTATAATGTGTTTAGGGTAGCGTGACAACTGCAAGAGGGTCTACAATGTTCGCTTTTAAATGAACGATCGAGATGTGATAGACAAGTGCCACGTAAGCTATTTTATTTTTACTAAATTTGGTGCTCACAAACCAATGTAGTCAATATCAGAATTCGATTTGTCTCGGTCGAAATTGAGATACTGGTACGATTTTGTATCAGGAAGATTATTGTTGAAATATCGGCAAATATCGGTTCACACATTTTATATCTATAATTTCATAAAAAAAAATACTAGTTTACATTTTATATCTATAATTATATTTTAACACATTTTATTAAACTTTTTTTCACGAAGTTTAGAATTTTTTTTTGTACTCATCCAAAATATATAGATCCATACAAAGTTCAAACTGGAAATACAAGAGAAACAAGAGCAACTTCAAAGTTCATCGTCTAAAATGCTAATTAAACAAGGATATTACAATTCTAATCAAGATCATTAAACTCACCATAGATATCATCTGTATTAACTCCATTATTCCAGTCATCACCAAGTAGTCCTCTATCAGTGTCGCACATCAATTGATCAATATCATATCCATCAAGGTTAGTGTTAGTTGGATAATTATACTTACTTCGAGAACTACGAACTGACTCACTTACTTCACTAGCAATCTCCTGCAAATCATCCAAAGTTACCTTATCACCTTCCACAAATCATCCAAATTTTGTGGATCCAACTATCCACACTTTCATCACGCTAATCCAGAAAATAAGACCACGAGCTTTCCCATCATCATTATATTCTTGGATTTCTTTGAAACGACGCTATAATTTCTTGTTATATTGGATAAAGACACTATCATTCAATTTCTGTTGTTTTATGAGATTTCATTTCTTTGAGTACAACTGAAATACGAAAGATAAATAGGTAAATATGCAACTGAAATACAAAAGATAAGTAAGTAATTCAATTGAAATACGAAAGACAGTAAGCATTATGAAGTGCTGTATTAATGCAAACAAAACTAGAACTGTTATTATAAGTGCTATGGTAGTGTTTTGAGTGATGCAAGTGGCTGTGCATAATTAAAACCTGACGCCTAACAATCTGCTGCTAGGACCAACTTGAATATATGTGCAATCAGTCATCCAAGCTGAATACAGCAAAAAAAAGAAACAAGTAGTTTACATCATTATCCACATTTATAAGCCATGGCTCTGTGTGCTAATAAATGAAACAATATGATGCATTGATGAAGCTAATGTCAACGTCCCTTGTCCTACAACATGACGCCCTGAAACATACAAATCTAATGTCAACGTCCCTTGTCCTACAAATGAAACTGCATCGAAAATATACTAGTCAATGCAAAAGATGAGAATACTTACATTCTGAAATCTGCTCCAATTTCGTTCACATGGGGAAGAAGAACAAGTAAGATTCAATACCCTGATTGCAAAAAAATTTAGGCTTGGGACATCGATTCCTCCATATGTAATCCACCAATCATCTGTCATAAATACAGACAAAGTAGTTCGTCAATACAAAGTTATATAACACAAACGTAATCAAATTTTAAACTAACAAAACATAAAAAACTTACGAGGTTGATCTTTATCTATTCTTATTATGCAAGGCTGACTTCCCAAGATACCAACAATATCACTATATTATCTCAATTCACCCGTAGCTTGATCCAGTTCATCTTTATTGGTTATCATCCTTTGCATTGTTGTATGAAGTCCCTTTTTGATTTCTCTGTACTTTGGATCAGTATCCATCTCACGAGCTTTGATATTGTAGAATACAGAAGGATTCAAATAATAAGTCGCACATCATGATTAAAGTTTTTATTCCATCTTTTCTCAAAGACAGCCTTAAATATATCCCAAGTATCATTATCTTCACGAAAGTTCCTTTCCAGTTGATCCCTTGCTATTCTCATTGCATCATAAAAAGAAGGCATTGTAGCTTTGCGCTCGATATCCACTAACCTTACAACCTTAACTAAAGGCTTCAACACACTACAAAAGTAATCAACATCTTCCCAAAATGTACTACTTGTAACAATTTTAAGTACATTAATTTCTACATTTTATTTTGCAAACCTAGATTTCTCCCACTTATCATTTACAAACATCATTTGCAAAGGAGTTTCATACTTTTGAAGACTTTCTGGTGTGTAGTTTTGAGTTGCAAATCTAGTCTTTATAGACCTATGTAAGTCTCTATCTGTCATCTCCCCCATCAAACTCAATACTTGAAAATGAGCATAAATATAGGTAACGAGTCTCTTACCTAATACCACGAATGTCTTGATTCGTGAGAGCTTGGAACCAAGCTTTTCTAACATCAACTAAACGCAATGAGCAGCACAAGGAGTCCAAAATTTATTCAGGTAATCAATCATTAAATCTTTCCCTGCCTTTTTAAAGTTTGAACCATTATCGGTAATGAACTGAACTACATTTTCTTTCCCAACATCATTAATTAACTCTATTACAAGCTCAAATATGTAATCATCATCATTGGTTCTGTTTGACGCATATACAACCTTCAAGATAACTGACCCTTTCAGAAAATTCACCAAAAAGTTAATAAGACGTCATTTTTTCCCATCCGTCCAACCATCAGACATGATAGAACATCCAAACCTCTTTGAATGTACCCTAAATGTATCAATACATTTCTTCATTTTATCTAATTGTTCCTTGAAAAGATTTGTACAAATCTGATGGTGAGATGGGGGGGGGGGGGGGGGGGCATAGCTAATATCAAAAGAAAAACATAAAAAACATAAGTTAACATCTAATCAGATTCAAATGCTTATCTAAGAAGAATCACAGGAGTATACTTGTAACTTAGTCAGATGCAATTTGGTTCACGACATATTAATACAAAATGAGTACTCTCAGTAAACAGACCTCAATGACAAATTATATACAAGTTAAGTGAATGTATAACATTATTTAGATACAAAGTATAAACAAACCAACTGCTTACCTTTCCCATATTCTCCAATTGCATAATTTCTTTGAAACTTGGGCAAGGAACGGTGTTAAAAGATCGAATTCTCAGTCATCCAAGCTGAAATGCTTTTCCATGCAGTTTTCAGTAACTTCTCTTTAGCTGAACTATTTCTTTCAAGAGTGGCCTGCTGAGTTTTCTGGTGGTCTGTCTTCATGAATAAATCCATTGGATCTCTATTATTAATTTGGCTTATTCGTTTTCTCTTCGTCTGATTCGGAGCCTTCATCTGAGTTTGTACCACTAGTTTACTAACACTACCACTACCACTGCCCACCCTTCCATCTTTTTCAACTTCTTTTTACTCAACATAAGTATCAGCATCAGAGCCTTCATCTGAGTTTGTATGCTGATACAAAAAATCAATATTCTCCCTATGAGTTTTCCTGGTCCTCTTTACAGAATACTCCTGATTAATTTTGTTTATAATGTCAATTGTTGCGCTACCACATGGTATAACATTCCCTATCCTTTGTATGATATGCTTCTTAAGCCTAGTGATTCCACCACCACGGAGTTCTTTCGAACGTAACAAACAAGTAATCCAGGTTGGATGCTCTGGATTTTTGCATTCTCCCCATCTCCATCGCCATGCCATATATTTAGTTTGTGTAGAAGATGGAGACAACAATGAGCCACATGTAGAGGGTGTAGTGCTTGAATTGGATGCATTAGAAGAATCCATAATCACAACCTAAAGTACCAAAATTGAAACAAAATAAGTTAACACAAGTTGAGGCAGGGGTTAAAAGCAGTAAGGCAATAAAGGGATTTGATGTGATAATTTCAACACCTTACTCTCCTACACACCAAAACACAGATTAAAAAAAAGTAATTAAAGTTTTATAAGAAGTCCATTACTTACTTGGATCAGTAGTTATTAACAACATAAGATCAATGAGCTCTGACACTGTTAGGTTGGTAATAGGATCCACCTTGATTGATGGATGAACAATCAAACCCTAATTAAACCCACAATATACCCCTAAATAAACAAGATAATTGGTTTATAGCTCAAACCACAAATATTAAGCAGAAAATAGTGAAGATTGAGAAGATAACGAACCTAAAAATATGTATTTGTTGAAGAAAAAGCTAGGGTTTAACCAGAAGTTATGACTCTCGCAGTCGCACGTGAGAAATGAAAAATAGACGAAGAGATTAGGAATGAGGAAGAGATTAGATTTTATTACACTGGAGCAAATCTACACCGTTGGATTTATTTCACTATAATCTAAAGGACATAATATAATATTGTTTGATATCAGATATATCGTATCGGTTCATATCGACCGAGAATTCCGGTCAAATACCGTATCGGCGGTATAAGCTGTTTCGTATTGGGTGAGTGCCGATACCGGTAATTTCGGCGATATCTCGGCCATCTCACTCGAGATTGATTACATTGCTCACAAATAATGCAGTCAATCTCGGATCTCGATGCCATCTTGGATGGGATTGTGACACGGAGACAACATGAAATCTTTGAGTATTTAATTCAAATTTTATACCTGTAATATATATGTCAAGTATTTTGCACACTTTAGATATATATA
>JAJJMC010004708.1:4016635-4028122 GCA_023531435.1 Papaver californicum | reverse complement strand
AATGTGAAGGTGCCTTTAACATTTCTCCAAAAATTCCTAAAAAGCAAGAAAAACCATAATAAGTACAAAAATTAAATACCAACAATATATAAAATTGAGATTAAATCGCACACAAAAATGTGTCTATCAGCGGTTAAAGGACGTCATGGATGGGATGGCACTGACGTTAGAAAGGGGTTGATGAGGCTGGCGCCGACGCTAGCGACAGAGAAGAATAGGCTGGTGCTATGGGCGCCAGCGCGAATAAGAGATTGAGATGGCGTTGTTAGCGTTAGAGAGAGAAGGGGAGGAAATATAACGTCATCATGAGGAATTGGTTTGCGCCGGCGGCGCCAGCATTGAGAGCGAGAGGGAGAGACGGTGTGGGAGTGAATGAGCCGACGACGTGGGAGAAAATCCGGTGCCAGCGTGAAATAATAGTGTTGTTATCTATGGCACCAACGTCATAGTCCGAAGTTCATGTCTATGGGTTGGTGCTCATCCATACTCACTCATTCTTCAATGCTTATACGTCATCTAGCTCTTGTTTACTAGTCTATCTCTACTGAGAGACGACCATAAATGCATTATATCCCAGTTTAGAGGCAATATTATGATAAATCTATATAACTCAGTTAAAAGTAGACACAGATAAACTCAGTAATTTATTTGAGGAATAAATATATAATTGATAAGTAGATCTAAAGTAATGAAGGTTCATATATGGATACCGTGAAGACAATATTACATCAAATATTGCTCAATGAGAGTCTAAATACTGATATTATATATAAAATATATCTATAATATAAAAAAATGTTGCATCTTATTATGAGACAAATCCGATTCTTGAAAATAGAACGTGGACGACCGGGTTCGCCGATTCGAGAGTTTGTATTTGGGAAAAATTCAAGCATTTATTTCCAAAACACATTGACGATAGAGATTATACCCTGACCCAATCACATGAAATCTGCATGAGACAAATCCGAGCGTTTATTTTTATAAGACTTTCGGTGGTAGAAATTATGCCTACGATTATTGGTTTCCTAATTTAACTGTATTTTTAAATTTAATTATGAATTTCCAACTCTAACTATAGTTCCTGATAATAACAACTCTCTAACACTAATCCTAACCGGCTAATCCTCGAAAGGGAATAAACTAATTTTTTTTAATATAATCTAAACTTAACCAAGTCGGGGCCATAGGTCCCATCCAACCTTTATACTAAACTTCCAGACCGTAAACCGGGGTAATACCTAGTAAATATATAGAATAAGTTGTGGAATACAACATTAGAATAGATTCGAGTCGCTCAATACTAGTAAGCAGTTTATCAAGGAGCGAGGTTCAAGTTGCTCTTTACTAGTGAGCGTTTCATTTAAGAGCGTGATATTTGAGAACAAGGTCAAGGAAGATAGTGACACAAAAGTATGCCCTGAGTATTTCGTATGGTCAGAGACCATCTAAGAGGAGTTACAACAAGCACCAATGACATTCTGAGAACTAGTTTGCTCTATACTGGTAGGCAATCCATCTAGGAGTTATTCAATCAATAGAGATTTAATACAAAAATAGATATTGAGTCATACATTACATATATATGGATATTGAGTTATATAGTAAATAAATATATATATATATATACACAATACTGATTTCAGCTGGATGAAGCTCTAGCATATACATTTATAGAGGGAAGGCACAGGGATGATCACCTATTACTATTAGTAGAATCTGTATTCTTAATTTCTTTGTGGAACTAAAATTGATGTATGGACTGTATATTTTTGATATAGATGCAGAGAAAAATTCACAATTTTTATATTTCTGATACGAAATAGGATAAATTTACAATTTTCAGCTTTGGCTTAAATCCACCATCAACATCGACTTACTTACGTGTTGCAACTGCAGTTATGGCTGTCAATGGGTACTCAATTACCCGGAATCAAACCGGAACCGGATGAATCGGGTCTAGGTCCCAAGATTAGACCTATTAACAATATTGTACCCTACGGGTAGAACAGGTAAGCTTTCGGGTCTTAACGGGTATCTGGTATCCAAATATGCTATTTTTTTTAGTAGTTTTATTTTAAATTTTAAGGTTTTTCCTAGTTTTGCTTGGAATTTTTTCCTTTTTCGTTTTTTTCTAAGATTTAATTTTTGATTAGAACGTTTATATAGATATAGCATGACCTCATATGAAAATTAATTAGATTCAAGCCAACATGAAGAAGATAAAATAAATTTATCAAAAGATATAATTGATTTTCAAAGAACCAATAACTTCCCGTACCTAATGGATATTTAGGTTTTTAATCGGGTTCGGTTTTGGGTCTAGTGATATCTGGAAGGAACTAGACTCGTTAACACCCCTAGCTGGAGCTGTCAGTATTAAGATATATGTAGCTGTAGCAGTGCTCACGGCTTACCTATGGGTCCTGCCATTTGTGAACGTTGAGCGGCAACCTGTGGGGTCTGCTGAAGCAATCGCATACTCCTCGAATGTTGAGGTATTATTTGCTTGCTGTATTACCTAGCAATAGCCGCCAGTGCTGTGGCTACACCTGCAACTGATAGCTGCATGAACTTTAGCTGTGTATAAATATTATGTTTTCTTTTTCTTTTTTTTGCTTTATCTCTTTCACCCATTTCTTCATTGGTAGATTCTTTAATGGGTTACCTTCCAAGAAAACTGATGCAATTCATTTCATTGATTAAAAGGAATTCACGATCATGTAATGGATAATTAAGTCCAAGACTACCGGAACTGAACCAAAAACCAATTCGGCATCCCGCTGGGTCAGTAACCAAACCAAATCAGAAGCTAAATAGTATGATTTCCTATTGAATCGGGTCTTCCTCACTCGAAGCACAATCATTCCTCAATTTTCCTCTCCGCATTTTGCAATGTTACAGCTTTAGTAGTGTTGCCGAGGTTCAGTGCATAATTATCCTAATATTGCAGAACAAATGTTATTCAAGAACGTCACAAGAGAGAAAGAAAGTTCTCTTTAATCTCTTCCTGGTTTAGGAACAAGAAATTAAGTAATCACAGGGGTCAGCAAAATTTCGACCAATTTGCTCAACGAGATCCAATTATCATTAGTTCTTTGGCCCTACAACTGAATATAGAAGGTAACCGAAAGAACATATAATAGGTTAACAATGTACCGTATAAATTAGCAAATACTCTATTGACTGCTTCAGAATTAAAGTTGCACGAACAAAAGAGACAGAAGACTCGATAACAGAAACAACCGAGATACAATCACACGACATTTTCTCTGTTTTTGTAGGTTATTTCAACTAAACATAGAGAAAACAGACCAGCATAAAACATCAGTACTAGGATGATTCAAGGCTCCTGAATTATGTTTTCAATTCCTCTTAAGATCTGTGATCCAATTCTGGATCAAATTCACTGTCAGAATCCTGGTCCGAACCCTGCTCTGGATCCTCACCCTCCAACTCATTCTGGGCAAATAGATCTTTTCCAACAGGGATGTTAGAAATATTAATATGGAAATGATTATATTTAGGGAATCAAATTCCATAATATCCGTAATTTCTTATTGTTAATATCTTCCTATTCTAGGAACTGTTGTACAAATATAAGTAGCCTTGTAATCCCTGTATTCAAGATATGTGAAAATATAGAGAAAATTCTCCAAAGATTGTTTTCTATTTCATCTTGGTATCAGAGCAGGATTTTTCGATCAATTAAAAATCGATCTTCCTCGACGCTCATCATCTACCAATCGTTCATCACTATTGTTACAGTCATGGCAGGATCTGAAGACAGTAGAGTCCATACTGGCGACCCCGCTACAACAGATACGACGCTAGCGGCTCTTTTGGCGGCACTACTCTCAAACCTACCACAATCAAACAACAACATGCACAAGCAGTATGTTCCTACAATTCATCTAAGTATAAAACTCAATAAGAACAATTAATCCCTGTGGTCTCGGTTGATCCGTATGAAGATTGGCGGCCAAGGGAAGCTACATCACCTCACAGGCGTTCCGGAGCCACCTGGAACCGATGATTCTGATTACCCACAGTGGGAACAAGACGATTTAATCGTCTGTTCGTGGATGCTAGATAATATGGAGCCGGATATGGTGCAGCAGTATGCCGAATTCCCGACTGCAAAAGAACTCTGAAGGGGGCTGTTTGCGACTTACAGTAAGGGAAAAGATGACGTTCAACTGTTCGATTTAATCGTTCGAGAAAACAGAACCAAACAAGGAATTGATTCCCTTGAAACTCTGTACGGTAAACTACAGAGGCTATGGAGGGACATTGAGTTACGGGATCCAAATCCTATGAAATATCCAGAGGATATAACAATATGAAACACAAAGCGAGCAGAAACCAAATTATACTAGTTTCTGAATGCTATCAGTGACGAATTTGACCAAGAAAAACGAGATCTTCTCCGAAAAAACCCATAACCTGAGGTGGAATCCGCATATGCCACTATACACCACCGCTGTAACGAGCTACACCACCAAGCCGCAATCAGTCGCCGGTAGAGGGAAATCATCTCGTAGCGGCGGCGTTGACCGGAAAAACATGCGGTGTAGTCACTGTGGCAAATTCCGTTATAGCAAGGAGGAGTGCTATCAGTTATTGGGTTTCCCGAAGGCTGGAGGAGCCAACGGAAGGAGGGGATAGGCGCCGGGAACATGACCACGGCGGAGATTGGCAACCAAGGAGGAGAGAAGGGCGACGACAGTGAGAAGGAGGAGCAGCCAGGTATGTCTTTTTTCGGGAAGTCGACCTGTACTCCTCAGGCCTTTGCAGCTCGGGTATCTGAACCTAACAAAATTAATCGGTGGATATTTGATTGTGGCGCTACTGGCACTATGACATATGACAGAAATGATTTTATTAGTTATTCGGTACCGAATAGGGAAATAATTCAGAGTGCAAATGGAGATCTCTCACAGGTTCATGGAGAGGGAACTATTGCATTGTCTCCAACACTACAGAACTGTCTCTATGTGCCAAATTTTTCTTGCAAGTTACTCTCTATTAGTCATGTGACAAAAGAGCTAAACTGTATGGTACTAATATATCTGAGTTTCTGTTTGTTACAGGATATTCAGTCGGGGAGAGTCATTGGACGTGGTGCTGAGCATCAGGGAATGTACTATGTGAATGAAGTGGCTCAACACGGAACTACAACGCTTGCTCACGGGACAGTTGACAGGCAACAATGGCTGTAGCATCGAAGGTTGGGGAATCCATCTGCAGGGTATCTCCATACATTATTTCCTAAATTGTTTCCATACAATAAAAAAATATCCTGTGAGACATGTATACTTGCTAAGAGTCATAAACAGTCTTATTCACAGTCTGATTCTAGAGCTAAATATGTATTTTCCCTGATTCATTCGGGCGTATGGGGTCCCGCCCCGAATAACGGTGTATGCATGTTAAACAGTGGTTTCAAGTATTTTGTGCTCTTTATAGATGATTTTTCTCGGATGACTTGGGTATATTTTCTCAAACATAAATCCGAAGTTCCGTCTAAATTTATAGAATTTCACAACTTCGTTCAAACTCAGTTTCATACCTAGATTCAGGTATTCCGTTCGGATAACGGAGGAGAATTTGTCAATTCTACTCTTAAGCTGTTCTTCCAAGAAAAAGGTATCATTCATCAGACTTCGTGCCCGAATACCCCACAACAAAATGGCGTAGCGGAAAGGAAGAATCGTCACATTCTTGAAGTGGCAAGAGCAATTATGCTCGAGTCACATGTTCCCACCTCTTTTTGGCCTGAAGCGGTTGCAACCTCAGTGTGTCTCCTTAATCGGTTACCCACTAAGGTATTAAATCTTCAAACTCCGCTTCAAGCCTTATCCATTCGTATGAGTGTTCTGACAGCCTTGACACTCCAACCTCGTATTTTTGGATGTTCTGTTTTTGTCCATGTTCCTAAATAGAACGCTCTAAGTTTGATCCCTGCTCTATTAAATGTGTCTTTTTGGGGTATGTGATCCACCAAAAAGGATACCGTTGCTATAACCCTCGTAGTCATTGTATGTATACCACGATGGATTGCGATTTCCTTGAAACTGAGTCCTACTATTCCACCCAATCTACCGTCCAGGGGGAGAGTCCTAGTGATCCATTAGATTGGTTGAGTCCTAGTAATCCATTAGATTGGTTGAGCAGTCCAGTGTGGCCCGAAACAATCCCAAAAGAGCAGGTAGGCGGAACCACCGAGACGTTGACTCCCATAGTACAAGTTTCTGATGGCTTGGACACGTCACTCCCGGCTAGTATCCCTAAGGTTAGTGTTTCTAATGTGGCTTGTGTTTTTAGAGACTCACTCTTCAGCACATAACTCTAATGATACTAGTACAGAGGTTGCAACAGTACAGGAGACGGTTGAACCAAATCAAGAGAAGTATGTGTTTCCAGCACGGAGAACCAGAGGCATTCCTCCTGTTCGGTATGAACCGGAATACAGTCCGAAAGCCAGTCGGTACCCAATATTGCACATGCCTTTGTTGCAGCTATATACACTCAGGAGGTTCCTAGAACAGTAGAGGAAGCGCTTGAGAATCCAGAGTGGTGTCAGGCTATGAAAGTAGAGATGGGGGCATTAGAAAAGAACAAGACTTGGGAGAAGTGTGTTCTACCACATGGAAAGAGAGAAGTTGGATGTCGATGGGTGTTCACTGTGAACCACCGTGCGGATGGATCAGTCGAGAGGTACAAAGCGAGATTGGTAGCTAAAGGCTATACTCAGACAGACGGTATCGACTATTCAGAAACTTTTTCTCCGGTTGCTAAAATTGACACTATCAGACTCTTGTTTTCAGTAGCAATTAATTGTGATTGGCCACTCCATCAGTTTGATGTAACAAATGCATTCTTGCATGGCGATCTGAAGGAGGAAGTTTATATGGAGCCACCTACAAGCTTCAAGTCAGGATTTCGAGATTCAGATGTATGTAAATTGAAGAAGGCCTTATACGGCTTGAAACAGTCACCTAGGGCATGGTTTGGAAGGTTTACAATTTTTGTGAAGAAGTATGGCTACAGGCATAGCAATTCAGACTATACATTGTTCCTCAAGAGGAGAGAAGTCAGTGTGACATGTTTGATTATCTATGTTGATGATATGATTATTACAGGAGATGATTCTTAAGAGGTATCTCAACTCAGGAGGAATTTATTTCGGAAGTTTGAAATGAAGGACTTGGGAAAGCTCAAGTATTTTCTGGGGATCGAGGTAGTACGTTCAAAAAGAGGTATCTTCATTTCTCAAAGAAAGTACATACTGGATTTTTTAGTTGAGACATGTCTGCTCGACTGTAAGCCTGTAGATACACCTATTATGGTGAATCATGGGTTGAAGATAGTGGATGGGGTAGAACCGGAAGATCGTACTCGATATTAGCATCGGGTAGGGAAAATGATTTACCTTTCTCACACACGGCCTGATATTGCGTATGCAGTAGGTGTTCTGAGTTAGTTTATGCATGAGCCACAAGATGATCACATGGAGGCTGCCTTGAGGGTTCTTCGATATCTGAAGGTGTCTCCAGGCAATGGAGTTCTGTTTCGAAAGAATGGTCACTTGGATGTAGAAGCATATACAGATGCCGACTGGGCAGGTAGTCCGATGGACATGAGGTCAACTTCAGGTTACTTCACTCTGGTTGGAGGGAACTTAGTCACCTGGAAGAGTAAAAAGTAGAAGGTTGTGGAACTTTCAAGTGCTGAGGCGGAATTCTGAGGGATAACTCGAGGTCTGGCAGAGGTGTTGTGGTTACGGAAGTTGCTAGCAGAGATTGGGTTTGCGGTGAAAGAAGCATGCAAGTTGATGTGTGACAACCGTGCAACCATTAGTATTTCAGAGAATCTAGTACAGCATGACCGCACGAAACATGTTGAGGTTGATCGTCACTTTATCAAGGAGAAATTGGAGAATGAGATTATCGCTCTTCCTTTTGTACGTTCTGAAGATCAACTAGCAGATATTCTCACTAAGGCCGTAAATGGGAGGATTTTCAGAGAGGTTTTGTGCAAGCTGAATATTGGTGATCCTACTATTCAACTTGAGGGGGAGTGTTAGAAATATTAATATGGAAAAAACTATATTTAGGGAATCAAATTCCATAATATCCGTAATTTCTTATTGTTATTATCTTCCGCTTCTAGGAACTGTTGTACAGATATAAGTAACCTTGTAATCCCTGTATTCAAGATATGTGAAAATATAGAGAAAATTCTTTAAAGATTGTTTTCTATTTCATCAAGGGATACATTCTAGCTGCTGTGACGAGAACGAGAACGAAAACGTTTGCAATCTTCTACAGATGGACTCATAGCAGCCTTTTCCTCATATGCATCTATATATGGAGTGCAAAAGTAGTTAAGAGTCTAGTAACTACAGCAACCTTGAGTAACTTGATAGCGTACAGTTGTTGAGACTTGTAGCAAAAATAAAGGTACGACTATGCACAAGAATACAGAAAAGAATCTATAGATATATAGTATAAACAATATCAATACCTTGAGATTTATTGGCCTTCTTAAGTAGAGATTCATAATTGTCCGCCAAGAGCTTTGGACGCTTCCTCTTCCCTTTTGGTCCAAAGGCATCTTTGAAGGGCTCATATGCATCTATGGATTGAAAAATTGGTTAGAACCGAAGTAACTAGCAATCTTTTACTAACATGATAGTTCTGAATCATTGAAACTTAAATCAAAAATCAACAAGATAAAAGTGTGACAAGAATACAGAAGTGAACATATAAACATAAACAATATTAGTACCTTGAGATTTACTGGCGTTCCTAAGTAGAGATTCATACTTGGCCGCCAAGAGCGTTGGACGCTTCTTCTTCTTGTTAGGTCCAAAGGCATCCTTGAAGGGCTCCTAAATATGAAATCTAGTTTCCTATCGAAAAGGAAAAAAAAACTTGCACATTATGAAGATGACAATGAAAGCCAGGTGCTTGGTTTCTCAGCTAAAAGTTGCAGAAGTGAGCACAATCTTAGAACTGAATATTAACAAGATGAAGAAAGGTAGTTCTGTATCATACCGGCCGCAGAAAAATGATTCAATTCGATTAAGGCATATGTAGTTAATGCACAATTCTATGCTCTGAACAATTGAAAATATAAGTATTCAGCAGCGGCACTGAAAATAAACCAAAACAACAGTTACCTTTTCAAGATCAAACAAATCAGACATGGACAGCATTTTTAGGTTCAAGGTAATTTTGTAGTTATTCCAAAGCCTTTGAGTGAGTGAATCTCGAATTTCAGCAAGCTCTCTCCGTTGTCTCTTTGGTATGACAATAATTAGATGAATAAAGAAAGTTGATCACTGAATTATCTCGCAAAAGTATTACTCTTCATAGAAAAGGTTACAATTACAACTAATCAATACAATTTCCCTCTCCAGATAAACTTAATTTAACCATTTGAGTCTATGTTTTTCGATATGAACCCTCTCCAGATAAACTTAATTTAACCATTTGAGTCTATGTTTTTCGATAACTTCGTATCAGCAGTTAAAGCTTATTTGAGTCTATGTTTCTCGAATGTCACCATCAATGTTAAGTCTTGGAATTTTGATTGGGGAGACGAAAGGCTTAATCGAATATGGAACAACATACCGGTCGCAATATGGTGGTGTATATGGAAAAAGCGAAATGCAAGAGTATTTGATAACAAAACGGAGTTTGGTAACCCTCATTAGAAACGTTAAACTTCAAGCGTTCTTTTGGGCCGAATCAAACACAAGTATGTTAGGCCTAACGGCAAGTATAATGATCGCTTTATGGGACTCCTTATTTCGTAACTCTTGATTTTGTTTCTAGATTTCAATACCGGGTTGAGCGGCTATTAGCTGCTTTATGTTATCGTTTGTATTCATTGGCTTGAAGTACCCCTCTTAAGTACCTCTCTTTTCAATGAATTTCCTCTTTACCGATAAAAAAAAAAGAAAATAAAAAGAAAAGCATTAAAGCTAATTACAATTAATATAGCGAAGGGAAAACTACAGACATACCATGCACTGTATCCGGAGGATGTATTTCTTGCGAGCCTTGCTTCAGAATCTTTCGTTTAAGTTCGGTAATATACCTCTTGAGCCGCTCTGGTACTGTAGCAGTATCTTGGATATGTTTCGATTTTCCTGAAAGATTAGCTTTCCTCTCGTTCTTCTTCACCGCCATATTTATCAACCAACAAACTTACGGTACTAATTAAACCAAACAAATTATAAGTCCCTCTCTATCATACAAAACTTAGCACCTAGACAGAAAGATCAGCAAAGTGAACACTAATCTACTTACCTTGACCCCAAAAAAAAAAAAAACCTTACCACAATCGATAGACAGCAAGGATTCAAACCAGGTTTGTACACAAGTCACAGGCTAAGGTTGTGACCCTTTTTCGCAGGAAAACTCACATTTTTCGCCGGAAACCTAATACAGGAGCTTATCATAAATAAGATAAAATAATATCATCAGTTAGTAATTTAAAAAGTTACATATCCAATTATTTTTCATAATGAATAAACTGTCCTCATTTAACTAGTAATAATTATTTAATTAGGTAAGATAATTTAGTGTTAGTTATTGTGTTACATTAATGATTTTTATTTGTAGTTAGTGACTAAGGTATGACCCGTGCCGTTTTATCGTTAAAAATATAGATTTTTTAAGTTAATTTTTGGTGCACCTGTAGGTTCCAGTTTTAATTAGTTTGTATATTGAACTGCTTAAGCTATGTGAATTTTTTTGGATTCATCGACCTAAGCTCACTCTGCAAGTTGGTGACTATATTGTGGGTTTTTGATTCTTCTTCTTCACATATAACACAACAAGGTAATACCGCATGTTATGCTTATTCCATGACCTGAATTATTGTTGATGCAATTCAAAATATCAGTCCTAGATATATGTCTGGATAGTCTTTTACGGTTAGCCTAATCATAGGTTATGTTCCAAATGCATTTTTTTATGCAGGGTTTTATACTTGGAATACCCATTGTGAAAATTGTACTCTTAACGCAATTTCGAAGCAATGATTTCCCAGAATGGGTAATCGAGGTCCCCGTGGAGGTATTTAGAGCGAGTAGATTTGCCCCCGATGATAATAAAACAGTGATTGCTTACTCCAGTTGCTTATATCTTGTAATTGAAGTAGGAGTCCATGGCGTCCTTTAATTACCTTCTAAATCCTGACATTACATATTTATTTGTATTTGGTAGAGTGGATGGCACTAAAACCCCAACAAATTTGGAGCCCCTAGTACTATGGATGTTGATAATAGGACAAACAACCCCAACCTTCCAGAGAAATCAGTATAGTTGTTATCATTTCAGATGATGTTTTCTTTTCGCACTATTAAAATGCGAAACCTATTGAAGTATTTGAATGCACTTTGGTCTCAATCGAGTAAATGCAATGTTGATATGCCTTGAATCATTTGTTTGCCGGAATACAACGGGGAGT
>JAJJMC010004708.1:3911935-4006635 GCA_023531435.1 Papaver californicum | reverse complement strand
CCCCCCCCCCCCCCCCCCCCCCCCCCCCCCCCCCCGGGGGGGGGGGTGGGGTGTTGGTGGGAGTTACCTGAGGAAGTGTGTGAGGAAATTGGAGAAAAGAGTCATAACAATCCAAAAATAACAATCCTTATAGAGAACCCAAGTCCAGCGTCACATTCAGGAATTCAATCAAGGTAAAAAAGAAAAGAAAAGAATCCACTGCGAAAGCCCTATCTATGTCTACGAAATGGAAATAAAAAAACTTAAAATCTTTAGAAACGAAGGAAAATGAAGCGCCTTTGGAAGAGAAGTGAATTAAATCCAAAAGCTGGTAGGTTTGGGTTGCAGAAGTGAATCAAGCCGAGAACCTAGAACAAAGAGATCATTTTGAAATCTCTTTTTCTCTTTGAAGCATCTCTATTTCAGTTATCAAAACATTCATTGCACTAGAGTCTCTAATCTTTATGATATCCATTGATAATATAGACTAAGAAAAATTAAATGAGTTCAATCTCCAAAATCCAATCTCCCTCTCTCCCCAGAGAATCATTCCAAGAGGATCAGAAAAGTAGTCTCAGTGTCTCCAACGACCATACCTATCTCAGTAAACTCACTCTTTTTTATACTTATTTAATTAATTATCTGAATTAACATAATGAATAATAAATCAGACAATTTCTGGTAAAAATTATTCCAGTTTTCCGTGATTCAATTGGTCACTCATCATGAGATCTCGATCTCAATCAAATTATCATCCATTTCTTCAACTTCATCATCATCATGATAATCACGAAATCTATGATTATCAAAACTATTTCTTTTTTCATCATTTAATTCTATCTCAATTAACCCCCTTCTTTTATCATCTTCTTCATCCTCTCATCTATAACACATATTCTTTGGTGAATCCCATCCATTCATCAAATCAAAATCATCATTGGATTCACTCCCTGTATCATTTACTGTCACCTCCTCCTTTCCATCTTCTTTTTGTCCTTCATACTCCTCGTAAATCACGTCAAGTGGTGCACTAAGATTCCAATACTCAACAAATGACTCAGAAAAAAACGATGCTTTTTTATCAACAAATGTATCTCCTTTTTTTTTTCTCTGGTTCGGAACTGATAATATCAAGAAGCTCATGATCTGATATTGATGATGTGGACAAAAACTGATTCCCGTTTTCTAATTTTGGAGTCGTTTCTAATCTAAGAAGAGTTGAGATAAATAATAATTCCAGTTGAAATTAATACAGGAGAGAATATAAGATTGAGAAAAAATCGTGGGAAATAGAGGAGAATTAAACTGTATAAAGCAACGGTAATTGAGAAGAGAGGGTGAGAAGTGAGTGATGATAGAAATACATGTGTTCACAAAAAACTCAGTCGACTCAATTAATATATTCGCTGATAATGATGGTGTTTCGTAATGCTTCTTCTCCATAATGAAACGTAAGAACAGAGGATTGTGAAGGTGTCGGAGAAGAAATGGAATATAAGAGAAATAAGAAAAGCAGGAAATAAGAGAAGCATGAAAAAATTGGGTAGATTTTGTGAATTTTTTGGGTGGAGTTACTCCTTTTGTTTCAACAAAAATATTACCATCATTTCTCATTTTAATCTAAAAATAGATCAAAATAAAAAAAAAATGATACTAACATTTTTTTCCTAAATCAGAAGTTGTATTTTTTTTTATATCAATTAACGGAATTGCCATCCTTAGATAAGTGTAACTTTTTGGATGTTCTTGTATATATCCTAGAAATACTAACGGGACCTCTTTATTTATGTACCCACAAAACTGATTTACCTACCCCATCAGATCTGCAAAATTGGTGTACCCCTGGAAGAGAAACGAAAACAGAAACTCATCTCTTTACCGTGAGTTCTTCTTCTTCCCTCTCTTAACCCCTTGAGCCTCCCAGCTTCTTTTTCCATGGGTTGATCAAGTTTCTGGTCTAAATCCCACATACTTCCTCTATTCTCAGTACTCTCTTCATCAATTGATGATGGTACATTTGTTGTCTCCATCACTCAAAATTCCCTCAAAAATCCTAAAATTGAATCACTGATTAGATGAATGAATTGAAATTGAAGTAAACAAACCCATCTTTAATTAATTATTGAGATTCTCCACTATGATTATGATTGAATGAAATGAAACCCATTAACCCCAACAAACTCTTTCTTCTTGTTGTTACAGCGATGAATTAAATCACCACAGAAATACTACTCCCTCCCAACAGGAAAACAACAAGGCCAAATCTAGGTTTTCTATTTTCTCCCACAAATCTCAGCTTTATATTACAAAGTGGGTCCAGGACTCCAGCTTAAATCTGGGTTATCTCTGCTTTTTTTTTGATCCGTTCACGATTCAAATTATGCCCTAAACTTTTTGAAAGAAATATTTTGTACAGATTCTCATTATACTGTATACCCATATATAGATTTTTTTTCTTTTACAGTTATATAACAAATTTGGGTATCACTATAAACAAATTCAAATTATTTTAAAATTTTCCTCTTTACTAAATAGTAACTAACATCCCCAAACTAAAAAAGCTTACCCATTTTGAGTTATTTTAAAATTAAACCGTCGGATCTTCCCCACTTTCAAATTCAGCCGTCAAGCAAAACCCTCGTTTTGTGTTGCCGAGACATGCGCCTGATTTTCAAGTCACCTTTGTAAACCGAAGTGAGCCTTTAATCTAATTATATCCGTCCAGATCATATATAATATAATTATAGCCGTCGAGATGATGAATGATTTCGATATAATTATCAAATAATTGTAGGAGCTTTATTTAGTTTAATACTTTGTAGGGACTAAAGTAGAAAGTTTATATAAAACCGAGTTTTAGCAGAAACTCGATTTTTTCTCCTCCTCTTTCTGCAGCTCTGAGAGGCGAAAATCTGACAGTTGATGTAGACGATGATGCTATTACCAGATTAAGCCTTAATCAACTCACGAATTTTTCTTCTCCACCTTCGATTCATATTTGTTAACCAATCAGATCGATTTGTAACCTAATTTGATTTCACAGATGGTTGTTTTTTGAAATTAGGGTTTCAATTGAGTAAATTAACCAACAAAGATTGAATTGATACCAAACATCGATTTGAAGAGTTCGACTGCTTAAACGGGTTTGTTTTCTTCTTTTGATTTTGTTTTTGTTATTTTCTTAATACAGGCTCATTTGAGGTATCAGATCTTATACATGTTTATTTGCATTTTGGTTTAAATTTGGTTTAAGTTCAGAACATCAGCGACCTGAACAACGCTTTCATCTGGTTACGTGAAACAGAAAGTCCTCTTCCTCTTCCAGTAAGGAAAATGATATATGGCCTGCGTGGCCTCTTGGAGCTCCAGTAAGAGATGGAATTGTTCCTACATGGCCACAACTCATAGATTGAAAAACCTGTCGTGCACTGTAAGTCAGAAAGTATTTTGAAATTTAATGATTTCTAATATCTTTTTCTTAGAATGCTTGAACATATACATTTAATGGCATAATCCCATAAACCACAAGATTTAAATATGCTTTTAGGAATAATATAAAATTGTGGTTCATTGTTTACATCTTTTGTATTAATTGCCTAAAAAATTTATAAGTAAATGCCAGTAGCTGATATAAGACCAGCCTGATGCTTTTGCAGAAAAAAATTGAAGAATGTTGCTGATGATATCAGCATAACAAATGTCAGGTACTAATATTCACAGAATCACATATATGATATGTAGAATATTGGTATCAAGTATTAATTTTGCAACTGTTAATTTTGCACTATGGTAAAAGGCAGAGAACAACATGACGTAATTAACTGAGGCCACAAATTTAACAAGGATTATCAAGTATTATTCAAGTTTGTATACACGAGAATGTTGTTTTGTGCTTTCCTACTCCTTGGTCGATTTACTTATAAGAAACTGAGATGTGAACCTGCACTACTATCTAGCTCATAAGAAACTGAGATGTGAACCTGCACTACTATCTAGCTCATATAGCTGTGTTAATAACGGAATTTTTCATCTTTGGAAGTCGTCAGTCCAATTTTGGATGTTATTGTTTCTATTATTGTTGTTGTTTATGTTTATGTTCAAATTCAGTGGTAAGCACCGATTGTATTTAATAAACTAAATTTTAGTTTTGATCACTGTTTTAGCAATAGCCTATAGTAGTAGTGGTATCAACATCTTCTCTACTCTCAATTGTAGTAATTATTTGAAAGTCTTCTTAAGAACTCATCAATACAGAAAGTGGTAGTCATCTGAACAACTTCTTAGCCAAACATATAAAAGAGGTTGCTTTGCAAGCCACTTACTTGCACCAGCACCATTCACTCTCCATACTTGAATCCCTTTCGCAGTTGTGTGTTTGTTCCATTCAATGTGATTTCCCCTCTCTCATCAATACAGAAAGTGGTAGTCATCTGAACAACTTCTTAGCCAAACATATAAAAGAGGTTGCTTTGCAAGCCACTTACTTGCACCACCATTCACTCTCCATACTTGAATCCATTTCGTGGTTGTGTGTTTGTTCCTGTTCTGCCGAGAGCCAATATTTTGCTGGCCATTCATTTCATAATGATAAACATCTATAACTAAGCAACAACTTGAAGATTTCACCAGAAACAACAACTTGCTTCAACTGTCATCTGAAGTGTATAACTACATGGGCTTCATATGAATGCTCACCCCATTTATAAATGCTCTCTTTGTTTTTATACGGTTATACCTTATATCTCTCTCCCTACCTGATCACTTTGTTGCACATTCTGTAGTTTACATAAAGTTCCCCATTTAAAGCTGAACTTATGGTAAAACATAACAGGGGAAGTTTTAAACCAGGAACAGGGTTTCAGAGTCAGTTACGAAAAAGAATTGGTCATTTTGGAAAGATTTTTTATTGCTGAAATTACCTGTATTTTACTTGGTAATACCAAGGTAGGTTTTAGATTCGGTGAGATGGTGTGTTAGCTTTTTTCTAACAAGATCTTTACTTATAAGTAATTATTTAAGAGTTTTTATTATGCCTTGATACTGATTTTAGCTAATCCAAAACATACAAACTCTCTTTTTAAAAATACGTAATTGTTTTAAACCGCAGGGACCAAATCAGTATTCAGAAGTACCAACCAAGGGATCAAATCAGTATTTAGAAGTACCAACCAAGGGATCGGTTTCTCATAGTGTTCTCATGATTGGTGTAATATGAATTGGTACCATTCGGAGTGGGTCGAAGGATATGCGCCGGTATATCGATGGCTGTTCAGTTGTTGCATTTGATTCTTGAAAGAGTAATTCATGAGTTTGAGATTACTACAGTAGGAAAAGTGATATGAGTGAAAGAATGGGATTTTTGTTTTATAAGAAATTGCCATTAGAAGTACTGATCAAATATGAAAATTATGTGAAGCCTGCAATATTTTTCATATTTGTTGCTATATATCTTTCCTTTCCCATATAATTTTCATGGAAAATACGCATCGAAAAACTAAAATTTGCCGATATGCAACGTATGTGCACTCCACTTTTAACTAATTAATGGGATATCATTAGTGTTTCTAAGGGTATATAAAAGAATGCCCTTGTGTAAAATTGGAAATGGTACATAAAAACATAAGTTACCATAAACTCAACTTGTTCTTTGGCACTTAAACCTCCAAGTTTATGGAAATGGAAATCTGGTTTAGGTAAACAAAGAAAATCTGATTTGTGCGGTTAATTTCTAAATATTTTATTTTTTTGATATTAAACTAATCAATTTATTTCTATCGAAAGATTTCTATGCTTAAGAAAAACACAGTACATAGCTTTCAAAAGCAATTACTAGATCAAATAACAAGAAACTCAAAAACCAATTACAATGAAATATACAAAAAGATAGTAATCTGATGAGAAGAGAAAGATAGAATTCCCACGAACATCGTATTAAATTATCAAATATAAAATAAAGTGAATGATTGGTGATAGAAATCAACAATCACTTTGAATGATTTTTTTCTTGGAAAAAATGCTCTTATAATATAAGAGCATCTATATACATCGATACATAGTTACACTTTTAGAAAATTTGTGTTTGCAAACAACTTGTGAGTATTATTAAAGATTCACATTCATAGGATATACTTTACCGTTTCATAAAGCTTGAGCTATTCATTTTAAAATTTTGTTTCATAAAAGTTGATATTTATCACTAAACAAGATAATATTTTTAATATTATTTTTTAATCGATTATTTTTATTAAATTTTAATATAAAAAAAATATATAAGTTGATAGTCATGTTATATTCATTTGTAGATGTTTTAAAGTGCTTTCCAATGACATAAAGCTTACAAATATCCGTATCATAGTTTAAAAGGTATATCATTTCTAAATTTTATTTATAAAGATATAACTTGAAAAAAATTAAAAATTATCTCCCGTCTTTATTTCTTTAAAAATTGTGTAAATTTAAAATAGCTTAACTTTTTATAAAAAGGGTGGAGTATGTTTTAACAAAAAATTTCATTGGTATAATGACTTTTTTCCATTTTAATTTTTTGAAAAAAATTGTTTTATGTCTATGTGTCCATATTGCACATGTATTTTGTTTGTGCTTCCCCATACTCACCAATTTCTTTAACAATTACATACTCCCTCCGTCCAAGTTATATAGGAATATTTTAGTTTTTGGTTGTCCGTCTATATAGGTATAGTTCTAATTCCTAGATAGTTTTTTTTTTCATATATACCCTTATTTATGATAGTAGTATTACACTAAAACTAATTTAATATTTCTAATTTTAATCAAAAAGTAAAGGACAATATAGAAAAAAATGATACATTTTTATAAATCTCAAGTTTTTTCTTAACATAACGGGAAGGTAGTCAAATGGGAATCTAAATGATTTTTAGAGAGTTCTCAAATCTATTGATAGTCAATAGAGATTCTAAGAGAGTCTCTTTATCTCCCTTGTTAGTGGATAAAGATTTTTTTTACGTCTTCTCAATTCTTTTAAAACTCCATGTTATTGGATTGAGATTTCTTAAGAGTCACTCAAACACCCTTGTTATTGGATTTATATTTATAAGTCATGGATTTGTAGATTTTCCATGGACATAGTCAAATGAGAATTGTATAGACTTACATAGATTTTTCATTTGAGTGACTCCCCGAGACTCTAATCTAGAGATTTCTAGTGATTCTATTAGAGTATTTTAGAGAGTCTATGTGACTTATAGATATAGATCTAGTGGATTTCTAGAGAGTCTTTGTGATTTGTAGAGACAAAAAAATGTATAACATTTAATAAGAAATTCAAAATATCTACCAACTATTTTATTATGCATATTACAACTTTAACAAAATTACCATAAATACCTAGTAAAATATGTGTCTATTGTCAAAGTAAATTTCATTGTTGTCCTATGATTATGTTTTCATTAATTTATTTATTCCACTCATCCCACCACTAAATAGAACATTTCGTAGGAGCAGACAGTCCACTTACGTATATCTATATATATGTGCAATCTTTTTAAGTATACATATCACACCATCTGTGTTTTCTTTTCTCATTTTTTTTCCCGTTTTTTTTAATTAATATTTTCTTCTCTTGGCCATGACAATAGCAACTACAAAGTACACGCGGTGTATTTTATGACAAAAATAAAAGAGAATGAATGACGTACAGTAAGTATAATATTATGGTTGTTGCTTGGTTGATTTAGCCTTTTGCTAATAGGGATAAACAACTAGCATACCTACTATACGATCGTTCCACATGGTAGTGGTTCCTAATTAACCTTGAGAATGATCTTTTATCACCGAGCTTCAAGAACTCCAAACGTATTTCTATTTGGTTTTACTCCCATATATAAGTATTTCAAAATCATATTTTTTTTCTAACCAATCAAAAAAAAAATCATTCCTTTTTCTAATAATTCATCATGTATATATAGCTTTTTTACCATTTTTTCCTCATAAGCTAGTTATAGCTAATATATGATACATGACTAGTATGTTAATTTAATATGTAAAAGCATAGATCAAATGTCAAGATTTTCTTGAGGATAATGCATCGTAGCTTAATTAATCATTAGTTTAAATATTCGATACACAAGAGAAAAGAAAAAAAACAGTTGCAACTATAAAATATAAAATCAACAATAGCTTCAAAGTCTCCCGAAATATCACCTATTTTGGAGAGACTTTGGCCATGCCTATTTTCATATAAAAGTCTCTCAAAGTCCCTGAAGATTATAAATCCATGACTTTAAAGTTTATATCCAATAACATGAGCATTTAATTTTTTTTAGAAGTCTCTAACCAATTACAAAGAGTTTTTGAGAATCTCAGAAACTTAAATAAAGTCATTATTCATTAACAAAGGTGTTTAAGAGACTTTTTTAAAGTCTCTAACGAATAATAAAAGATTTAAGATCTCTCTGAAACTCTTTGTAATTCTCAATTCACTAACCCCCTGATAGAGACTTTGGAGAACTTTTGTAAGAAAATAGGCATGATAAAAAAATCTCCTAGATAGGTGAGATTTTTGGGGGCTTTAAAATTTGGGTTATTTTCTCATAAGCATCAAATTCATATACAATTCTTCTTTTTATTGATTTTATAATGGTCTAGCATCCAAACTCGATTTGTTTTACATTCATTGTACACTCATTCTCTTTCATTTGTGTTGCGTGATAGACTCTGTCATGGTCAAGAGAAGAAAATATTGATAGAAAAAAAACGAAAAAAAACAGGAAAAAAAAACATAGATGGTGTGATACATATACTAACTTTTTTTGACAATCGACACGTATTTTACATTTTATTTATGGTGATTTTTTAACATTATAACTTGCATAATAAAAAAGATGGTAGATATTTTGAATTTTTTAAAAATATTATACATTTTTTTTCTATACAAATCATAAAAACTCTCTAAAAAATCAATAAATTTATATCTAGACTCTCTGTAATACTGTAATAAAATCACCTGAATTCTCTAAATTTCTAGAGAATCTCCAAAAGTCGCTCAAATAAACATCTATGAAAGTCTATAAAATTCTTATTTAACTACATCCTTGTAAGATATTCCTCTTATGTACCTATATAACTTGGACGAAGGGAGTATTTGATAATAACAGGCATCCTACAAATGAGAACAATGATATATACATGGTAAATTGAAGTGATCAGTCTCAATAAATGTTCATGAGTAGTGTGACATATGTAGTAAACGGTTAGCTCATCATCAATGGGGTCGAAATGGGTTTAGGGCTCCTAAACAATAATATCCATTAATTTCTTTCCCTTTTGCTTCTTCTGCATTTCAAAAAAGTAGATACCAACTTCTTCTTCTTTTTGCTTTCTGTGGGGATCTCATCTCTTTTGATTCTTGTGGGGAACTCATCTTTTTTTGATTGTTGAAGTCATTCCCCACCAGCTTTTCCCACAACTTAACTTGTAGCAAATGAAAAAGAATGCAAACGATTATTTTCTTGTGATGTTAACCGAGAGAGAATGGTTCTTTTCTTTATAAGAATTCACGAAAAAGGTCAATAACGTGTTCATTGTTTGAGTGAGGGGGTTGTGAACCAACTAATTGCCAACTTTAGTGTCTTTCTTACCTGCCATTGTTAATGCGGTTGGGCCCTATACGTTTTGCTTAAAAGAGCAAAAAGAATTAGTGTTAGTTGACTTGTATCCCCAAAACTCAACGGAGCACTAGATTTGTAAAGATTAAGAGCGAACGGCATGGTGGGAAAGAAGCCTCCTTCAAACGTCGACAAAGTAGAGTTCTCGCCTGAAATGACTACTGTCATCCGAGGAAAATAAATGGATTTTTAATATCTTGCTCCATAATAAAAAACCGAAACTTTGTCCATTATGATAAGAGTTCTCGTCGGTATCGTTTCACATTTTTTGTGGTCTAATACAATTTTTTTTTATGCCCCCTTGGTGTAGAAAAAAAGTATTGTTGGAGAATATTCCTGTAACAGAAGCAAACCAAATAGAAATTTGAAAGAGATTAATCGTTAGAACAAAACAGTACACTTCAGACAATCACACACACACAGAAGATGGAGTCGCCTGTTCAACAGACTGCCCTTAACTCGATATTTGTCGGGTACCCCTCTAGAAAGAGTGTTGCTATACCACTAGTGAGGACAAATCGAATCCAGGATAAAACCACCTGATACCAACCCAACTAGCAAAAACTCGTTGGCCCGTTGCGAACTTAACATCAGAATAAGAAAGAATTTTTTTTATCTACGTGCTCAAAACAAAGCAAGAAGAGGGGAAAAGACGACAGGATAGTAGCTGCGTCTGGGGTGATTGAAAATGAATTTTGTTTTTTCTTTTATAGGAGAAGAAGGCTTTTTATTTTTCAAACGGTAAGAAATATTTAATTCAAATAATTTAATTCGGAAACTTTAATTAAAATATTTTTGAATTAATTTGATTTAATATCCATTAATATAAAACGGTAGAAATTATTTATTGTAATAATTTTAAAATCTAAAACCGTTGGATCTTTTATGGGTACACGTATGCACTCGTAGGCACACGCTGAGGGTCGCGCCAAGGCTCGCACCAAGGCACACGCAAGCTCCGCAAGCCCGTGGCCCGTGGCCCGCAGTGCTTCAGTGCGAAGCACCGCACATGTGTGCATTTGTCCACTAGTCCATTTCCTAAGTCCATATCCAATCCACTAGTTCTTTTTGCTTATATAGAACGTTTGTGGTAATAAGGATAAACTTCCTCCTTGGTTTTCCCAATATGGGACAAACCAAAGGTTTCTCATTCACTAAGAAGTGAAAATGAATGGCTTTGTTATTTCCACCCCAAGTTTGGACTAGTGACCCTAGGTCCCTTTAAGATATTTTAAGTAACAAAATTAATTTTAAGTAACAAATCCATTTTTAATTCTAACAATCCCCCACATGAATGAAGAAAGCGATAAATCAGAAAATCGGAAAACGAGAAATACCTCTTAAGCAATAGGTGTCCATAAGGAATTGAACCTCTGCTTAGTGAGAAGTACCGGAACTACTTGATGAACAGTGAACGCGATGTCTTGAACTGCCATAGTTTGGTGTAATTCATCAATAGCTCCTTACGCGAGATATCTCTCAAGAGTGCTGTTAAGTTCACGCCGTTGTGTCCGTTTTGGCCCTGGACATATCCCGTTTCTCAGAATGCTCTAGAGAATCAGCTCAATTCTCATAGGAAGCGACCCACTTCCTCATTCATATAGGTGAGTTCTATCAAGAGTGTTAATTGCTACACCCCATTTCAATCTTAAAGTGAAACTATAGAACTCATTAATACTTTACTATAAGTCATCCTCACATGCAGTCACACTATCACGTCTACACCATAGGGAAGGGATAAAGAAAATAATTCCCTGATAGTGTTTAATTTTTTTACCCGCCACAAATTAGTTGTCTCATTCAAAACCTTGATCTTGGGATCTCCAGTCAGCAAGGTTGAGTATCCTTCATGGCAAGTTTTAATTTATGAGCTTAAGTCCCATCCCCCTTGATGCATTACTAACTATCTCCTTGGACAAGCCTTTCGTCAAAGGGTCCGCGATATTCTCCTTAGACCTCACAAAGTCAACAGAAATAACGCCAGTTGAGATTAGTTGTTTTAGAGAATTGTGTCTTCTCCTAACATGAATAGATTTTCCGTTATAGTTGCTGTTTTTAGCATTAGCTATTGCAGCTTGATTATCACAATGTATAGATATAGCTGGCACAGGCCTATGCCAGAGAGGAATGTCTTCTAAAAAACATCTTAGCCAAGCGGCTTCCTCTCCTGCTTTATCTAACGCAATAAACTCGGATTCCATAGTGGATCGAGCGATACAGGTCTGTTTGGAACTCTTCCAAGACACTGATCCACAGCCTAGAGTGAATACGTATCCACTCGTAGACTTAGACTCCTCTGAGTCTACTATCCAGTTTGCATCACAGTATCCTTCAAGAACAGCGGGGTGTCTTTCATAACTCAAACGGTAGTTTAAAGTTATTTAAGATACCTCAACACTCTGAGAAGTGCATCCCAATGCTCATGTCCCGGATTACAGGTATACCTACTTAGTCTACTCATAGCATAGGCAATGTCTGGTCTTGTGCAGTTCATTAAATACTTCAGATTTCCTATGATACGTGAATATTCAAGTTGTGAGACTCCATTGTCTTTGTTTTTCTTGAGTTTGCAAGAAGGGTCAAATGGAGTACTTGCTGGTTTACTATCAAACTGGTTAAATTTCTTAAGAACTGATTCAACATAATGAGACTGACTAAGACTGAATCCATTAGACTCCTTTCTAATTTTCATCCCCAGGATTACATCACCAGGACCTAAGTCTTTCATGTCAAAGTTCTCACTCAACATGTTGTTAGTGGAATTAATGATTTCTAAGGTTGTACCTAGTATAAGCATATCATCAACATATAAGCATATAACCACACATGCATCATTGATAGATTTATTGTACACACATTTGTCAGCTTCATTTATTTTAAATCCACTAGAGAACATTACATGATCAAATTTTTCATGCCATTGTTTCGGTGCTTGTTTCAAGCCATATAAAGACTTTTTAAGTCTACACACTTTGTTTTCATAACCCTTCACTACAAAGCCTTCGGGTTGGTCCATATAAATTTCTTCATCTAATTCACCATTTAGGAACGCAGTTTTTACATCCATTTGATGTATTTCTAGGTTATGAATTGCAGCGATTGCAATTAGCATCCTAATGGAAGTAATTCTAGTGACAGGTGAATAAGTATCAAAGAAATCTACACCTTCTATTTGTTTATAACCATTAGCTACTAGTCTAGCTTTATACTTTTCCACAGTTCCATCTACCTTACGTTTTCTCTTGAAGATCCATTTACAACCTATGGGTTTGCACCCTGGAGGTAAATCTACTATCTCCCAGGTTTCATTCTGAACAATAGAATCCATCTCACTGATAGTGGATTCTTTCCACCATGGAGCTTGAGACGAAGTCATGGCCTCCTTATAGGTTTGTGGATCAGTTTCAACTAAACAAGTTATGAAGTCTGGCCCAAAAGATTTTTCTATTCTAAGTCTTTTGCCTCTTCTAGGTTCATAAACAGGTTCATCTTCTTCTATCGGTAAAATATGGCTAGAAGAAGGGACATCTAGGGGATCATCACATATCATGCGAGATTCAGATTTCAACGGAAACACATTTTCAAAAAATGTAGCATCCCTAGATTCCATAATGGTGTTCACACTAATTTCTGAGTTTTCAGAACTCACAACCATAAACCTATAAGCAGTGGTGTGTTCGGGATATCCTATGAAGACACAATCAACTGTTTTAGGTCCTATTTTATTCCTCTTAGGTGGATGAATAGAGACCTTGGCTAAACACCCCCACACTTTGAGGTATCCATAAGAGGGTTGTTTGCCTTTCCATAATTCATACGGTGATTTGACTGATCCTTTAAGGGGCACTCTGTTCAGGATATAGCAAGCTGAGAGGACGGCCTCCCCCCACAAGTTCGCCGGTAGTCCTGAACTGATTAACATGGCATTCATCATCTTCTTAAGGGTTCGGTTTTTCCGTTCAGCCACTCCATTAGATTGTGGTGAATAAGGAGGTTACTTCATGAATAATGCCATGTTGTGCACCAAAGTCTCCTATAGGGATTACATATTCACCCCCACGGTCAGATCTAATGGTTTTAATTGTGGTGTTCAGTTGGTTTTCTACTTCTAATTTATATAATTTAAATGCTTCTAAAGCATCATCTTTTCCTTTAAGCAAGTATATATGACAGTATCTAGTACAGTCATCTATGAAAGTGACAAACCATTTTTTACCACCTCTGGTTTGGATTGATTTCATATCAACTAAGTCTGAGTGAATTAACTCTAAGGGATTAGAATTTCTGTGGACATTTTTCTTAAAGGGCTTCTTTGCATATTTTGATTCTACACAAACTTCACATTTATGTTCATATTCCAAATTTAATTTTGGAATGCAGCTATAGTTTGCCAATTTGTTCATTGAATTATAATTTACATGACCAAGTCTACCATGCCAGATATCCAATGAGACAACAACATAAGAAAAATCAACTTTATTAACTTTAACAGAGGTTACAGATAATTTGTATAGGCCTTCAGCCTTATAGCCCTTTCCCACAAAATCCTTTCCCTTCGTGATAATCACTTTCCCATACTCAAATACAATCTTAAAGCCATTATCATCTAGCACACCACTTGAAACGAGATTCTTGCAGATGTCTGGTACGTGTAAAACTTCGTTCAATGTGAGGATTTTCCCAGAAGAGAGCTTCAGCGAAATTTTTCCTTTTCCTGCAGCCTTTGCTGCATATGAATTCCCCATATAGAGTTTTTCTCCTTCTCCTACCGTCTGATAGGAGGTGAACATGTCTTTACTTCCGCAGTCATGTTTGGTAGCTCCAGAGTGTACCCACCAGTCTCTCACATTGGTAACTAAGTTAACCTCAGACACCGTGCCAGAAAACTCATTCTTACTACTTTCAACTAAATTTACATTTGTTTTCTTAAAATTCGCATCTTTGCGTTTTCTACAATGAATTGCCATATGGCCAGACACACCACAAACATAACATGCTCCCTTAATTTTACCAATAACAGATTTTGGTTTTTGAAAGGTACCTTTTCTTTGTGGGTCAGGCTTGCGCTTGTTGTGGTCCACACTTAGAGTAGAAAATTTGTGTTCGAGAACGTGAGCTTTGTTTGACATGTCTCTTGCAGAAGAAACATTCTTGTCCTTTGAACACAGCAATTCTTCAACTTGGATTTTATTGCCCAATTCTACCATGGAAATTTCACCAGTTTCATGCCTTAGTCTTCTCTTGTATTCAGCCCAGGAATTTGGCAATTTTTCAATAACAGCAGAAACTTGAAATGTTTCGTCAATAACCATTCTTTCAGCAATTATTTTATTAATAATTTTTTGCAGCTCCAGAAACTGATCAACCACTGATTTATCATTCATCATTTTATATTCCAGAAAACGTGCAACCAGGAATTTTTTACTTCCTGCTGTTTCTGCTCATATTTATCTTGTAGTGCAGTCCATAAATTGTAAGCATTAAAATTATCCTTAGCATTGTAAAAATCATATAAAGCATCTTATAGGAAGTTTAAGATATGATTTTTGGCCATATAATTACTTCTCTTCCAACTTTCTAAGTCCTGTAATTTTTCAGGTTCATTCAGAGACTCATCAAACGGCTTCAGAACCATATCATCTAGCATGTGGAAACTTAGGAAAAATAACATTTTTGATTGCCGTCTCTTGAAGTCCTTTCCAGAAAATTTCTGAGGTCTGTCAATATCAGTCTTCACCATTGTTACAGAAGTAAAATTTTCAAATTAAACAAGACATCGAGTTAAGAATGTTGGAGAATATTCCTGTAACAGAAGCAAACCAAACAGAAACTTGAAAGAGATTAATCGTTAGAAAAAAACAGCACACTTCAGACAATCACACACACACAGAAGATGGAGTCGCCTGTTCAACAGACTGCCCTTAACTCGATATTTGTCGGTTACACCTCTAGAAAGAGTGTTGATATACCACTAATGAGGACAAATCGAATCCAGGATAAAACCACCTGATACCAACCCAGCCAGCAAAAACTCGTTGGCCCGTTACGAACTTAACAGCAGAATAAGATAGAAATTTTTTTATCTACGTGCTCAAAACAAAGCAAGAAGAGGGGAAAAGACGACATGATAGTAGCTGCGTCTGGGGTGATTGAAAATGAATTTTGTTTTTTCTTTTATAGGAGAAGAAGGCTTTTCATTTTTCAAACGGTAAGAAATATTTAATTTGAAAACTTTAATTAAAAGATTTTTGAATTAATTTGATTTAATATCCATTAATATAAAACGGTAGAAATTATTTATTGTAATAATTTTAAAATCTAAAACCGTTGGATCTTTGATGGGTACACGTATGCACTCGCAGGCACACGCCGAGCGCACGCCAATGGTCGCACCAATGCTCGCGCCAAGGCTCACGCCAAGGCTCACACAAGGCACACGCAAAAGCACACGCAAGCTTCGCAATCCCGCGGCCCGCGGTGCTTCGGTGCGAAGCACAGCACATGTGTGCATTTTCCCACTAGTCCATTTCCTAAGTCCATATCCAATCCACTAGTTCTTTTTGCTTATATAGAACGTTTGTGGTAATAAGGATAAACTTCCTCCTTGGTTTTCCCAATATTTGACAAACCAAAGGTTTCTCATTCACTAAGAAGTGAAAATGGATGGCTTTGTTATTTCCACCCCAAGTTTGGACTAGTGACCCTAGGTCCCTTTAAGATATTTTAAGTAACAAAATTAATTTTAACTAACAAATCCATTTTTAATTCTAACAAATATAATAGCAGAGTATATACATTAACATTGTTAACTCAGAAATCATTCCATTATAATAGTCCATTCTTTATATATTCTTATACCATGTTTGTTTAAATCTAACTCACGATATGAGTCTGATTCGGTATCTGATTCGGGCTGAGTCAGATGTCAGTTTTTATTTTTTTAATGTCTGACTGAGAAATATTTGAGTCAGTTATTATTTTGTACTTGACTCGTTGAATATATATCTGACTGAAATATTTATTTTATATAATTCTATAAGTTTATTTTTTTGGATTAGATGTAATAATAAGTCAGATTTAGATATAATGAGTTCGATTTAGACAAATCATATCCCGACAAATCATTTGAGTCAAAAGAAAACAAAGAACCCGTTAGTAGCAAACTCATTGATAATAGAAGTAAAATCTAAGTTTTCAGCAATTGCTTGTTCAATAGACAACATAGTTAACATATTTGATCCTTCTTGTGATACAATGTATCATAGGTAACTTGCTTTCACAAACAAAGTCGGTTTTTTAAAGGGAATTTGTATTAGTGTTAGAAATATAAAAAATATATTTACAACTCCCTTCTAACTTGTGACCTCAAGCAAGATTTTGGTTGCTTTAGCTGGAGGACCTGCCCTGGTTCTCGTTGTGTCTATGCAGGCTTTGAGGCTCTCACAATTTTGGTATCTTCTTCGTCATTTTGAACTACAACTAAACAAGAAACACAATTAAGCTAGAGAAGTAGATGACAAATGAAACAAATTAAAAAGAAAAGAGTCAATAAATTGAGGAATTTAATTAAGTTGAAAGAGATAGGTTTTCTTACATATACAAACCCCTTGCATCCATATGTCAAATCAATTTTATTTTTTTTATTAGTAAAAAATTTGGTGTTGATGAGTCTAGAATTCATATCACTAGTATCATCACTTAATGATTTTACAATTGTACTATAATGACATCAATAAATTAAATTATATTAAATAAATCTAAGAATATGTACACTACACCTAGGGGTGTTCATGGCCGGTTTCGTCTCGGTTTCTGGCCAAACTAAAACCGAAACCGGTATAGCCGGTTTGCCAAAATACTTACCAAAATCGAACATTTAACCGTCGGTTCGGTTTTTAAACGGTTCTACCCGGTTTCGGTTTTTCCGTCCGGTTTCGGTTAACTGACTATTTCTGTCAGTTTTTTGAAACTGACAATACAAGTCAAAAAAACAAAATAAAAAAAAAAACATTGATCTGAAATACAAATCACCATCCCTGAATCTCAGTTCCATGCTATATCTCGGCCACACAGACCCATGATAATCTGCAGCAACAGATGGTGCAGTAGACTACAACTTAAACTAGTCATACAGGTTTTTTACCAAGCACATTAGGCGCATTTCCTGGCAGTAATTTATGCAACAACTTGTTTGTAATTCAGGCATCCAACTCCTTCCCTGTAATTGATCCTACACATACATCTATTCAATAACACAAAGTCAATCAACCCATTCATTTCCTCCATTCTCATAAAACCCTACAGCATTCAATGAAAAGATAAAACTACATAAGCTCTGAACAATATAACAAAATGCATTCATTGTTAAAGAGCAACAATCAGAACTAACAATGCTCATGCAATTCTCAATCTGAACTAACACAAAGAGAAATTTCCTAACCTAGTATTCGAGAGGGCAGTACAAAAGCATTTCTTCTAGTGGCCCAAGCAGGAAGTAGGTGCAAAGCATGAAGGTATTTCTACTAGTTCTGATGAACCTGGGGACTTAACTTTCCAGAACAAACCCACATAAAGAATACTCCTCTACCTTAAGAAACACAGTAGATTAAAGACAGGTACAAAACCAATATATAGACTTTTGAGAATCAACAAGTCTAACACACATGTTTACTACCTTTGTGTTTCTACAGTTTGTATGCAGATGCTTGCACTCTTTCATGAAAATTCTAAGTACAAATACATCCATTTTCCTAGTGACTAAAATGTGAATGATGTTTCCTTAAATGTGAATTTCCTTACTGATTCACAAGTTACTATTATATCTCCAACTTCCAAATGTTGTCACTGTTCCTCTAATGGTTTAGTTAATAGCTACCTACAAAAACAACCCTAGATATTATAGATTTGCATTAGTCAAACAAAATTTACCTCTTCCACTACCTGCAAACAAAAAACTTCAGACAAAAAAGATCTCAACTCATCAATAAGTATGTTTAGCTTTCAATTGCATCATATTGGCTAATCACTAAACCAACCAAGTTCACCAACCTCTATATAACTCGCTGGTCAATAATAACTATGAATTTTTCAGTCAGGATATGAATATGAAACCATTGAGTAATTACTATCACTAGTGACAAGGAATGTGAATGACATACTTGACATTATATTTTAACTAGATACAAATTCCAACATATTCAACACTATCACTAGTGACAAGTAATGTGAATGACCTACTTGCATTATATTGTAACTAGATACAGATTCAAACATGTTATACATATCTCCCAATCAAGAGTAGTGATTGCAGAATAGCATAATGTGTAATCTATACGTCCAGATAAAGAACATATCTATTGGGGGTACACTCAAAATACCAACAACTTCACCTGCAACACCAGATGGTGGTGATATTCCAAAAAAGAAAAGGAAAAGGCCTACTACTTCTGATTTCTTTGAACCCATTTCTTCAAATGGAGGGAATGTTTCAATTTCATATGGGTTAGCTCCAATTGGTGGTGTTGGGAATTCAATGGGTGCAATTCCTTCTTCTGGTGGTGGTGGTGGGATATCAATGTTAAAACCTTCAATTTGAGTAGATGGTTCAGCAGAAACAACCTTACAAGTTACAAACAACAACAGAAGAGTGTGAGAGTTGTTGAAAGAAGATTAGTAAAACAATCGATTACTATCTCAAAATTAGTAAAACACCAACACATATGATTAGTGAAACAACAACACAGATGATTTTCTCAAGTTAACGAAAGAAGATTGAGATAGTAATTGGGATTTAGATGAAAACCTGTGTATGAGTTGAGAAATTAGTAAAGCATGGAGAAGAAAAAGAAGAAGGTGGGACTCGGTGGGGTGGGAGTGGGAGGCTGCTACTGCAAATTTTTAAAAGTGGAGAGAATAGGAAATGAAAATTAGGTTTAGGTTTAGTTTATATATGAGGGTGATTGGAAGGTGTAGATTTAATCTATCAAGTATATAAAAATCTATATCAACGGTCAGTAATTTTCGGTTTTCCATGGTAGTTCGGTTCGGTTTTGAGCACATACCAAAACCGAAACCGAAACCGTTACTATCGGTTTTCAATTTTTTTTACCAAAACCCTTCCATTACTAAATGGTTCGGTTTGGTTTCTCCCTAAACGGTTCGGTTCGATTTCCGCAGAAACCCGTTACCATGTACAACTCTAACTACACCCTTCTGTAACCGTGTTCTAGTAATTTAAATAAAATTAATGCTTCAACAAAAATATATCAAATACATTATTAGATGTAATTATTCAGAAATCGGATATTGGTTAGCGAGTTTTGCACCAGATGAATTTCTCTCATGGGTTTCTTAGTATAAATCCAGGAAATGTAAGTCGGAAAACTGGATTTCCCCCTTGTGTTTTGTGTCATAATTGAATGGTTAGGGAGTTTTCCTTAGCCAGGTATAACTAGTACCTACCCAATTTAAAGCTTCAGATCTTACAACTTTAGTTGGGCACACCGACATTCGAAGACCTCGGGTCTCGGACTCAATCATATGATTCGGTGATGCTAGTACGATGATTAATTTATTTCTCCCTATCCTGCACTAACTTATATAAAGTTGTGGTACCAAATTTAGTTCCCTTCTAATAAAGGTATTTGTAAGTTGGAATAACGGAATTGAAACTCAGTTATTTACACATGTGACACAAATTTGATGACATACATAGAGTATGTCATATTTTATTTATTTTTACTTTTTCCTTAAATTATTTATTTGTTACTTTATTCTGATTAAATTTTTGTCCACCTATATTTGTAGATAAGGGATGTCTATTTTTATACGAAAATACTAAATTACCCCTATAAAAACTTAAAATTACAAACTAAAAGTAAAACTAATTAGTTAAACTAATTAATCTAACACATTTTTTATTCTTCATCAACCGATTCTTCTTCTTCTCTTCTAATATTTTCTCCCTCTTCTTTTCCATTTCAAACTAAAACATCGTCATAAATCGACGATTCAAAAAAACTCGTTTTTTTTCTATATAACGAAAATACCAAAACAAATGAAGTTTCCCTCTGGAGGATCAACTGAACCTAGTGGAAGCGATCCAGAAATTTGATTAACAATTCGAAATAAACAAACGGTTACGGAGGAGGAAGACGAAGAAACTCTTAACTCGATACAGAAAATGGCTCGATTCAGGGTTTTTTCTATCACTCTAAATTAGGTTTCAATCACATGCCAACACTCAAAAATTGAAAATTTTAATTTCTGGATCTTCAATGGAACCCAGAATCATTCGATGCTCATGTCTACATCCAATGATTCCAATTTGAATCGTTTGATATTCATGCCCCCGTCGTACGATTCCAGTGTGACTGAAAAGACATGAAAAATCGACCCAGAATCGTTCTATATGGACATTAACATCTAACAATTTTAGGCCGAGAAGAAATTGAACATTTATGTGAATCGTTGGATGTGGACATCACTATTGAACGATTCCGGATGGAGAAGAAACCCAACGTGTTTGTTGATTTTTTTGCCTAGAATTATTGGAAATGAACACAAACATAGAACGGGTTTGAACTGTATCAGAATCGTTGGATGTGGACATTCATATCTAACGATTCTAGATCGGAAAAAAACCCAATGTTTCTGTTAGTTTTTTAGCCTAGAATCGTTGGATATGAACACCAACATCGAACTATTCTTTAGTCTATAATGCTAGGAATCGTTGGATGTGGATGTATCGTGGTGGTCGATTCTACTCTTGGAATTCCTAAATTCACTTGAATTTGATTGTTGATTATCGTATGTTGTCGTACTCTTTATGGATAAGGGCAAGAGAAATGTACCAGAAAAGAGAGCGAAGAAAAAACATGATCTTGTTTGTCCTCAAAACTTGGGACCTCATTGAGAGGGCGGTAAGAACTTGGGGGCTAAGCACCGTAGGGGTTCATCGGGAAAAACTAAAGCGGTCTCCATCAATGAACCACCTGAAGTGGAGCACCAAGGAGAAGAAGATTCTTCGTTTTCTGATACAGAATCTTATAGAGTTCAAGGTGAAGAGGAAAGTGATAAGGAAGATAGCGAGAGCAGTGACGGAGGAAAACCACCAGCACCACCACAACAACCACAAGAACCAATAAAGGTGCACCACTTCCAGGAAGGAAGTAGAAAGGAGAATACTTGCCAAAGCCTGAGATGTTGTTAAGTTGCGGTCCCGATGAGCCCATTCATGGGTTACCGGGTGACGGAGGAGAGTTGCTATGGGGGAACGAGCAAAGTTGGACTGCTAAGATCTGTGCAACCATGGTAAGTATCTCGACATTATTGTATATATCGTCTACTTTTATTTAAGCTTAATGCATTTATTAAATTTCGGCGTGATATGTTATTTTTTTTAGGATCATCCCGATGCCGTGCGTATTCGAAACACCAATCGTTAATAAAGAAATGGAGCTATGGTCGCTGGATAGAGAAACACCCGAAGTAAAAAGTACATTCGAAGGAACGGGGTTGATGTTTGGAGTCGACAACTCTGTGGTTTGCAATGACAAGCCCCTTTTTTTCATTCCTCGAGAGATTTTACGCGGAAACAAATACTTTTCATCTTCCGTTTGGGGAAATGATAATAACCCCACACGATATGCAGTTGATCACGGGTCTCAGCGTTGAAGGTAAAGACGTGAGGGGACCCAACTACCAAAATGAGGTATATTAGAAGGAAATCTATGATTTCACCTCTAAGGTTTTTGGTTGGGATACGGACAAGATCACGAGGGAGATGACGGTGGTGAAAGACAAAAACCAGAGAATATTCCATCTCAACCACCTTCGGGAAGAGTTCTCGGGAACAAAGGATTGTCAAGAAAGAGGTGAGATGAACCTACATCGTATCACTGCTATCGCCACCATATATATTCTCTACATCTTGGGATCTGTTAACTTCCCCGACATTTCTGGTTCTCGGGTGAACGCTAACTACATCAAGTTATTGGAACCATTGGAGAAAGTGAGCGAGTACTCTTGGGGAACTGCTTGCCTTGCATACTTGTTGAATGAGATAAGAAAGTGTACTAGGGTAGACAGAACCCAAGTCGGAGGAATGTGGCTCTTCTCCAGGTGTGGATATACTTGCACTTCCCAGAGTTTTCTAATAGGGACGGTGTACAACGGGGTTGGGAAGGTGATTATTTTGGAATCAAATACTCCTACAACGACAAGGGACAGAGTCAGGAGAAGGACCTCCTTGATATGAGGCGGCAACTGGATAACTTGACGATGGATGATGTTCTCTTTAACCCTTACAAGAAAGTATTTACGAACGGAAAGATGGTTGAGTGCCCGGAACAAATTTACCATGGACCCCTGTTTCACCCCAGAGGCTATATAATGTATAACATGACAAGAGTTACGAGGCAATGTGGTGTTGTGCAGAAGAACGACATTGAGGTTGTCCACAGTCCTTTACCAACTCAAACTATTTGGGAGAATAGGACAACTAACGTATGAAGAATAAGTAGGGTTGCTGAGTTCGATTCTGAAGCCATCCCAGAGTATATGTCGTGGTACCTCAACGTTTCTCACACTCGTGTAATACGATTAGACGAGAGGCCCTTGATCAAGGACCGAGATAGAGCTCTAGATGCTCTGGTACGTGTTGTGGTCTGTTATGGTATGTTACTAGGGTTTAACATGACCCGTAACTTGTTTTTTGTTTGAAATAAAAACAGAAAAGACGAATCACATACCTGATCAACAAAACAAAAATGTGTATCAGAAGAGTATAACATGTTGCGGCGAACCAGGCAAAGATTGAAGAATACCAGGATCTGGAGGATGAACAAGCTAGTGCTATCTTTGGGGAGGCAGCGGAGCCGATGCCAACAAAGAAACAAAGAATGAGAAAGTATGGTCGGGGCGAATCAAGCAGTGGAAAAGGACCTGCCAAACGAGGTCGAGGTGTTCGTGGGGAAGGTGGTGATGTCGTTGAATAAATTCTTTCTTGTTTTTCAAACTCATGTCTTTCACTTTGGATGATTATATCTTTAATTTATGTTTTTCGTTCGGATTTAAACATATGGATAATTAGGTTTATTAGTTTATGAAGGAACGGATTTAGTTGGTTTTAAAATTGTTGTGTATGCTAAGACACGACAAAAGAACTACAAATCGTGCCAATTTATCATTGGAACTCTGGATGTTTTTTCTGCCAGAATTGTTCGACGTGGATAAACCTATCCAACGATTCTGAACAGGAAAACCAGAATTTTTTCCAGGTATTCAAAATCGGTAGATGTAAACGTTCATATCGAACAATTCTAGGCAGAGAAAAAACCAAAACTCGATTTTGGTTTTTTAGCTTAGAATCGTTCGATTTGGGAATCCATAACGAGTCTAGGTGGAGAAAAAACCAAACTTTATGTTGTTTTTTTAGCCTAGAATTGTTCGATATGGGCATCTACATATAACGATCTAGGTGGAGAAAAAACCAAACTCCATGTTAGTTTTTTAGCCTAAAATCGTTCTATGTGAACAACCATAACGAACGATTCTAGGCGGAGAAAAAATCAATATTTATGTTGTTTTTTAAGACTAGAATTGTTCTATGTGGACAACCATAACGAAGGATTCTAGGCGGAGAAAAACCAACATTTATGTTGCTTTTTTAGACTAGAATCGTTCGATGTGGACAACCATAAAAAACGATTCTAGGCGGAGAAAAAATCAACATTTCTGTTGTTTTTTAGACTAGAATCGTTCGATGTGGACCTATGTATATAACGATTCTATCAAGCCTGGTCTTTGACATTTTCGATAACCCAAGAATCGTTTGATGATGTACTACATATCGAACGATTCATACAAAATATTTCACCTGAATTTTGAGTTTTTCGAAAAAAATTAGTCACTGGGTCAACCTCTATATAAGAAGGACCTCTATCCCTGACCCAACTTGCCCTAAACTTACGCCTTTTACTCACTTTCACTTCATCCACTACTCAAATAGATCCGGGGAAATGGATTGGGAACTGAATGAAGATTTGGAGCCCGTCAAGTCGTTCATTCCCTCTTCCACGAACGCCCGTTCAAAATTTATTCGATGTTTTGGAAAAGAGTTAAAGAATTCTTCTATGACCACACCGGGAACCCTAACCATCGCAAATGGAGAGACCTAGCGTCTAGATTCTCCATCATCAAAAGCGAAATGCGAGAGTTCCGTAAAATTAGAAGATTGGTTCACGAGCATCATCCTCAAGCTTCTAATAGAGTGAAAGTGAATAGTTTGGCTTGTTTATCCCTCTCTCATCGTTTGATGTTCACATACTGATAGGATTCTGACGAACCTATTTATAATAACCGTAATCACACGGTGTCTATAATGCAGACAACGACAAGTACGGGTCGAACCCACATGGAGTGGGGACAATACTGCAATCAATATTCTTAATAAACTAATCAGAAATCATTTTTTGGATTTTTAGAATTATGAATGAAATAATAAAACAAACTAAACTAATAAAACAACTAAGCAGAGAGAGTTGGTAACCAGGGATTTTAGTATCCACCACTATTTCTATCTAATTACTGAAGTGAAACATAACTCCTGAATATTTATCTATTGTTCGTTCTATCGATATCACCTATTATGTGTATTAGAGTCGTAAATATCACTGGGACACCCTAAGCATGGCGCATCAAAAACTCTAAGTCTCAGCATACACCATCTAATTGTGTTAGCGAGAAAATTATACGGAATTAATTATAAGTTCACAAATCATACCTGACTATTTTAAGCATACCCCATCAAAGGATTTAACCCCAAGCATGAAATACTAAATAAGTAGACAAATATGTTTGCAATCCTTTATTTATGTGCAAAGGTTATTGTATTGTACAGAACCGGTGAAGAAACAACCAATGTTTTCATTAAATCAATAAATCAAAATCAGGAACTAATTTATTCAAATCATAATAGTTTGTACCAAATAATTCAATTCAAAATAGCATATTACTCAGAGTGGTTTCAAACACAAAACCCTAGCTACAAATCAATTAGAACATGGTTATGGATTTCTCAAAACCCATGAAAATAATTAAAAAATATATATAGAGGAGTAGATTAAACCGAAATTGAACAACGAGATCTTCTCCCTCACAGCCAGTACTGCTCCTCCGGTTCACATCCGCTTAATCCCTTCTTCTCTGTCTTTTTATGCTGCTTCCAACCTTTTTTTCTCTGTCCAGAAACCAAAGAGAAGTTCTCTCCCTCCATTTCTCTCAAAAAAAAAACGTATCAAACCTTGTCCCTCTTCTCAGATCATCCGCCAACTACCACCCTTCTCTTCCCAACTTTTCCTCGGTCCCCTCTCTTTATCTCTCAAATCAGTCTTCTCTCTCTAGCCGTCAATCTCCTCTCACCTCTCTACCTCATGTCAATCCTCTCTCCAGTGTCCTTTCTCTCACACCCTCCAACCCTTTCTCTTCTGTCTAATCAATTTCCGCCTCCACCTGCCTCTCTCTCTTACCACCTTTCTTTTCTCTCCCATGTACCCATTGTGCAATCTATGTCTCACCTTCTCAGCCGCTCTCTACACTAAACAGTCTACGCCTCCAACCCTCTCTCTTCTCTTATATTCTCATCTATCCCCCATAAATCCCCCTTCTTATGTCAGTCTATCTCTTTTACGGTTTGTCTCATAGCCACGCCACCACCTACTTCTCACTATTCTCATCTCCCAAAAGCAGAACACCTCCAACTCTCCTACCTTCTTCACTTCACGTGCTTGACCAAGACTCACTTTATACCAACACCAAGTCGAGAAACAAGACTGTCAGACTTTTTCTCTTCTCTGCCTATTACTCTCACCTTCTTTCACTTTATTTAACCAACTCCACTCCAAACTACAGCCAATCACGTCTGTCCCTCTCTAATCCTACCCCACTAGCTAATGCCAACAGTAAAACAGATAGATAAAGCACTCAACTTCTTTGTACCAGCCAGTCGTCCACTTCAACCCACTGCCTAACCAAACCAACATCCAAAATTGTGTTCTGATATTCACCGGGTACAATCAATAATGACCTATTAAGTCATGTTTATTCGCAACTTCGGATTTTACGTATACCCCCTAATAAAACAATAAAAATATATTATTAGTAAAAATTCAAGCACTAGCAAATATAAATTAAACGGTAAATATGTTTAAATTATGCTCATATCACATACTAACGTGTAATCGATTTGATTTCAGGCCGAACAATTCCATAGCCTATAACGAATTCGAAACGAGAAAAGAATGTTCAAGCACGCGAGGGAATACGCCGTGTTGAACCAACATGCTCGGAGATTCATTCACGATGTATTCATGTGTGAGCTTCAAGAATATGCGTACTAGATCATGTAACGCAATGCTCTAATATCTTAAACTATGTAATGCAATGCGCTAATTTCCTAAACTGTGAATGAAATTTGTCTTTTATGAAAGTGTAAAAAAATAGTTTCATAATAATACCCACATCCAACTTTATGAAAGGAAACGTTAACCGATTCTGGTGTTCTTCGTTATTTAAGTTAATCAACCCAGAATCGGCATACATTATCCATCGTATCCACCGATTCTGGTTTGATTAACTTAAAAAAAATCGAAATTTCTGAGATTTTTACAAGTTTTGATGATTACTTATCACTAGTTGATTTCACAACTAACATGATTAAACAACTACCAATAGAATTAATTAACACTAATTAATCATGGGATAAATTAGACATTAACATAAATAGTTGGATAAAGGATTTTGACATTTACTTTATTATGACCCTATTTTGTTTTTTAGTGGTAAGACCAAAAAAATTCCTGTAGGACCCAATTTAACCAGATATTTTATTAAAAGATTAAATTGGGGCATGGACCATTTATTCATCATGGATAACACAATAATTTTACCCTTGTTTACGAGAAATATCTCCAATTATGCTTAAAAAAAAGAAAAATATCACCTCCAATCCAATAATAAATTGTGTAGTACTAGTTAAGTTTTACTAAAACTTAAAAATATATTTTTCTGAATATAATTAAAAAATATTACCTTTTTTTTTGAAGATTAGTCTAAATGGATATTAAATGCTAAACATAAAAAATATCAGCGAAATAGTAGTACAAATTTTTCTCCGACAATAAACTACAACAAAACTGACTACAATATAATTTTTTTAAATTAATACTCGATAATATAATATTTTTGTTAAAATAATAAAATTTCCTGATCGGGCCTTAGTGCTAAAATAATAAATTCCTCAAAATTATAAAATAATACATTTCAAAAGTTCCGTTAAGCATTAATAGGTCCCACATAATATGTAAAATAATAATGTTACTAGAAAAATAGAAAATTAATTTTATACATATTAAATTTTCTTAATATATTATTTAATATTTGTTTGTTCTCTTCAAATCAAGTTGTATTTCATCCCTAATAGTTCGCAATGTACTCAAAGACCCGGAGTCACGTTATTGTATTGCAACAAGAATGTTGAAGTGTGATTGATACTTGGAGTGCTTGTATTTGTATTGCAATTAGTCAATAATATAATGTGTATCTCTATAAAATTAGTCGATATTGTACTTAAAGTACAATTAGCATTCAACCACCAAGCTATAAATTATTCTTGAAAATAATAATATATTATTTAATAATAAAAATAATAATTTATTATATTAATGATAATATAATATCTCTTTAAAATAATAATTTTCTGGGTCCCAAGCTTATTGTTTTATAGAAGTTATATTGTAGGAGTTTTTTATGAAAACTCAGATTTTTTTGCCAATGTATTTCCAAAAAAAGGTAAATATTCTCGGAAGAATTTTTTAAATCCTCAGACGATTATCCATAGATCTGGCAATGAATACAGTGGGATTGAACTACCAGCGGGTTTGCTTGCAGACAAGGATGGGGGCAGAAAATTCTACTTGGGAGGTTAAATGAAAGTTCTACTGATGCGACAAACAACTAATATAACCGGAAAGCAAAATGGTTACCGAATTTGGTTGCTCAATGAGTGGTAATTTTCCTTCTCTTGGAAAATTCATCTCGGTATATGGTGGTTCTGGTTTTATGGACATTAACTCCCAAGATATAATGATCAATGGGTATAGCCTTGTTACTCCAAAAAGGTCTTTTACTTTTCTTAGGGGTTAAATTAATAAAATTCCTTTGATCAGAATCCAGTTTAAGGGATTTTCCTGTTGATTCATTTCGACTAAGGCAATCAACTCCCAACTCATGGTCATCAGACAGTTCTGCAAGTTCTGATCTTCCTGAATCTGGGATCTTAGATCAGCTGCTCCCGAAGAACAAGCAACGAAATTCAGATCCCAACAAAATAAAAAACTGAACAAATAAATTTCTTGTAGAAAGTAGCATTACGATTAAACTTTGCTAATGAATGCTAACAATTATTGTTCTTTTAAAAACAACTGTCACTCTAAACATATTTAGGGTGTGTTTGGTATTGTTTTTTTTTCTTTTCTCAAAGCACTTTGAAAACGTACATTAGGTATATTTTTTCATATATGTGTTTGGTAAAGTTTTTTCAAAATATTTTAGAAAAAGCAGTTTCAAAATCCTCGCCTTTTAAAACATGGGAAAAAGAGCTTTTAAACACTCTAAAAACAAAAATTATAGGTCCACATTAATTTCTTATGTGATTTTCTTCTTCTTATTTTATCTCTATTGTATTCTGTGAATATGAAAATTAGCCTAAGATCTGTCTACCATTATTTTTTTTATTGATTACTCTATTTTTGAATAATAAATATAAGAATAATTATTAAATTTTAGTTTGATTTGTTTTAACGAAATTATGTTTATAATAAAAAATAGTTAATATCATAGTTGTAAACAGGCTAAAATGAAAAAGAAATAGTAATACTTTTCCTGAAACGGAAGAGATACTTTTTTAACAATAAAAATAATAATCTTTATTATTAATTTAACATTAATTTATTAAAATCTAAATATATGTTTAATATTTAAAAACTAAATATATATTTAATATTTAAAATTAAACTATTTAAATTAATTTAAATCCAATAAATTAGATTCAAATTATTGTGAGTTGTTTTTGTCATTTGTTACAACAACAATAGTTGAACCTGATATTTACCAAACAAAATTTGATTAATATTTTAATCTGTTTTACCGTTTTAGTTTATAGTTTACCAAACGTTCAACTGTTTTTTTTATAAAACACAACACGCAACGTACATCAGATAAACGCTTTTACGAAACTCACAAAAATACCAAACTAAACCTTAATTAGTCTTTTTCAAAAGCCTTATTTTAGCTTCTTCTTCTACGGTACTAGATTAAGAGATGCATTTAAATAGAATCAATGCTGACTTCACAATGCGTTTTTTCATCTAAAGGTGACTCACAATGTTTAACAATGAATCTACAAACACTTGTGTACTAAGGTCCTGTGGAGGAAAAAATATAACCCGTATATCTTTCTCAAAATTTTTAAACTTTGAAAAACATACTTTTCACTGTTTTCACTCGCAATATAATTTTGATTCCAAATTCCTTCATATTATACGGTAGACGTCTGGTGTCGTACAACAATTCAGTATAATACTCCGGATATTAACGGCGGACGAGTAGTTCAAGTCAAATATTTATGTGATCACCAAACATACAAAGGAAGTGGTGTCACAACCAAAATTGCTTAAAGATGACAATATTACGATAACTAAGATGAATCGATGCACAATAAAAAATATAAAGAATGAAAGTCAATCACTATACTAACAAGATGACACAAACATTTATAGTGGTTCCACATTTTAACTGCTTATATCCACTAATAAAATGATTAGATTTATAAATAAGATCAAATTTTTATCAATACAAAAGAAGAAGAAATATAGAAATTTGGATAAAAGATATATTTTCTAACCAATAAATCATAATTAAAATCCACTACTCTAATTAGAATCAGAAAATATCGAATGTATCATACCTAAGCTCTTTAGTCTTCTTTAAGGCACTCTCTCCGTTTTTCTCCTCCGACTTTCCAACCCCTTTTCTTGTTCAAGATTCTGGTATTTATAGCCAATTCATGGGGTACCGCTAATTAACTTTGCCACCTGTTCATTCTTATCTATCTTTGATGAGTCATGTAATCCCACAAGTCTTTCTTAGTGTATTACTTATCATCCCGTAGCTTTCCTACGGTCTGGTCCCGTAGTCTTCCTTCTGTCTTGCATTTATTGTCCTGTAGTTCTCCTTCGGTTTTGTATTTTATTATTACTTTCAGATTAGGATTATAGCATGTCTGACACGCAGCTTCTTATCAGTGAATCGTCATGCTTTAGTCTTTTTTGTCCCGCAACTTGTAGAGTCGACACGCGTTTCTCGGGTCAATATTCGTCATTACACTTTTAATGAGTCACACTTTTCCCGCACCCTGGTGTCAATCATGCAATTAAAGTTATCTGTTTTAATCAATGCTCCTTACTTTCTCGCAACATATGTATTTAATGATGTTACTTTCCCGCAACCTACGTGTTACTCATGCAGCAATTATGTCAGACTTTATATCTGTCGACTTTTCAGAATTCCTTTATAAAGTTTTGTTCGGGTGCTTCTCTACGTACTTTAATTCATTAATCCTTTGATAATTTCTGGACACGTGTCAATCGAGATTTATTCTCTCACAATTTGCCCCCTTTTCTTTTTTTCTTCGAATCTGACGGTTGATATCAATTCCTGAAAAAATGAGAATAATCATTACTTTTCTTTCTCCCACGCCTGTAATAACTCCCATTAGCACGTTTCTGTCAGTTGTTGTTTTTCCGAGAAAATCAAATCCCTGAAAAAGTATATCTCTTTTCAGTCTTCAACGGTTCTTCAGCTTCGATCCGCTTAATATCAATTGCCTTTATTACTTTACTCTTTACATCTTTTGTTTTCTTTCTCTTAAAGTTACAGAGCTTCTCTTTCCTTAAACTTTTCAAAGATTCTCCATCGTTCCTTTTGTTTTCTTCCTCTTAAAGTTGCAGTGGTTTCCTTAAACTTTTCAAAGACTCTTCATCGTTTATTTATTCTCTTTAGACTCCGGTGTTTTTGGATTTCATCTTTCATCGGGATCAAGTTTGCACTCCTTTTAAACAACAGATTCTTTTTTCTTCCATTTTTCTGTGAGTAATCCCTTTTCTTTTTGTACTTTATTTGTTCATCTATGTTTGTGTTTGATTTCTTTTGGGATTAATTATTAAGGGTATTGACGGTTGTCTGTTTAGTATTTGCTGGATCAATTGACAATGATGATTGCTACATTGATAAACGTTTTACCCATGTTCTTTTTCTTTTCTTTCCCCTGATCAATTGATTTTGCTGATCTCTTTACTCTGTTTTTTCTGTGTAGATAAAAATCTTATCATGGCCGATAGATCAACAGCCAGAGCACCTGGTGGTTTTTCTCATCATGATCATCAATCAAGCAGGAAATCATCTCGTTATCCCGTATCAAGGCGTCCTCCTGCTTCTACTAGGCCTATCAGTTCTCGCGCCGAGCCTTCTCGGGCAGCAAATGTTCCTTCTCCTGCTATCAATCCTGCTCCCAAGAAGAAATGGGATAATGTATTCTATAGCTTCAGATCCGTGAATCTTGATGATTTCAAGGAGAGACATCGTCTTGAAGGATTCAAAGTTTCTTTCTATGATCAAGGTTCAGATGCAATTTCCTTGGATATGGTAAAAAAGTTTAATTATTCTAGGAATAGATTACTGATTTCAGCGGGAGCATTAGAAGCAGGGCTTCGTCTTCCTCTTTATCGTTATGAGAGTCCCTTTCAATTTGAAGTTCTTGCATCCCGTAGCGAATCTCCATACGGTCGTGCTCGTTCCATCGTTCAATATACTGGAAATTGGTGGCGTATGTTGGATGAGTGTAATCTTCGTAGTCAAGGGGTTAACTCATTTTACATGCTACGTACCTGATCCCGTAGAGCAGTATTTCTATACGGTCGAGAATTTTCATGCCACTTATTCAGATAGCTATGCCTTGAAGAACTATTAAAGTGGAGCGTGAGTCCTGGTCGGAGAGCTGGTTCGGGATTCCGATTAATTCATGAAATAGATAATGCCAGAATAAAGTGTATCCCAAATACTAATATCCCTCTGAAAGAAAGAATCCGTTTAGATCATGATTATAGATGGTATCGTACTCCCTTAGTGATCGAAGGTCCCTGGATGTTTGGGTCTCTTCCAGATGATATGGTTCGAGATGTTCTCAATCGTTTTCCTGGTTACTGTCCTTGGAAATTAAACTTCTCTGGTTTCAAGCATGATTACGAGGTACATGTAGTTTGTTTTTACTTCTTTTGTATTGCCATTTTCCTTTGAAGTATAATATCCTCCTTCATTTTTCATTTTCCGTAGGTTGAACCTCCACTTGAGCCACAAGATGAGTTAACTCTTGTGCCTTATATTGAGCCGCTGCCTATGCTATGGATAAATGAAAATGTTCAAAGAGGTGACGCTAGTAGAAAGCGTAAAGCTGAAGCTTCCGCAACGAATAGCAAAAAAAAGGCCAAAAGGGTATCCCGTACCCCCTCTGATGAAGAAGAGAGCGAAGCTGAAGACTTCCCTCTTCGTCGTTGTACTGTAAAAAGGGGTGGGAGCGCTGCCAACATCATCTTAGAGGAAGAAGAGGTCATTCCTCAAATTTCAAATCCCGAACCCACCATTTCAGCTAATGTTATAGAAAAAACTTTGGCAGTGGGTGTTGTGGAAGGGGCTCCCGAAGCTATTGCCAATCCTCCAATCGATAACATTGCTGCTTCCAGCTTTTATTAACAACTTTCTCATCTTCCTGTTGATTTTGCTATTGAGGTGATTTCATATGGGGATGAAGTAACTGAAGAGGCGGATCATATTGTAGAAGAAGATCCCATCAATGCAAGTGGTGCTGTTGGAATTCCGGATCGTCTTCATCGGGATGATACAATTGCCGATGGTATTTGTCCAGTTGCGGGATTATGTGAACCTTCGGGGGCCTCTGTTGCGGGAAGCATTCCCGTAAACACTACAACATTGATATCTTGCTATCCCGACACCAACACTGTTGTTACGGGATTGAATGAACCTTTGGGTATTCATGCTGAGGAGGCCATTCCCGCAAGTGCTATGGTAATAACTTCTCCTTGTCCCGCTGCCAATGCTTCTGTTACGGGATTGATTATGTCTTCAGATATTCAAGCTGCAGACTCTTCGGAACCAAACATAAGAATCCCTCACACTGATTAATGCAAGGGGATCGCAGATGATTCAACTCTTTTAGGGGATGAAAATGAAGCCTTCAGTGGTTTCTTTCTAAAGAACTTGTGTCTGTTTCCTGTAATCCGCTGCCTGTGAAGTCTGACAGTGTTGCAGTTTCTCAACTGCGACGATCTATGGAACTGTTGCATTTGAAGATGCTAGGGACGCTTGGTTTGATGATACTCCTTCTCCATGAATCCTCTTTCTTCTCTAGGAAATACTCTTGCTCTCGCAGAGGGACAACACTATGCATTCCCACAGCAAGCTCTTACACATATAATTATTATATTTATTCTTTCTGTCCTTCTCTATTTTTATTTTACTTATTTTTGGTTATACATCTTGCATAGAGTCATAATGCTTTATACACTATGTATAAATTCTACAAAGCTCGGTCCATAATGATGGAAACTCAACATAAAGAAAGGAATAATAGAACTTCGGATCTACAGCGGGAAAATGACATTCTTCGTCAACATTTATCTGATCTTCGTAACCAAGGTTTAAATTTCTTATTTTTTATCATATTCTTTAAATAATTTCTTTCTTGCATTCTGAATTATTCCCTGAAATCAGCGGGGGATCCAGAACTCTTGTCTAAGATGCAGTGTAGAATCTCTTAATTGAAAAGTCATGTATCAAGAGTTAATAATAAGATCGCATATAGCGAAGCAAGATTTAATGATCTTATTAATAGCTATGATTTAATGAAATGGAGGCGCAATAGATTAAAGTCTCGGTTTGAGAAGTTATCAGTACTTATGGTCCATAAAGAGGCAAAGTTCAAATCCCTCGCTGGAGGTACTTCGTTTGCTACATATTTTTGGTTTGCTTCTATTTCCACATTGTTTAACTCTATGCTTTAATTCTAGATTTTGAAAAGAAATTTGATGAAGCGACCGCAAGGGCCGCGAAAGCTGAGGGTGAGCTTGGTGTGACAAATTCCAGAATTAATATTCTTAACAAGCAGCTTGATGAAACCTCCTCAAAGGTTAAAGAAATGCAAACTCTTTTAGAAAACGCATCTAATAGAGATAATAAAGCACATGCTCGCTTTGAGCTTCTATCTTCTAAAATGTTGGAGACCGAAGATAAATTTAAAGTAGAAGTTTCGAAGAATGAGCGCCTTGGTGGGAGTCTAGATGCTGAAAGAGTAAAGGTTCATAACTTAATAAATGAAGTAAATAGAATTAAATCGGAAGTTGAAGAAGGACAGGCTTTTGTATTAGGGCTGAAAAAACATGCTACAGCTAAAATTGCTCAAGCGATCAATAACACTTTTGATCGAGTACAAGCTGATGGATTTAAAATAATTTACAGTCGTGTAAAAGTTCCAGAAGTTCCTTCCTTCAAAGGCACTCCTCCCGCTCCTTAGCTTCTTTTGTAGAATGTTCTTCTCATTTTGCTGATATTGTTGCTATCATCCCGCTTCCCTTTATTTATAGTTGTACTTTCCCCTTTTGCTTTATGATATTATGCCTGCAAAATATACTTTGTATATATATATATCGATTATTAGTTCATGATATGAGTGTAATTTATTTGACTGTCGGGAATTTTCATACCTTGAGTCATATTATAGGAGTAATATGCATTTAACTTCTCTTTGGCCAAAAGGAAATTAGAGTGCGGTCCCAAGATTCCCCTGAAATGGAGAATTACAACAATTAATTATCATGTTAGGTACCCCTTTTAGCGAAATATCCAAGAATCATGCACTCATAGACATGGACTTTCTTTGAGAGGTTATGCTTATAGCTTTACCTAATATAAAACTAATTTGATGTAAGATTGTATTGCTGATCGTAAGCTTTTCCCGAAATGAAAAATACCTGATACAGTAATCACTTCCATGTTAGGCATCTCTATATTGGAAAATCCTTTCACATTTATTTGGATTTTCAAGAGAAAGTGCATTTTTTGATATGCTTTACCTATTATGAATGCAATCCACTGCGCAATTGTATTATTGATTAAGGATAATATTGTTTGAGGTATTGTGCGTTCCAAGGGTGCTGTAAAATATTCCCATCCATGTTTCGTAAATAATATGACCCTTGTCCCGCAAGTCCTTATATAATACAAGGTCCTCCCCATGTTAGCGCAAATTTTCCTGCTTTCCTATCTCTCTGGTACTCCGGGATTTACCGCAAAACATATTGTCCCTCTACGAAATTCCGTGACTTTACCTTTTTATTATATTCTCTTTCCAATTTTCTTTGGTAATTTTCCATTTTTTGAAGCGTAACCTCCCTCTTTTCTTCTAAATCATCCAAATTCTCAAGCATTAAATCTGTGTTCAAATTTTTCTCCCATGCTTCTGTTTTTGTTGTAGGTAGAATGACTCCTATGGGTATGACTGCTTCCGTCCCATAGGTAAGAAGGAATGGTGACTCTCCAATGGACTCCCTCCTTGTTGTACGATATGCCCAAAGTGTATTATGAAGCTGTTCGCACCACCTCTTGTGATGTCCATCAAGTGTTTTCTTTAGATTCGTAGTGATTGTCTTATTTGTTGCCTCGGCCTGTCCATTACTTTGCGGATAAAATGGAGTTGATTTATTCTTCTGTATATTGAATGCTTCGAAAAGCGTATCTACATTTTTCCCTTGAAACTGTTTCCCATTATCATAAACTATGGCTGCCGGGATTCCGAATCTGCAAATTATATTTTCAAACAAGAACTTAAAGATATCCGTATCTTTGATTCATGCAAGAGCTTTTGCCTCAACCCATTTAGTAAAATAATATGTAGCTACGATCAAATATTTTCTCTTTTTAGTACCTTTTACCAACGGTCCAACAATGTCTATTCCCCATTTTGCAAACGGGCAGGGACTAAGCACCGAAGTAAGTTCTGTTGCGGGAGCCTTTATTTTTCTTGCATAACGCTGACATTCTTCACATCTTTTCACCATATTTTCCGTATCCTTATGCATGAATGTCCAATAATACCCTAGTGATCGCCTTCCACTATGATTTCCCGCATCTCCATAATGTATATCCTTGAGAATCCGAAGTCCTTCTCTTTGTGATAAACATCGAAGTAATGGTCCTAAAAAGGACTTGCGGTATAAAATTCCATCCCGAAGATGGTAATTTACAGACTTCAGCTGCACCTTTCTTGCTTCTTTAGAATTCGGGGGTAACACCTCATCTCGGTATATATTGATGGATTGAGATTCTCCAATCTTCTTCAATCAGATTATCTTCTGTTTCTCGTGGGAAGTCTGGATAATCTTGGATAGCTTTATCTTCAATTTCTTCTTCCACATTTTGGATTGTCCTTAGCTTAACTGATGGTTCATATATTCGCCCAATTTTTATGTCTAATGTGTTTGGATCCTTTATCATTGAAGAAATATATGCCAATGCATCAGCATGACGGTTTTTTTCTCTGGATAGATGCCGAAAAGTTATATTTGGAACTTGGAGCACCAGTTTTTGTACAAGATTTTTATACTCCGCCAAATCTCCATCATGTGCCTGGTATTTTATTTCAACCTGTCGAATCATTAAATGTGAGTCACTTGTGAGTCGCACATCACTTACCCCTAATTCAATAATGAGTCTGAGGGCATGAACCACAGCTTCATAATCCACTATATTGTTTGTATGCTTATCAAACTCAAGCCGGAATGAATGCACAATTCGGTTCCCCGTAGGTGCTGTGATTGCAATTCATATTCCTGCACCATCTTTATTTCTGGATCCATCAACAAATACTTCCCATCTCTGGGAATTTGTAGAATTCAGGACATCCTGCGGGTCATCATCCTCAATTCCGGGCAAACCTTGAATTTCAGTATCGTAGAATAGTAAACAATCATATTAATGAAAATTAAAAGGTAAAAAATGAAAAATAGTTAATTTTGACATCCGAGCGAACCTTGGATTTCATAATCATCCTCCACCGGGAAATCCGCAAGGAAGTCAGCCAGAACTTGTGACTTCTGTGCAATTTGTAATTCAAATAATATGTTGAATTGTTCTAGCTGGGCATTCCACTTTGCTATCCTTCCAACTTTTCCTGCGTTTTTCAGTACTGATTCTAATGGTGCTTTGCTTGGTACTCTCACTAATGCGTCAGAAAATACGTGCGTAACTTGGGAAGCAAAAATCAGAGCTAAGATCAATTGTTCAATTTTTGTATAATTTCTTTCTGTAGGATTAAAAGTCTTACTGATATAATAAACAAGTTTCTCCTCCTTTTCATTGGTTCGAACTAAGACCGCGCTTACTGCATCCTCAGTTGCCGCAATGTATAATGCTAGAACTTCTTCAGATTTTGGCTTTTGTAGAGCAGGTAACATTTCAAGATAAACCTTGATATTTTGAAAAGCTTGCTCACATCTCTCATTCCACTCGAATTTATTTTTCTTTTTTAGAATATCAAAAAAAGGGTTTGCACCTTTCCGAAGATCTTGCTATAAACCTGATTAGTGCGGCCAAACAACCATTCAACTTCTGTACATCTTTAATGTTCCTTGGAGATGGCATGTCTACTATTGCTTGGACCTTTGTGGGATCAACTTCAATTCCCTTCTTAGTGATCAAATATCCCAAAAACTTTCCTGATGTGACCCCGAAAACACACTTTTATGGATTGACTTTCATTCTGTATTTTCGTAGTGCTTCAAATATTTCTTTCAAATCTTGTAGATGATTTGCTGAAAGTTTACTTTTTACCAAAATGTCATCCACATAAGCTTCTAAGGTACGTCCAATCCATGGTTTAAAAATTGCGTCAACCAACCGCTGATATGTTGCTCCAGCGTTCCTTAATCCAAATGGCATTCTGGTGTAACAATATAATCCTCGAGGAGTAAAAAATGCAGTGTGCTCCTGATCTTCTTTCGCAAGTGCTATATGGTGATATCCAATTGTCCATCCATAAAGGACAAGGCTTCATGTCCCTCAAATGCATCTACCAATTGATCAATGTTGGGGAGTAGATAGTTATCTTTTGGGAAAGCTTTATTTAAATTGGTGAAGTCGATACAAATCCTTACTCCTCCATTCTTTTTTAGTACGATTAGCATATTGGAGATCCAAGTTGGGTATCGCACTTCTCGGATGAATCCCGCATCCATGAGTTTTCTTAATTCCTTTTCAACTGATACATGGTTTTCTGGTGCCACTTTCCGTATGCGTTGCCGAAAAGGTGTTGCTTCAGGGTGTATGTGTAATTCGTGTTGTACAATATCTGGGTCGATACCTGGCATATCCTCCATCTTCCACGTAAATATTTCCACAAAATCTCGGAGTAGTGTGATCAAGTTTTGTTCTCTTTCCATCTCCATCAGCGTTCCAATCTCTATCCACTTGGGAAATTCTTCCGTGCCTATGTTAACATTTTTGGTTTCCTCAACCGTGGTAAAGGTGGGTTTAGGAAATCTTAGAAATGTAGGGGTCCCCTTTGGTTGTTATGCCGGAAAACTACCTGAATCATTTCTTGATGTAATTTCTTTTTCCTTACTTCCTTCTCCTATTTCATTATTGATATTTCTTCCCGCGACTTGAATCATATATTGATTTAATGCTTCTTATTTTGCCTGTATCTTTCGTTCTTTTTTGTTATTCTGCTGCTGCTGCTGTCGCTCTTCATTCATTCGAATTTCTGCTAGAATGCAGGATTTGGCCTCATCTTGATCTCCTCTTATTTCCATTTCCCCTCGTGGAGTTGGAAACCGCATGTACTGTTGATAAGTCGAAACTACCCCCTTCAACTGATGTACCCATCGCCTCCCAATGATGGTATTGTACGGGGACGGAGCTTCCACCATACTGAATTTTTTCATGATATTTATTGGTCCAGCCATAACATCTAGCTCAACTTTCCCTTCGGTTTTGAGGCTATACCATTGAATCCATAAATTGTATAACGAGATGGGGTCAACTGATCTTCTTTCAATCCCATTTTTTGGAAAGTATCATAAAACATAACATTTAGCGAGCTGCCCCCATCCATAAGAATTTTCCTTACATTCCATATGGATACTGGTAACGTAAGTAATAACGGATCATTATGCATCTCTACCTCTTGATCAACCTCAACTGCGGAGAAAGTTAATGGGACGCCATCCAATCTTCCCATGACTCAGTAATCCTTCCCATGACTCTGAAGATTTCATGATTGCAGACTTTTTTACGTAATTTCTCATTGATCGTTGCATTCATGGATGGTTGGTTTGATTCAGAAAAAGAAATCATATTGATAGTTTGGTTGTTGTGAGGAATTTCGACAGCTTTCCCCTTATCAAGCCTCAATGAAGGATCAGGTAATTGAATGAATTCTTTTGATTCCCCTGCGTCAATCATCCTTTGCACTAGAAAGATTAGATTTCTGCATCGGTTGGTTGAACCTCCCCGATAACAATGGTATTCGCAATACTCTTTAGAATTTTGGGTATATTCAGGCTGCTGTTCTTTTGTTCACGACCATTGAAAATCCGGCTTGTTCTTTATTACCTTTAAAACTTCGGAATAAGGGATGTTGAGTTTAGTAAATACTCGCTCCTGAAATTCTTGTAAATTTTTTTTCCTTCCATCTGTCTTTAGCCGTTTTGACTCATTATTTTCAATTTTACTTGCAAACCTCTTCCCTGACCCATATGAAGGCTCCATTGAATTAGTTCTTCTCGCATTTCCTTGCTGCTATGACACTACTCTTGGACATTTCCTCTGAATGTCTTGCAACCTTGCACACATTTCAATGATTTCTCTAAGGTGCCCCTCACTTTTTGGGTTGGCGTTATGAATATCAACAAAAAGCTGGCTTTTCCGGTCAGCTATTCCCCACTTATAATTGTTAATGGCGGCGTCTGGGGTTACATCCCCGATTTCCTGACAAACCGTATGCCAACGATCTGTATAATCACGAATAGTTTCTTCTGGCCACGAGGCGAGGGAGTATAATCTGTCCATTCCCGAATCTGCGGGCCTGTTGTACATATACGCCTTTAAAAACTTTCGAATTAACTGTGTGTATGAATGCACAGACCCTTCTTGCACATTATCATACCATGCTAACGCCAATCCTTTCAAACTTGACGGGAAATTCCGACACATGATTGCATCATCTTTCCCCCATCGTGCCATGATACGGTTATAATACTTCAAATGAGTAGTTGGGTCTCTGGTACCATCATAACACTCAAAAATAGGAGTGTTACATTCTTGGGAAATTGGTGCGTACACCAAATGTGGTGCCAATGGTGTTCGCTTGGATTCCCTTAACACTTCCTCTATCCGTCCATATTCTTTATTTTTTAAATTCTTTATTTCTTCCCTCATTTGTTCCATAGCTTCAAAACATTTTTGCCACTTATCATGTTGCGAACCTGAGTCCCTATGATTCAACCTGTCCTGTCTAGATTGTTGAGATGCGGATTCTATTAACAGCATTCTTTGATCCCGATTGTCTCTCTCTCTCCTCCTCGCGGGTCCACTGGAGCTTGCTTCTTGCCCCTGTGTTTTTGTTCTAGTTGATCCCGCACCATGTTGGATTGTTTCCTTTAATACTTGATTTTCTCTAGTCAGGAATGCAATTTTTTCAGTGCAAGTCTTTTGTTGTTTACGCATCTCATTCATTTCTTCCATCAGTCGTTGCAGATGATCAATTATGTTTTGTGTATTCTCTTCAAATGATGAAATAACTGCGTGACTATCTGAATTATTTTGTTGATCATTAGAATATTGTTGTCCTTGCGAGGTTCCTATCAATTGTCTTTGTTGGAGAACCCCTCTTGCATTATTCCCTTGATTTCTCGAACTTGCTTCTTGAGACATAACTCCGGTTTATGTAAATCCTTTTAGAATGTTTCTGCTCCTCTCTGTTTCAGCCTTTTGGTTGCTATTGAAAATTTCTTTCCAGAATCTAATAGAGCTCAGATAATTAATTACATGTTTCCAGAAATGGTTCGTTTAAAAATAAGGGTAATTTATATGATCTAATTTGAAAGACGAAAATCCCCTTCAAACCAGGTAAATTTTTCTTTTTACCTCAAATCTCATAAATTCGTATCCAAACAAATTTATGTGAAATCCAAATAACTCAGTTAAATATTAAAATTTTGCGAGTGACTTAAGTCAAAAACTTAATAACTATGATCATACAACTTAGTAGAATTTTGTGCGCCTAATTTTTCTTTTATTGCTAAGACTCTGAAATATTGTGTTTTACAACAAAATTCTTCGATAAAATATAACTTTCTAAAGAAAAAGCTTTTTTATAAAAAGTGAAAGTTTTTGACAGGTAGAATAAATTCTTTACTCAATCCCTGTTTCTAGCGCCAAATTGTGATCACCAAACATACAAAGGATGTGGTGTCACAACCAAAATTGCTTAAAGATGACAATAGTACGATAACTAAGATGAATCGATGCACGATAAAAAAATATAAAGAATGAAAGACAATCACTATACTAACAAGATGACACAAAAATTATAGTGGTTCCACAGTTTAATTGTTTATATCCACTAATAAAATGATTAGATTTATAAATAAGTTCAAATTTTTATCAATACAAAAGAAGAAGAAATATAGAAATTTGGATAAAGGATACATTTTCTAACCAATAAATCATAATTAAAATCCACTACTCTAATTAGAATCAGAAAATCTCGTATGTATCATACCTAAGCTCTTTAGTCTTCTTTAACGCCTTCTCTCCATTTTTCTCCTCCGATTTTCCAACCTCTTTTCTTGTTCAAGATTCTGGTATTTATAGCCAATTCATGGGGTCCCGCTAATTAACTTTGCCACCTGTTCATTCTTATCTATCTTTGATGAGTCATGTAATCCCGCAAGTCTTTCTTAGTGTATTACTTATCATCCCGTAGCTTTCCTACGGTCTGGTCCCGTAGTCTTCCTTCGGTCTTGCATTTATTGTCCCGTAGTTCTCCTTCGGTCTTGTATTTTATTATTACTTTCAGATTAGGATTATAGCATGTCTGACACGCAGCTTCTTATCAGTGAATCGTCATGCTTTAGTCCTTTTTGTCCCGCAACTTGTAGAGTCGACACGCGTTTCTCGGGTCAATGTTCATCATTACACTTTTAATGAGTCACACTTTTCCTGCACCCTGGTGTCAATCATGCAGTTAAAGTTATCTGTTTTAATCAGAGCTCTGTACTTTCCCGCAACATATGTATTTAATGCTGTTACTTTCCCGCAACCTATGTGTTACTCATGCAGCAATTATGTCAGACTTTATATCTGTCGACTTTTCAGAATTCCTTTATAAAGTTTTGTTCGGGTGCTTCTCTTCGTACTTTAATTCATTACTTCTTTAATAATTCCTGGACACGTGTCAATCGAGATTTATTATCTCACAATCTATATGTGTTATGTGTACGTAGATTATCATATCAATAATACTGCTCCTTCGGTTTAAAAAAAATGTGTACTGGGTAGGATGAGAATGTATCTTTCCTTTTTTCCATCTCCACTGATGCTACGTTGAGTTAGAGAGAGTCAATGACCAGAGACAACGGATGGGTGTGTTACGTATGTATGCTTAATTTATTTACTGACGTGTGTATGGATTTGAACCCTTGGGCAGTTTGGCATGCCAAACCAACTATATATCTATCCATAGAGGAAATTTTTCGTATCCCAATTCTTTAAATAACTATCCATTATTTTTCATCATGAATGCATGTATGGGGGTTAGAAGAAGTACTACATGCAGTGTTTTATCTAGATAAGATTCTTATATCTAAAATGACTTTTATGTATAATTTGGTCTCTCTCTAACACCTTTGCATTTGCAGTTACAGTTAATCTGATCAGGTTTGTGATTCACTGGATGGAGAGGGGATACGGATAATAATGAAGAGAAGAAATAAACTAAGGGTAACATGCACTACAAGAAAAACGGGTTTAAGCGACCAAAATCTTAGCAATAGCTCGCAAATTTAGTCGCTTAAATTGTTTAAGCGTCTAAAATTGCAACTGCCAAAAATGTTGGAGGCTATAAACCTGTGTCCACTATTATTTAGCCACGAAAAAATATATTTAATCGCTAGATCCTTTGTTCAAGTAATTTATAGCAACTAAAGAAGTGATCATGTAGCTATTTACTTTGAGGCACGGACTCGTAGCAACAACACAATAAATTGGTTTCTCTAAATGTCAGCAAGTGCCCAATATTTTAGTCGCTTTAATAGTTTAAGCAACAAAACTTGCAACTGCCAAATAGTTTGGCTGCTTTAAATCTATGTCAACTAATTTTTAGCCATAGCCAGATGTGTTTGGTCGCTATATCCTTTTTTCCAAGTTATCTATATAGCGTCTAAAAAAGTGTTCATGTAGCTCTTTACTTTGAGGCACTCACTCGTAGAAACCAAAAAATGAATTACTTGGTAAAACCTCTCCCAGCAACTAAGTTTAAGCCGCCACCATCATTTCAAAAGAAGTGAGTGTGAAGTAGACATTAAGAACTTAGTATCAATCCAACAATCTTATTAGGATTTGTTTAATGGAAACATAAAAACTTGTTCAAATCATTGTTTTAATTCACTATGAGCAAATGTTTGGATGCACAAATTGAAAAAAGAATTAACATGAATCGACTAAATTAACTATGATTTGGTTATAACTTTTTTTGTTTCAGTGTGTTTATCGGTTCTATTAACAAATCTGCCAGAACTTTTGATTCAAAGGAACTTTGGCTGGATAGTGTAATGTAATAGTGTTGATTCAAATGAAATCAAAAACATTCTCAGTATTCAGGACTACAAAGTAACTAACCTTCAAAAACATAAATACACAAAAAGGAAATCAAGGCATGAAAACAAAAGTTTACATAGCTCGTACTAGTACATCAAGAGTTAAAGCTTGAAATTGCATATCAGCAATTCCATGATACACAACGATATGTTTTGAATGGTGACTTCATATAGGATGGAATATAGGTGACTTCATATAGTACTCAGCACGCTTGCATTTTGAAGTGCTGAAGGCAAACGATAACTAACTACCATTTCTCACTAAGATCTGCATAGGCTCTCTAAGGAAAAGGCCCAAAGACATGATCATATATGAATCTGAAGATGCCAAGGAACCTGGAGAAGTAACAAGTAAAAAATAACTAATTTAGGTATCAATCAAAAAGATTGAAACATAATAACTAATAATTAAATGTTAAATTAAATTAAAAGGGATGGGAAGACAAAAAGTGATAACATTACTTGTGTCCTCTATCACTCACACCTCTCTATTCAGCTATCAGCGCATTTAACAAATTAAGGAAGGGAATTGTTGAAGGGTACTTATCCATCCTCGATTCTACTTCATTCAACTCGAAACACATATCATAAACCTTCAGTCTAAGAAGTAAGAAAGCAATATATTGAGCAGTAACTAGCACTACAACTAACATTCATTTTGCCAAGGTTTGAAGGTTCAATTTAAGTTTCACAATATTTCGCAAGGTCTTGCTAATCAAAAATCAGAATATAATTGTCAAAATTCAAAATATGATTTTTTACAAATGTCAGTACTCAAATACAATAACAATAGTAGACTAGATTGTCAATGACCATGTTATGAACTTCAAGTATCCCCATTAATGATAAAACAATTGCATATTACCAGAAGTATTTACCTGTGTAGACATCTGCTGCACACTAGACCCAGAGGAAGGCCTAAAAACTACTGGCAGATCATACAGGTTCTACAGAGAACCCACCTGAACCATAAGAAGCATTTCACAAAGACACAAGGGACTGCAGGAGCCAATGCTGTGCTATTTGATAGTCTATCCCATAACTAGAGATTTCACAAAAGTCGTACTTGAAAGATAGACTGAAAACAAATATAGATGTTTTATCAATGATGAATAGAAACAAACTAGTGCAGTGCACATAACGCAACAAAAATCAGTTTGATTACTAGGCAATGACATGCTTAGCATCCCGGAATAGATATATAATAATTGCAGTGAACTATCATATTATAATATCTTGGTACAACTACAAATATATACATATTATGTGCATTGTGTGCAACAACAAAAAGGGTAACTTTAGGCTACTTACTTCCTAATCTTCCCAATCAATCACTTGCTTCGAGGTACATATAGCTTTGGAACTTGCTCCTCCACAATAGCATGCTAGTCTTTCATCAATTGAGAAAAATCTGTAAGGCTTTCTCTGTTGCTTCAACTCTTGTCACATGGGTTATTAAGCATCCACTAGTTTCATAAAAATCTGTAAGGCTTTCTCTGTTTCATAAAATTTGGAACTATGTCCTAAACTACTTGCAGAACAGAGTAGCTAAGAGTATACTTCCACCTGCAGTAAGCTATATGAACACATATATCAACAATAGATTCCAAAAAATAAACCCTTAAAGCTAATTTACATGGCGTAGATTCAACCAACTAAAACCCCAATTCCCACAAAAGCTAGATAATATAACCTAAGACTAGAAATTCAGAGCATAACAGGTCCCTGAAAACCCCAATTCCTCCAAAAGATGTACCAAACAAGACATCATTCAAAACCATGTCCTAAACTACTTCCAGAGTTCAGTAGATCAACGTATACGTTATCTACAGTAAGCATAAATCAACAATAAAGGTACAAATTTTATAAAAAATCAAAGAAACTCTTTGTAGAAATTACAAAGCAGCAGATTTTAAATCAAATCTCCATTTCTAGCAGAAAAATTAAGTAATCTGAACAGAACCCAGATCTATACAAAGTGAAAAGAAATCAAACCTGGAAGACAGCAGAAGTAGGAGTAATCAAAGAGAAGTTAGATTGAACGGCACCAGATGAATCACGAGAAAGAGCTTCTTGAACTAATTTCCTTTCTAAATCATAAAAATTTTCTAAATTTAACACCCAAAACTCTGCTAACAGATAACTTGAATACTAGTATTCTCAAGTGATGTAGCAGACAGTTCAAGATTACCAAGATGACTGGAATCAACAACTTACATAAAACACACTAAGTAAACCTAGAATAAAAAATCCCCTAAAGATAAAACTTAAACTGAAAATTAATCAAAACCCAATCTCCAAATAATCTTTATCTATTCAGAAATACCGAAACAAATAAATTAAACCCTAGAAAATCGATGGAACCAGATATGAAGAAAACCTCAATTTCCTATTATTCATCAAAATCCACATCGTAATCAGAAAAAACCCCTAATTGAAACATAATGAAACCCCACTTTACAAACCAGGGAGAAATTGGAAATCCCTGATTTCTTTCTTTTGGATTTTCGATTTCAAAAAGAAAGAAATCGAAGATGAAACTGAGAGATAGGTGAGGGATCAGGAGCTTTTTTTAGAATAATTGGAACTGAAAAAGAAAGAGAAAGAGGTGAGATAGAAGTTGAAGTTTTCTTAAAGTCGAGGGTCTTTTTAGGGATCAGGCGAGAGTTTCTGCCTCAGGGTTTCAATTTTAGAGATATACCGAACATGAAATTTAGATTTCACTCACACAAAAAAGAGCCAACAAACCCGCCAATTCATTCTCACTAAGATATATTTCGCGCCAACATTCCCGCCCATAAAGATTACAATTTTACCTCTTTTGATTTTGTATAAGAATGATAATCCGTATGAGTTTTTGTGTTTGCATTTATATCCGTTCGATTAAAGATCTGAATATCTATTGGTTAAATAAACACCATATAAATAATTTATATCCGTTCGATTAAATTTGTTGGACCAAAGATAAAATAGTCATTTTACAAATAAATGGTATAATAGTTATTTTCATCAACTTCAGATTAGGGGTAAAACATTTATTTTATTAAAAAATGGGCAAAAGTTAAAATGATTATTTTAAAGTTTGCCTCAAGACTATGACGTAGACCGACGTATGAGGAGAGATTGATTCAATCCGAGAGGCGCGATCGGTTTCCATCGGAGGTCCTTGTCGATAAGCTGGAAAAAACCGATAAAATCCGATTGAATCTTAGTGAGGCGACCGAAATAAATAAAATTGATGGGTAACAAACAAATTTAAGTAAAATGGATGGAAATTCGGTTTGTATTAATAGGTAACCATATAATTAAACCCACGGAATCCATGAGAAATTAAGTGAGGTCAGACGTTATTGGATAAATATACCTCGTCCCCTATCATATTACCCGGAAGATCTATAATGGATCTCTAAATACACAGTTGTATTAATAGGTAACCATATAATTAAATTCATATGTGTATACTCGTTGGATTAGATTCTCTTGGCTTTGATGGATATTGTCTGAAATTAAGTAAGTTCGGGTGAGACAAGTGAATATCATGTGAAATTCGCTTTGTTCCATATCTGGTTGATCGAAATATATATCGGAGGTCAATATCTAGTTGTGTGAACCAAAATATGCCTTTTGATCTAATTAGTCTGAATATCTATACCATAACTCTAAACCTAGCAATGAAACCGTGAGAGTAATTGAGTGAGGCTAACCGAAATTTTCACGGTCGGTGGGCACTCGGTCAAAATGATGGATAATGGGAGAAACCAATAGAATTTGATAGAACCATATAAACTAATTGAATCCAGGAGAAATTAGTGAGGTCGAGCGATATCGGGTATAATTGATGAATAAATAGTTAATTTTTTATAACGCACTAATAAATTTGGAAACTCACAGATCTTTAGTCTTACACTAATAAAATTGTAATAAAGCACTATTATATTAATTGGGAGACCTTTAATGACTTATATGTGATGATTTAACTGTAAAATGTCAATAATGATGGTATTTCTTCAAAATAAGTCAAAATCTTCAGAAGAACTTCAATATACCATTTTTTGTCATATTCTGATTAATGACCTTTTCCACTAAGTTGGAATCTTCATAGGAACTCCAAAACTACGGATGTTCGTCATATTATCATAAATGACCTCTTCGTCTAAGTCGAAATCTTCACCGGAATCCTAAACCTACCGATGCTCGTCATAATATCCTTAATAACCACTTACCCTAAGTCGGAATCTCCATCGAAACCCTAAATCTACCATTATTGGACTTACAAACTTTGTCTAATCGAAAGTAAAAAACAATTCTCAATTTTTTTAAATAAAGTGGATAGATAACCGTAGAAATCAATGGGATCCCGAGAGAAATTGAGTAACCTAGTGTCATCCATATATTCAACCTAATTCGACATAGAACTTCACATGAGTTTATTCGTATATACATATACAATACAAATTCATTTGTCTCTAAAAATCGTTCAATCTAATTGGATATTCTTACATGATTTAATTCCATAAATATTTTTGGATCAACCCTATTTAGGTTTGATGTTAATGTCCTGTTAGTTAGATTTTTTAGTTTGAACCCTAAATTTTCTTTGATTAATATTTGTTTGTTTGAATATGCAAGACTCAAGTTCATCATTTTCTAGAGGAAGATATCACTTTATTGATATCAAAATATAAGAATGGACCCTTAGATACGATTTTAATGTGTAATTCTGAAATTACCGTAACAATACAACTAAAGTTCATCTCATAAGTTGACAATTAAAAAATTTAAGCAACATATTACCCATTCAGTGTTCCTTAATGTATCTTGATTTTGCAACCCAAAGTTAAATATACATATGTTGGATATATTATACTTAATAACTTGGTTCATTGAGTATATCATTTGAGATTGATCGAAGTATGTGTGAGATTGATCTAAGTATATATTACTTAATAACTTATATGTAAGTTTGACCTAAGTCTATGTTCGCTCCTATCTGATGGTTATTCAAGAGAGTCCCTCTTGGCCAAACGACATAACTAATTATAACCGTAGAAAAGCCTGCAGTTACACCCAAAATGTATCTTATGTTATAAATCACTCTTAGCTTAACTACGTTGAAGTAAAATCAATTAAAATAAAAACACAAACGATTAAATAAAAAATTAAAATTTGTAGAATATATGAAATTATACGTGCGTTGTTAGTTAAAGAGAACAAGTTTATTTATATGAAATTAATAACCGTTCATTGTTCTTTTGGTCGTTGGACCTGTATATATTGAGAGACGTATGTTTTATTGGGCGTTCTGGTTGTGACCCGTATAAAAAAAAATGCTAATCTTGATCCGTTAGATTGGTGATCCGTATGAGCATAAGATATTAATTTTGAACCGTCAGATTGGTGATCCATATGAGCACGAGATATTAATTTTGAACCGTCAGATTAACGATCCGTATGAGTAGAAGATGTAAAACCTAGAATCCTCCGATCAGCTTAAAATGTTAATCTTGAACCGTCGGTTAAAACCCTATTCGTTTTACTTATTGACCACAAAGTTTCTATTATTTACGTTTAATACCTTTTTATATAAACACCCTAACCCTAAGTTTCATCACTTTTCACTTCTCCGCCTCCCTCACTGTTCTCACTTCTCCGCCTCACTCCCTAAATTTCTCCGCCTCCCTCACTGAATCTCTTTAAATCTCTCTGAAATCTCTCTCTTTCTTCCTATTATCACCAACACCATTACACAAACTACTTTACAAGTTCATTCTTCATGCTTTTCAATTTTTTTCTAGTATTTTTTTGTTGGTTATAAAATGTTGTTATGATTTGTGGGTTTTCCTGCCTTTGTAAATTTTTTATTGGTGCATTTTACTTCTTTCAGTGAATCAAAAGGTCCGATGACGACGCTATTGTAGACTAGAGTTTCTAAATTGGGCTCTTCTCCTTCTCAATATTTGATGTCTGAGCACTATTAATCAAGATTTTTTCATTTCTAGATTTCAATTGCATAGCAATAACTTTTATTTCTTTTGATTTAATCAATTATTTTTCATCTGGATCTATTTTCCCAAATAGCTCTTTCATATTGTTAATAACCTCAAGGTCCATTTTACCGTTTAAGTTATTCCTGTGATAATGACTTGGGGTTGCTATATAATTCATTTCTAACAATTGTGGTCTAGAAATTTGGTGGATTTTTCACTGTGAGTAACAATGATTAATTTTTTCTAGTTTTTGAGGTTTTTTTTTTTGATCTCTAGATAAAATTCATTTCTAACCTTTTCCGGTTTGATCAAATACCATTAAAACCCCTTATTCGATTCACTCTTTAATTTTGCTTCTGTCTCTCCTTACAATAAGAAACTTGTTACAATGACGAGTTTAATTTTGGTTCAGTATAATTTTGAGAACATGGGATTTTCTTTCATTATCATTTCTCTGCATGCCAAAACTATAACTTCTAGAGATGTTATTCTATAGGGATTGTTTTCGTTAATTATAACAGAATATGAACCCATAAGTTTGGATGTTATAACATTATACATGACCCAGATTCCTTTTCCATTATCAAGAAGGTGATGGGTGTTGCCAACAGGTTGTTGTTTAAATTTCGTGTTAATACATTCAGCTGGCCTAAGCAATTCTAGGTACTTCACTGCCTGATGCGACTTAGAGATGAATTTCTGTCATGGTTGTTTCTTGGTTCTTTGAAAAGCTAATCCTCTATCATTTTGATTGTTACTTGTTAGATTCCCAAGTCTGCCACAATGGGGATGCAAAGAGTAAACCAATGAACTTTGTGACTAGTGGAACAACACAAATGATTTTTAAGATCATAATGTCTGCAGAAGGCAGTCTGGATAAAATCATGCCCTTATTTACATTATTGTAGTTCCCTAAATATCTTGTTTCAGGTACCTCAGTGTAACCATTGGCCCAATCAAAATTTGGTTATGTGATTTGGTTAATCTTTTTTAGAAATGAAAATTTGGTTGTTTTGTTTCAATCTTTTTCTTTCTGTGTTCATATTTTTCTCATATTTTTTTCTACTGTAGTGAAGTATGTAATATGGATTAATCTTTCTGTTTGTGTGATTTGGTTGTGTAATATGGATTAATCTTTAGTTCTGATCTTCTTTATATTTGTTTGTTTGTATATGCAGGACCCTTTATCACTTTTTTTTTAGAGATGAACATGAACTAGATGTGGAATGGGTACTCACTCTATTGATCTCAAAATCAAAGCTAAAAAACAGATTAAGTGGTATAAGGTTGCAGTAATATGCATCTTGAAGTGTTTTTTAGTTTTTTCCAGGGAGATTTAAAGAACCATGATGGGTGCTTCAAAGTTGAAGTAGTTGTATCAATGGTGTTCCTAATATTTAGGTTTAAAATTGAAGTGTGTTCGATGGAATTGTAAATGAAATTTTTCTTTTTTCCTGTAAAAAATGATTATATTTTTTTTTGACTAAATGTGATGTAAATTGAATTCAGGAATAATAGAGTTAATCAATTGTGATTTTAATTTGGTTCATTATTGTTTTTAATTTGATTTTTTATTCATTTATAATTATATAGTTTCAATTAGTATTATATAATCTTAATTAGTGATTTTTAATTATAATTATAATTTGGGATAATCTAAATCAGAATTTGTTCTTAGCGAGCAAAAAAAATTAGTAGCTTAAAAATTTAAGCGATCAACTTCAGGCCAGTTTAAAAATTCGAACACAAAAATTTAGTAGTTCAAAAATTTAAGCAATCAACTTTAGACCAATCAAAATTAGAATTTCAAATAATTTGGTCGCTTATAACTTTAAGCAATCAACTTGAGTAAAAACTTCGATAGCTTAAAAGCTTAAGCAATCAACTTCAGACCAATCAAAATCAAAAATCGCTTGTAGCGAGCAAAATTATTTAATCGCTTAAATCCTTAGCCAACCAACTTCAGGTTAAGTTGTTCCATGTATCTTCCAACTATGTAGTTTAATAGCTCCTGAGTCACAAATGGCTTTTAGACAGTAAAAAATTCGGAGCTTAAAACCTTAAGCAACCAACTTCAGGACAATCAAAATAATAATTCGCTTTTAGCGAGAAAAATTATTTAATCGCCTAAAACCTTAACCAAGCAATTTCAGGAAGGGTTGTTCCATGTATATATCAATTAGGTGTTTTACTTGCTATATTGGTTGGTCTACATGTTAAGCGATCACAATTTTACTTGCTCCATGGTAGTTGGTTTAAATGTTAAGCAATGAGAAAAGTACTCGCTTTAGGTAAGTTGGTTGATTACTAGAGCGATTGCATGGTCGCTCAAGACCTTTACAAGGCTGGCTTTTTACAACCACGGGAGCGACTGCCAGTTTAAGTCGCTATAACGGTTATAACGACTTAATAGAGGCTTTAAACGACTTAAAACGACATGTCGCTTAAACCCTTTTTTCTTATAGTGATGTTATGCTGCATGCTCATGGAGTGTTTGCTAAATATGAAATTTGAGCTAACAGTACAACTATATTTACATCTCAACGACTCGACCCAAATATGGATATTTACATCCCAACGACTCAACCCAAAGGAGGATCAAATGGAGGAAAGAAGTAAGAATCAATAGTGGACCTTTTCCTTTGATCTCTCAACAATATTTCGATCGAATATGTACATGGACCATTGGACCCATAGACAATATATATAATATGTGTCACCTTTTGAAACTCACATGGTATATTGTTGACGCTTCAACTCTGTATAGCTTTCTTGAAGGTGACTGCTACGGGGATCAAATTTCGCTAAGAGCAACTACAATGGCACAACTAGAGTAAACGATCAAAGAGTAAAATTTTTACTCTTTGGTCCGGCCCAAGAGCATCGGTGATATAGTCGGGCGGTGTTCTAGCAATGTGTCTGGTGTTGGACGGTGTCCCAGCGATGCGCTTGAAAACACGGGCGAAATCCTAGGATAACGCTTGCTCGAGACGGTATTCCAGCGTAACGCTCGAAATGGGGCGGAGTCCTAAAGTAACGCCTGGTATTGGGCGGTATCCTAGAACCACGCTCGAGAGACGGGCGGTATCCCAGAACCACGCCTTATGGGGCGAAATGCTAGCATAACGCCTGAAGGAGTTGTACATGTGCGAAGTTACCGTGTGGGATGAATGGTATGGGCGGTGTCCTAGCGCCCCGCCTGGGATTCCAGGCGAGTTGCTAACAGCCCTCCCCATTCTCATTTCCTTCTTCTTCCGACGAACCCTATTTTTTTCTCCTGAACCCTTTGTTTTTCAACACCAAACTCTCTTCCGCCTCCCCTCTTGAACCCTAAATCTTCCCAAATTATTAGCATTGAATTGTTAGTTGAACATAAAACTTTTTCTTTTTTCAGATTTGAATTGTCTTTTTAAATTATTTTTGTTACATTTATAATCGTTTAATTATCCTTTAGTTTTGTACTGTCAATTCAAAACTCTGAATTTTTTTTCCTTCGTCGTTTTGGTCATTTGGTATTGTCTTGTCAACCGACATTTCATATCTCTGATGCGTCCGTCCATCCCACTTGCCTCAACTCTTTTTTCGTATTAAAATACCAACCGTGTATTGTCAATTCAAAACTCTGAATTTTTTTTCTAACTTTTGTCTTTTTGGTTTTTTGGTATTGTCTTGTCAACCGACATTTCATATCTCTAATTCGTCTGTCCACCCCACTTGCCTCAACTCTGTTTTTGCATTAAAATACCAACCGTGTATTGGCAATTCAAAACTCAAAATCTTATCTTAATTTGCCTATAAATTGAACACTCGATTCTCCAATTATACAAACCCAAAATACAAACATCAAAAAGCAAATGGCATACTATCAAAATAACATTAAGTACTATGGTTCTTGTTCTTCTATTCCTCCTCATTCTTCTTCTTCTTCATCTTCTTATTCTTCTTCATCGTGTGATGATGATAACAATAGTCTGTACTCATCAAAAGAAGGTTTACTTGCATTAAGCCAAAATAATGAAGCAGTCACTACGGGATTGATCGCTTCAAGTATGAACTGGCCTCAAACTCGTATCAAAATACCAAGATTACGTGATGACGGTGCAAAACTTCTGTGGAAAGATTACTTTTGTAGAAACCCGACGTTTCCTCCTCATGTATTTCGTAGAAGATTCAGAATGCGGCGAGAATTATTCAACCGTATATTGGGAGATGTCGTAGCTGTAAATAAGTATTTTGTTCAAAAAAGAGATGCTTGTGGTGTTCTTGGATTAACCCCTCAGCAAAAAATTACTGCAGCAATACAAATGTTAGCTTACGGATGTGCAGCAGATGCAATACATGAATATTTACGGATCGGAGAAACCACAGTTTTGGAAGCAACTCGTAGGTTTTGTAAGACGATAGTGCATCTGTACGATAAAGAATATTTGCGCACACCAACTGAGCGTGATGTTGAACTGCTTCTTGCTGAGAACAAGGAAAGGGGCTTTCCGGGGATGCTGGGTAGTGTTGATTGCATGCGCTAGAAATGGGATAAATGCCCATCGGCTGAATCAGGTGTTTACACTGCGTACAAAGGTAGTGAAAGTATTATCCTGGAGGCAGTGGTGTCATATGATCTGTGGTTTTGGCATGCATTTTTTGGTATGCCTGGTTCTAACAATGATATAAATGTGATGAACCGTTTATATATTTTCAAAAATCTTATCAACGGGAAAGGACCGGCTGTGAACTTTGTTTTCAACGGACATCAGTACGATATGCGGTACTATCTTGGTGATGGAATATACCCGTAGATAGCTACTATTGTGATGTCGATTAAACATCCAGACTCGGCGAAGAAACAAAAATTTTCTGCTAGGAAAGAGGGTTGCCGAAAAGATGTAGAACGAGCCTTCGGCGTACTGCAAAATCAATTTGCAATCATCAAGCAACCAGCACGAATGTGGAATCCTGACGTACTAGCATATATAATGAAGACTGTAACCATTATACATAATATGATAGTGGAGGATGAACGTTTACCCGATGATTGGCCGCATGAGTATGATCAACGCAGCCACGGTGCATTGGTAGATATTTGTAGACATAACACAGGTAAACTTTCGAGAATGGGAATGGACCAACGCCGACGTGCAGTATTCGACAAAGATACTCATATTCGTTTGCGAAATGACTTGATCGAACACTTATAGTCAGATTTTGGTGAGGATTAAAAATTTGTAAATCTTCTGGATAGGTTTTGTGGGTAAATCTCTAGTAAACCCGCCCGAGATACAACTCGGCCGCTAGATTGAATGAGGAAAGTCGTTTCTCACCTATTTTCATAATATGTCCTCATAAATGGTATATGGTTCAATTTTGTGACCAACCCTTTCTCTGGAGTACTAGTATTATCTATATGAAGTTGCAAAGTTATTTTCTTTATTACCTAGTTATAATAGTATGACAATATCTTAGTTCATACATATTTCAAAAGTTCCTTACATATTTATTGAAACTTAACCTTCTTACATGTTTGACATAAGTAGAATCTGTTTCCAATAGATTCAGGTTTTTTAGAAGTCAGCATCTTCATCTTACCATCACAACATGGATCTGTGCATGGTAAGAGATTGCTTCTGCAGTTGTAAGCCATGTGATCAGCTTCCCCACATGAGTAGCAGTAAAATTGCTTCTCTTTTAACCACTTTTCATCATCTGGTAAAGTTGGTGGAATAGGTGGTGGAATACCTTGGTGTGAAGCTACATAAGCATCTAACCAGATGAAAACTCCACAGTAGTTGCACTTGACATAAGGTTGAAATCCACCATTTTTTTTTCTAAGAAACAGGTACCCCTTACAGTTGGTTAGTGTGCATTTTCTACCTTCCCAAGGACAATCTCTGGCAACATGACCAGCAGAAATACAAAGACAACACTTGGTAATTAGTGATGAGCTTGAACCCTCCATTATGTATGTTTTGTTTGAAATTTTTCAAGAATTGTGTTGTTGAACCATAAGATGAGAGTTTGCAGGTGATGGTAGTGAAAGTAGGATATGACAATGGTCATTTTATAACTGGAGTGGCAACGGTTTTTTTTTGAAAAATGTAAAAATCAGCCCGATAGATACTGTTAAAGGCATGTGAGTTTTTAAAAAACAAAAAAATTGAAATTTAAAATAAAATTAATTAGTTCATACAAGTTGAAACTTAAAATTATGCTAATAAGACTGCCCTTCACATAGGTATAAGGTATTCCAAGAATCCTTTAAGTTTGGTTTAATCTTTTCTTCAAAATTTCCGCCTTCCTAAATTCGAAGTACTGTCTTGATCCCAGATCAATCCCAGAGACATCCATCATCATTATACGGAATTCCTCGTCCGCTTCATTCCTAGCTTGTTTTGCCGTAAACTTTGCCGATTTCTCATCTAGTTTTGCCGATTTCTCAGCTAGTTTTGCTGCAAACTCGGATTCTCTCTGCGCCATCTTCATTTTTGCTTGTTCTGTATAGTTGGTGTTGAAGTTTTGTTGCTCTCTATAAATATTTTCCATCATTTCCTGTTGGCCACTACAATGTGCTTTCCCTTTCTTCAGTCTTTTCGACTTTTGTTTTCCCATTTGACGGGTATATGTGTTAGGGATATCTCCTATGTCTTCATAGCCACTGGAATTATCGACCAAAATTTCCTGTGTTTCCCGGTTTTCCTCACCGCTTTGTAATCTGACTAAGCTTGTGATGAATCGAAAACAGCTGTCGATCGTCGGGAATATTTTATATTATCTAACATAATTGCGTATCACTCGTCATGCTTAAAATTTTTCCCACCATTAGCTTCCTTGAAAATCCTCCTTACTTCTGTAATCTGTTTTTTTAATTCAATCCAGTGGAGGATATACAATTCAAAACAGTAATGTAATCGTCAAAATTAAATGAGTAGTTACCTTATTTTCGGGGCCCCAACCAGTATGGTGTTCACGTTCCACTTCCGCCTCCTTTGCAGAGTAAAGTGTCACATCTTTACTTATTCCCTGAAATCGTTTCTGAAGGGAGGTCCAAGTGCGCTGTGGCATCGAAGGTATGGCTTCTTTCATCCCATATAATATGCGAGACCATAATCTTTCTTTTGATTGATCGGTACCAATACTAGAATCTTGAGATATTGACAAATGAATTTTACACATCGTTACATATTCATCTGTAGTAAAATTTGGACCTCGTGGTCTTGGTGGCGGTGGCATAATTCTAATCGATTGGAAAAGTAAACTGAAATGAAAAAGAACTTAATTATTTTCGAATACTAAGTAGATAACAATGAGTGAGTTTAGTAAGATGAAATTGGATTAATATCCCATATATAGTGCCATAATATAGCCGTTGTCGTTGCAACGGTAAATTCAACGTTAGCATCTCAACCTAAACTAACCACTCAACGGTAAAAATATAGCAGGCGTTACTCTAGTGGGGTGGGCTTCTAACGGCGCACCAAATTGCAAGCGTAATTCTAGGAACCCGCCTGGTGTTGGGCGTAACTCTAGTGAACCGCTTGAATGTGGCGGTGTCTTAGGATTGCACCTGGTGGTGGGCGTGATCCTAGAATCTTGTTTCAGCAGGCGTTATTCTAGGCTACCGCATGATCAGGCGCATTCCTGGGATACCGCGGTGTTTCTAAGCGTTGTCTTAGGATAACGCATGGAATGAAGCGGTACACTACGACTCCGCTTAAGCCTAGGCGTTACACTATGACTTCGCCCGAGTAAACCCTGTTTGGTCCGGATTTTTTCCTATTTCTAGTCTTGAACAGTGTAAATTTCGGACTAAAACCCAAATACACTCGCGCCACTAATCTACCATTTTAAGGACCAAAGAGGGTATTTGATCTTTGGTACGTGGTTTACTCGCGCCTTTGTGGACGCTCTAACCATATAGAAGACCAAATTAATCGTTGACCAGAGTCAAAGGTGGATAGTAAAAAATACAGTTGTCATTCTTTTTAACGATAAAGAGTAAATTTTATTAAAAAAATTCTGTATCACTAAAATAGTGATACAAAGACAAAAGAAAATTATATGGATGTGTAAATAACAGCAACCCAATTATATATAATGGTGGAAAGAGTGAATCCAACAAAAAAAATTGTATGTATTGTCTAATTGAATAAAAAGACTTGACCTCCATAATAATATGCTTAGTAGGTCTGCTCAAGTTATGGTATACTCTATTATTTCTTTCTCTCCCCATACTCCACCAAATGGCAAGCGACAAATACCCCCATAAACGTTTAAGCCTCTTCTTACTTTTCTTGTTGCTTCATTCCCATAAACGTTTAAGCCTCTTCTTACTTTTCTTGTTGCTTCATTCCCATAAAGTTCTCCTAATATCATTAGCAAAAGCCCATCTAATTCCAAGACTATTCATGAAATATGACCAAACCTCAAAAGTTATTTTGCAGTGTAAAAAAAGATGAGCATTAGTTTCCTCGTGTACACCACATAACAAACAATTAGCATTCTGGACAATACCTGATTTGTATAGTTGATCCAATATGGGAACCCCGCTATAACATAAAGTCCAAACTAAAAATGAGACTTTTAGTGGTGCCTTAGAATTCCAAAGTTGCTTATCTGGAAATGAGATAAATCCTTCTGTTTCTAGAGACGAATACGCAGATGCAACCGTAAATCCTTTTCCATTACCATACCTCCGATGTCTATCATCTCCAGAAGCAAGATCAAGAGCAGAATTAGGGTCTTCTATTACCTGCATCAACTAAATTACTTCCTGCACTTCTAGTTCATTCAAAGCTCTAACAATATGTAAATTCCATGCTCCTTAAACTGACACCATATCCTACAGTGAGTTTTTTACCTTTGGAAATTCTGAATAACGTAGGAAATCTCTGTCTCAGCGTCTGTTCACCTACCCATATACCGTCCCAAAAATAAATACCAGCACCATCCTTAATAATTAAAGAAGTACCCGATTTGGTGAATTCCCTTGATTTTAGAATACCCATCCAGAGACTCCGACCAATAGTTCTATTTGAATGATTAGCAAATAAAGCTTTAGTTACTCCTCCAAATTTCTGAGCTATAATTCTTCTCCACAATGCATGATTTTCACTGCCATATCTCCATATCAATTTCGCATGAAGAGCCTTATTTACCATCTGCAACTTCTTTATACCTACACCACCCCTGTATTTTGGTAGAGTAACTCTCGACCAAGAAACCCAACTCCTTTTCCTAGCTGTTGAACTCGAGCCCTAAAGAAAATTCCGCATAACTCTTTCAAGTTCTTTAACTACACTGCTTGGTATTTGAAACATATTCATGTAGTAAACTGGTAAGCTAGATAATACACTTTGGATCATCACTAACCTCTGTCCCTTAGATAAGTAACTCCTATTCCGACCAGCTAGCTTTTGTTGAAATTTTGAATCACCTCATTCCAGACTACTCTACATTTTGATTTGCTGCCCAATTGAATTCCCAAATAGTTTGTAGGTAGTTGAGTTGAAGGACATCCAAAAATTCCAGCACATACATCTTCATTATGCATTTGGACAATGCCTACAACTGTGTTTTTCCTGGAGTTTACTTTTAGTCCAGAGATCGTTTCAAAAGCTATAAGAATATTCTTCAAGTTTTGCACCTGCATCTCGTTGTCATCTAAAAAAACTATAAGGTCATCAGCAAATTGAAGATGAGTTATCACTGTACCTTGGTCTGTTACTTTGAAGCCAGAAATTAAGCCTTCATTTGCAGCTGATTTAAACATCAAAGAAAGCACCTCAACAACTGGAATGAACAAAAATGGTGATATCGGATCACCTTGCCTGACTCCCTTTTGATTTCTAAATTATTTAGTTGTTTCACCCTTGAGTAAAACAACAAATCTAGGTGTTGTAATACACCATCTGATCTATCCCCTCCATTTATGACCAAATCCAAACCTAGGAAGTGTGGTATCCACACATCCCCAATTTACGTTATCGAACGCTTTTCAAAATCCACTTTGCATATGATACCAATTTCTTGAAGTCTCAATCTTGAATCAATAAGTTCATAAGCAATTAAAATTCCATCATGTATCCGCCTACGATGAATAAAAGCACCTTGGAATTCTGAGATAATGGAAGGCATCACCAACTTCATCCTTTCTGCTAACAATTTTTATATGATCTTATACACGATCCCAATTAGGCTTATGGGTCTAAAATTATGAAAAGAAACTGCGCCTTTACACTTTGGAATTAAAGTTATATTAGTGCAGTTGATTCTCCAGTCTAGTGAACAATTAGTCTCAAATTCTTTAATCACCAGCAAAAGATCAAAATTAATTAACTCCCAAGCATGCTTATAAAATTCCATTGTAAATCCATCTGGACCCGGACTTTTATTCACACAAAAATGATCCACCACTTGTTTGACTTCCTCTTCTGTGAACTCTTTTTCTAAAGTAATATTTTCCATAACAGAAATAGATGGCATCTCAAGATCATCAAAACTAGGCCTTGACTTATGACTCTCAGTAAAAAGAGAAGTATAGAAAATTTTTGTCTCTTGAGCAATCTTCTGTCTATCAAAGCAAAAACTGCCATCAATATCCAAGCAATTTATACTATTCTGTTTGTATTTTAAAAGAGGTTAACTAATGCAAATAACTCAAGTTTCTTTCACCATCTTTCTTTCGCTCTTTGACTGAGTTTCCTAGCTAAAGAGAGAGACAAAGAAGTATATTAGATTTTAGCTTGCTCTCTCGCCACCACATCATCATCAGACAGGCCATAAATCTCCTCTAAGTTGTCAAACACATTTATACTAAGTTCTAAGTTGTCTATCTGAGATTGTAAGTTACCAAAAGTTTGCTTCTGCCAATTTTTGATAAAAAAAATTTATTGCTTGCAGTTTCTTGAAAAAAATATAGCTAGGCTTTCCAAAAAAACTCATATTTTCCCACCAAACTTTTAGATTCCCCAAAGAGTCAGGATGAGATAAGATGAAGTTATCTAACCTGGAAGGTGATTTGGTCTTGTCTCCAGAATTGCAGCAGACCATAAGTTGTGCATGATCCGAAATATGTCTGTTTAATCTCATTTGAACGGGCACATGACAATGAGCATAATATTCAGAATATTGTAGAAATATGTCCATTCGAATTAACAAAGATGGTTGTGGTGAATTCGTCCACGTAAATCTCCCACCAGACAATGGTAAGTCAATTAAAGAAAGTTTATTTACAAGAGCTTTGAAATCTTTCATATTAGCCAGCCCACCACCAGGTCTATTTGTTTCATTTGAACTCAAAGTGGCATTAAAATCACCGTCAATCAGCCATGGCTCATCGAAAAGCAGTCTGAGATCTCTAAGCTCATGCCAGAATTGTCTATAATAACCGAATTCTGATACACCATAAACCGCAGTAAACAACCAAACAGAGTCGTCTGTGAGATTCCTGAACTTGATTGAGACAGAAAATGCACCAAGTTAATGATCCTCCATCTGCACAACCCCCTATTTCCACATCACAATAATCCCACCCGAAGCACCCTTAGATGCCAAGTAAATGAAGTTGCACCTATTATTACCCCAGAGAGATTGAATCAAAATATCATTAAAAATTTCTCTCATTGTCTCTTGAATTGTAACAATAGTTGGGTTATTCTTCCTAATTGCATTCCTAATAGCAACTAATTTAGGATCTTTTCCTAAACCCCTGATGTTCCAACTGAATATTTTGTGCTTCATTAAGAAATCAAATCATCCCCAGAAGCAATAGGATTGAAACTTACCTCTACATCTGAGTTTTCATCCTCAATATTACAATTCACCGCATCAATTCGATCTTCTTCCTCAATTTCCTGTTGCATATCTTTTAAATCTTCTCTAGCATCAAAGTCAGTAAGGCCATCATCATCTTCACTAAGGGGTATTTTGCATATCTGCAGCGAACGACAAATCCCTTTCTACTATTTCTCTGCTGAATTTAATCATTGATGGGTTATCAATTGAAAGACCCATCTTTTTGTTGAAATCAATTTGAGATTGAATTTGCATTTGGGATCCCATATTTGACTCTTAATTTCAGATGGAAGTAATGGACACAGATAAAGCTGGTGCTAACGATACTATCACATGACCATTAAGATTAAAAGGCACATCTTGCCGTTCAAAATAATCCGGGCCATGGGCTGGAGCTCCATCCTTTGATGTAGAGCCGACATCCATGCCTAAAAAACCACGCCTGAAGCTGCCACTCCCCCCGTCTGTCCCATATTAATTCTCGAATTATTGGTCGAGTCATGGACTGGATTTCCACCTTTTGATGGTGTAGAGCCGACCCATTTTTAACTCTCAAGATCCCTGTGAACCACTCTCCCCATATGGTCCATATTACGACCCGACACAAATATATTTTTCCTAACTGTAACCCAAGGAATAAGAATATCTTCATCCAGTTCCTGATCCAGTTTCTGGTTTTCTATGTTGTTACGAGTACCCCTTAGCTGAAAATGAACTACCTTTCTCCAAACTTTGTTTAGCTTTTTTACCTCCGTGAAAGACGACGAATTTGAATTAACATAATTTGAAGAATAAGATGAATTCGAGGAGTAAGTCGAATCAATATTAGTGGATGACTGATTTTTCGGCGGCACAATCGCCTTATTCAAATTTGCAGCTGTATGATCCAGACTTTGTGGCTTCAAAATGGTAAATTTTTATTGTAACAGATCATGATTATCTAAAAAAACAATTACCGATTTGATCTTAGATACATGTAGAGGTTTATAATCTTATGCATTCTGAATCCACTCAATGGACAACCACTTTCCTTTAAAAAATACAGCCGCTGGAGTATTTTGAATTTTTGACCTAACTTTGATCTTTCAGCAATTAATCTTTGAAAAAATAATGGATTCCTCAGGTATCTCTAACATCTTAGCCCAAAAATCACAGATTTCTTCATAAGGATGGGTTTTCCAAAGATGAAATGGGAGACCACTGATCCCAATCAAGTTAGTTACTTAAGTAAAAAAGTGCGTTGTTGTATTTATATTATTTTGGTATCCAAGTTTTGTCCCATTTGACGAATTTGGCACAATAAAGGGAAATACTATTTTTGATGTTGCTGACCCTTACTTGTATTGCGCCCTTGTCTTTTTAAGGTTTCAAAGTTCCAGCAACTGTCATTCAATGTGCCACGGATTCTCCTGTTGGCTTTGTTAAACAATCATGTTGATTCAATAGAGGTTTGGTAAGTGCAATCCAATCCGCTTCAATACTTTATATCCAACATATGTCCATTTCTTGTGATTTTTTTGGTTGTTTTTGTTTGTGTTAATTGATATTTAGTATTTAAGTTTTATCCATTGTTTGGTCTAACATTTATCCTATTTAATAGTTGGTATATGGATCTTAAATTGACCCATGTTGACTCCGCTAAGTGATGACGTGTATAAGTATTTGACTTAGTTAATTTAATTGTGGGCCCCCGAATTGTAATTTATTTTCTTATTTCATCCCCAACTTAACTTTCACCTTGATTTTCTTCAAATTCTAGGTTTTTCTAAAAGTAAATTCAGAAAATCCTCAACATTTGAATTCTTGGTACAGAGAATTATGAATGGAATTATTTATTAGATTTCAACTAAAGGGATAGATAAAGAATTTATAGTAACACCACCATCCAAATCTTCTCAGATTCTCTTCCCCTCCATCGATTCACGGCCACTCTTCTCGCTCGTTCTCTTTCTTTCAATTCTCAGGTACGGTCGGTTTTGATTTATGAGAAGTTGGGGGTTTTAAGTTTGCATGATACTCCCTCCGTTCCTCATAAATTGAGCTTCTTGGTTTAAAATTTTGTTCCCTAACAATTGAGAAATTTCATTAAACAAGTCAATATTTCTAAAATTACCCTTTTGATTAATTATTATTAGTATCAGAAATATGTATAAATTGATAGTCATGTTTATATTCGTTATGTAGGTGTTTTAAAATGTTTTTCAACGATTTAAAGTTTACAAATATCCGTGACATAGTTTGAGAGATACGGTATTTCTAAATTTTGCTATTTTATTATCCTAAGGGTATAATTGTAAAAAAAATACCTAAAAGTATATCCCTCTCCTTCTTGCCTTAAGAATTGTGCAAACTTGAAGTAGCTCGATTTATGAGGAACGGAGGGAGTATTGATCTAAACTTGGGGCGGACTCAAATATCCATTATTCATTAGATTTTCGTTGTTTTTGATCATTGTCTCGATTTCTTGATTTAAGCTCTAATTTTAGTATTTTGATTCAATGAAGTTCTGAAAATAAGATTAATTTGAGTCGTTTTTGGTGTTTGGTTAATTGGTTTCTTTGGTTTGAAGAAATTTTGAGGTTTTCAGCTTGTTCGATTTTGTTCTGAGAGGAGTAAAGTTTGAGGTTGGTGATTGAACTTAGGTTGATTGAAAAAAAGGTTGAGAATTTGGGTATTTTTGGTTTGTAATATGTACATGATGTTACCAATTGAAAGAACTTCGAATAATACTGATAGTAAATAATGAAAAGAAAAACGACTAGGGAATCCTTCGCCGTCACTGAAAAGAAACTTAATTAAAATACTCGTTTATTTCTTATTAAATTTATATTGTCACTAACTGTAGAATGACAATAAGATCTGCTATCCCCAGAATTCATGTTATCACTAGACACAAAATTGATCGACTACTAGATTCTATCCAACTAACCCACCAAAAATAAGCTCTCAAGGTATAAATAATCGGACGTTTTATGCTTTGTGAATTAGGTTGATCCTAGCATCATACACATGAGCTCGATCTGCTTACTAGTGTCATCCTTATACATAATCACTTAACATAATCCCTCTGTCAGATTTTAAGATGTACCACTTGCGTAAAGATTTGGGTGACAATTACACTATCACACAATCCTATACTGGTAGAAGAATTATTATTAAGTTGATTTAAATGGCCAATAAATAACCTAATAAAAATTCTTAAAAAATAAAAACAATAGAGATAGTCGACAATTGAAAATAAAATTTAAAATGAACTAATAAAAATAATTAAGATTTTAATATTCAGGACTTTGAAATCATCTCTAACCAAAGAAGAAGATTAATTACTCATGATTCAAATAAAGAAGAAGAAGAGAACAATAAATCACAACGATTTTCACTTATGAAGGGAAAACCCTAACCTCTTGTGCTAGCCTCTCCTCTAGCCTCCTTGTGTTGTATAGAAAATTTGTGTGAAAGTTGTATCAAGGCTCACCTATATATAGGCTTTTATAAACTCCTCGTGATGTCTATCTAACTAAGAAACCTGATACCCATCAAATTTTTCAACCTCCTTTTGATCCTTATCCAAGTAGAAAAATTAAACTCCTCAAATACTAACACCTCCTCTTAATCCATATCCAATTAGGACACTTAACCTCCTCAAAATTCAACAAAAACCCTTATTTTCACGTCCAAGGCAAGCCCAATATGCATCCCTTCTTTCTCTTCCCGTACAAGCCCAAAACAATCCCAACAAAAGAACAATCCAAGTTGGTTTCACCGTTTTGCTCATAAATTTTTTATTCGACCTCAGAATGACCTCATTATTTCGTCGTTTGCATCGTCTTTCACTTCTCTTCAATAATGTGTACGATAACTCATGACTTTTGAAGTTCATATCCTTGCCTTTGGTTTGTTCTTGTGTTTCGGCATTTTTTACTCCTTTTTGTCGCGCTTCTTTCACTTTTCTTGGTTTAAGACACTTAGATACTTGGAGTACTTCACATCTTAGCATTTTTATATCCAGTTTCACTCTTATTGGGATGTAAGACTTAATATGGGACATAAGATAGATAAAAAAAAAGTGATACAAGGTAATATGTAAGAACTCTAACTAAAACAAATACGGAGTTGACACTAAAAATATGTAAATTAAACACTTACGAATAAAGCCAACATTCCATTCTACAACATCCAGCTTCTTTTTGATATATGAAAATAATGTCTTGTTCGAGATTTCAGCTTGCCCATTTTCTTGTGGGAAATATGGTGTACTAAATTTCTGTTGTATTTTCATCTTTATACAAAATTCTTCCAACTATCTGGACTTGAATTGTGGTCCGTTATCTGCTACTAATGCCACCGCTATTCCAAAACGACAAATGATGTATTCCCAGATGAATTTATTTACATATTTAGATGTTATATTGATCAATGGCTTGGCTTCAACCCATTTTTAGAAGTAGTTTGTTGCCACAAACATGTATTTTCTTCATCCGGGTAAACGGTCTCATTATGTCTAATGCTCATTGTAAAAATGCTCATGGATTGAGCATGTTATGCTGAGTTTTTGCTGGGGCATGTATTTTATTGACATATATGCATGTTGAAATTTCATAGTGTTAATTATCACCACCTAAGTTTCTTAGTATGATAGGTAATATGTACTATTATCGATGTTCTAGGTTTTATTTTAGTAGTAGATAAGATTTAAGTAATATATGAAAAAGTTTAAATATTCTTCTGGATGTAAGATAGGATTTTCAGCTGAAAGATTTAAGTATCCTTCTAGGTGTGAGATAAGACTTTTATCTGGAAAGATTTAAATACCTTTCCAAGTGGGAGAAATAAAAGATTTAAGTATCAAGATTAAATTCAGTTTCAGGTTTACCGTTGGCATTTATCGCTAGTCCTTTTAACGTTGTCAGTTGTATCTCTCACGTTTGGCCAAAAATAACCTTGTATTTTGTTTTATCTGCCAATGATCTTCTCCCAGCATGGTTCCTACAATTTTCTGAATGAATTTCTTTCAAGATATCTTCTCCTTGTTGTGTAGTTACACACTTCAGCAATGGCCCAAAGTAGGATTTTTGATATATTTCTTCTTCAGTAGCTAGTATCTTAATGATTTAGCTAAAGCTTTTCTAGCTTCTTTGGGATCATATGGTAGTATTATAGTTTTGAGATATGCATAAAATATCTTTCATCCAAGAATTATCAACTTCAGATTGTGTCAGGTTAGATTTTTGGGTTAATTGACGTTTGGTACTTGAGTTTTGTCCAACATTAGTGTTTGGTCTAATTTTTGTCCAACTTAGGGTTTGGTACCTGGACTTCACGTTGACTTCCATTGCTCTGTTAGATTTAATTTTAATTAAATTTATTTTCTAAACATTTATACATTGACTATTTTACCCTTCACTTGGACTAAATTACCCTTATTGTCACACACACTTCTCACACGCTTCAAAATTCTAACCTAATCTAACTTTCCGTTCCAGTTTTCTTCCGCCTTTCCTTTTTCTCTCTCACATCTTTTGACCAGCTTAGAAGGTGGCTAACATTGAGACCAAAGAAGCCCATTAATACCATTATATATATTAATCAAAATCCCAATTTCTTCATTATAATTTTATATCTTCCATTTTATACCAGCTTAAGAGGTGTGCCTTGATTTTGTGATCGGAGACCTAATTTTTGTTGTAATTTTTATCGGCAGTAGTAACTAAGATGTCTACATCATGAGAGGAATATGTGTATTTAGCTAAATTAGCTGAACAAGGTGAACGATATGAAGAGATGGTTGAATTTATTGAAAACGTTGCAGAACTAGTTGATGTTGAGGAATTAACAATTGACGAACGAAACTTGTTGTTTGTTGCTTATAAGAATGTGATTAGAGCTAGGGTTTTTGATTTAGTAAAATTGGGAATAAAGATTTCATTTGATTGAGAACTGTCGAAACCTAGTTAATGGAAGTTGTTGTGTTCTTGGAATAAATAAGGGAAGAACTTAAGAAAATAGGAAAAATTGTATAATGTTCCGTTCTGAAATATTAGTGAAACTTAAGGTTATATAGGTAAAATTATTAATTATTTGATAGAAACCTCAGTCAATGGAGTCAACGGAAATCAACGTGAAATCCAGGTACCTAACCCTAAGTTGGACAAAAATGAGACCAAACAATAAAACGGGATAAAATGTAAGTATCAAACGTCAATTAACCCTAGATTTTTCAACCTGATTTTTCATCAGTTTCTTCAATTGTTGACTGATATGATTTGTAGACAGTGGTAAATAAAGTTCGTTCACTCGGACTTGTGAAGATTCGATTTTAGACTTAATTCTAATTTTAATCTAGCAAATAAACTAAAGATAATAACAATATTACAAGATACTGAGACTCAAGATTCCACCATTAATCATATCAAGTGATAACTATTGATTCTTAACAATTTTAACCAATATTATTGACTCTATTCCTTTGCCAAAAGTAGATTTCTAAAACATCAATTGTAAATCATAAGCATGGCGCATCAAAATCCCTATGTCTAAGCATACACCAATCAAAAAAAATCACAAATAATTAAGAAAAATCATAAATCGATTAAGATTACAAAAAGTCTAAAGAAACAAATATAGTTACCATTCAATTGTGAAAATTGCCTTCCTCCATTGTCCCAGTGTTGGCGTTTAGCTCATCGTGGTAAACAACCTCTCAAAATATTTATTCATGACTCAAAAATTGTTTACAAATATGAAAAGGAGAAAAAAATAATAAAACAACGAGTTTGTAACGGTGTATGGCGTTCCAGACTCACTGTTACAAGAAAATGTTCCTAATTCAAATTATACGTTGCTAAAGTCATTAAATTCAAAAGAATTTGTAAAGGTTTTAAACGAAATTTTTATCCCCAATGCAACGGTTTCTTCATCTTCTTCCTCTCAACCTGTAAGAACCCTAACTTTCAGATTTTTATTTTTCTTTGATTCTGGCCGAGCCAGCCTCCTCAATCTCTTCCTCTCCTCCTCTATATATACTACAACCCTCGATAACTCACCAAATCTTCTCTAATCTTCTTTTTTAAATGAAAATTATTCTCGGAAATTTTCTTCTTCTACGTCTTGATTTTTTCTCTCCATCTTTTCTTCTTGGTCCTGATTTTATCTCCATTATGTTTCTTTTAAAAGCTCGCGAATATACCTTGTTGAAAAAAATCCCAAGAAGATATTATCTCCTTTATTACAAAAATCTTCGTATGGACCGAGAGTATTATCATGTTATTATTTTCGAATTTTCTTCCACATTTAACGGTCAAGTTGAGTCCCACAAGATTATAAAACCCCACTTGATAAGGTAAGGGAATATTCGAGCCTTTAATCTTCAAAGTAAACTTCCAAACTTGTAACAAATTCGATAGATTTGCATGAACAAATTTTTCCGCCAAAACCTGTTTTTGAATTGAAAAGAAGGTGGGCGTTCCTAACCAAGGCATGGGTGCCTTTATCCAACTCCAGGGGGGCCTTTAACACTTTTGAGGTGCCTTAATAACTTTTTGATCCAAATTTGCACGACTGTTTATTCTTCCAAAAATACCTAAAAACACAGTAAATATCAATATTAATACAAAAATCGAGAGATAACAATACACATATTGGGAACAAATCAGACAAATAAATGTACCTATCACTGAATATTCCGATGTTTATTGTTCTTCTACAAGCCCCGGGTATCATTGATCCCAAGAGATCTTGAGCATCTGCATGTTTTATTTTATTTCTTGAGATATTTATGATGCTGACGTTGTCGAACTCAGTTAAAATCTTGTTTACCTTGTCTCTATACTTTCCCATAAAATTGTTTTTAACTTGGAAAGTTCATTCCACCTCACTTGTCGTCAGCTGAGAATCACTATGTAATATAAATTCTTTCAGAAATAAAGTTTTTGCAACTTTCAACCCTTGTATAAGTGCTTCATATTCAACTTGATTATTAGTTGGGTCAAATGCTAATATGAATGAGAACTCGATATAGTTGTTTTCTGTGAAATAACTTCACTCGATCAACCTCTTTGGCCATTTGAAGCACCATCTACAAATACTTTCCATATCCAGGTGTATCCAATGTTGCATCCTCAACTTTAGGTGCAGGTTTTCCTGGACTTATCTTTTCAGATATTTTTTCACTGAATTTCAGATCAAAAATCGGATCTTCTACTGAAAATCCACTAGAAAGTTTGCTACAACTTTCCTTGGGATGAATCCCAAACTGTGATGGTTTATATTTATTCACCATGTAACGATTCTCCCAGGGTTTTTTTTTTTGAAAGAACATTCTCCACCGGGGTACTCAGTAACTAGATTTATTCTCCAACTTTAAAAATACGGTCTCAGTTTTATTCATGAAAAATAAAGATCTAAGATGACCTTTTCCAGTTGTGATTATATCATCTCTGGTTCTGTCAGTGATTTGCTGATGAAGTAAAAATTGGTTTTTCATACCATCTTTAATTCTAAGCAGAACACCACTGATTGCGGTTGGTGTAGTTATCAGGTATAAGAATAGTTCTTCCCCTGGAACTGATGATGATACTAAAGGAATGGATGATAGGCCCTTTCCATTTTTGGTTATCTCATCCCTGGTTCTGTATGTGATTTGATGATAAAGTAAATTTGTTTTTTATTACAATATTCGATTTTGGGCAGAACGACATTAATCGCGGTTGGTGTTGTTGCCAGGTATAAGAATAGTTTTGCCCCTTCAATTGATGAGGATATTATATGAATAGATGATATCCATTTTCCAGCTGTGATTATCTCATCCTTGGTTTTGTTAGTAATTTGTTGATGAAGTAAATCGGTTTTTCATTACAATCTTCAATTCTAACTGATCGTGGTTGGTGTAGTTGCCAGGTATAAGAATAGTTCTTCCCCTGGAACTAATGAGGATAATATATGAATAGATTATAAATAATTTTTAATTTTATCCAAAGCTACTCGACATTCATTATCCCATAGAAAATTTTATTTCTTCTTTATTAAGTTAAAAAATGGTTTGCACTTATCCGAAAATCTTGATACAAATCTATTGAGTGCATCTAGCTTTCATGTCAGTTTCTGAATATCCTTCTTACAACTTGGAGGTTGGATTTTTTGTATTTCCCTTATCTTCAATGGGTCGACTTGAATCTCGTTTATGGTTACCATGGAACCCAAGAATTTACCACTTTAAACTCCAAATGCACATTTCCGTGGGTTTATTCTCATGTCATACTTCCGTAAGATATCAAAAGTTTTGATTATATCATCCAAGTGATCATTATTGTGTAGACTTTTCACTATCATATCATCAACATAACATTCTAGTATCTTTCCTATCAGCTCTTTGAACATTAGGCTTACCAATCTCTGGTAGGTAGTTCCTGCATTTTTCAAGCCGAAATGCATTACTTTGAAACAATATATCCCTTTGTCAATGATAAAAGATGTATGCTCTTCGTCACCTGGGTTCATTGGTATATGGTTGTATTCAGAATAACCATCATATTATTTTGTTTTTACATTTCGTTTGATCATCAGTTTAATTTGGTTTACTTTTATTCTTAAAATCACGATTTTTTTTTTGTAGATTTTGTATAATCCTACAGTACATATCAATATATACTGCAGGATCATATACTTTTTCCTCCAGTATATATCAATATGTACTTTTGGATCATACATTAACCAGGTTTGTGATGTGCATTCAAGCGTAAACTAGGTTTTTACCAGTACATATTGATATGTACTGTTTGATCTTACATATCAATATCAATATGTATTATGGGATCATACACTTTTTCTTACAGTACATATCAATATGCACCGTTGGATTATACATATCAATATATATTGTTGGATTATACATTTTTTCCTTTAGTACATATCAATAGTACAGTTGGATCATACATATGAATATGTACGGTGGGATCATACACTTTTTTCCTTCAGTATATATCAATATCTACTGTTGGATTATAAGTTTTTTTTTTGCTTACTGCTGGTGATTAATTCTTCAAAATCATCATCTTCTTGTTCTCACCATTTTTATCTACCAATTTTCACTCATACCTTTTGCTACTACCTTTTTGACAGATTAGATGTAGATTTTTTTCATAGATTTAGATAAAATATGGTGTTTGATGATTTCGCATGATTTCTTCATTGTAAATTTTGGTTTTTGATGATTTTCTATAATCTAACTGGATAATATCATCATGTGATTCGATTGTTTTATTTTCTGTTGATGTCTGGTCGAAGAAGAGAAAAAAGAAAGTAGAAGAATGAAAGATAATAGAAGAACATGTATTTATCCACACATTTATTTAGGGGTAGCTAGGACGTTTCTATATTTTTAACTTTTTTAACACTCCTATTAAATGGATTAATGATTTTTCCACCAGACCCTAGGTTAACTACTAGGTGAGTTGGTGGAAAAAACTACAAAAATAGAAATTTAATTCTAATAGTTACTGTCCAAAAATATCAGTATGTGGGGATAGATCACTTGGGAGAGCGTCTGTCTATACTCTACGTTTGGCGTTACTGTACAGCGAGTTTGTAAAGCCTTCTAAAACAAAGCCTCTCGAGTCTCAATATGCACACTGACCAACTGCTAAGAGACGATGATTGTTGAACTAGTGCAGGCGCGCTTTGGCCCTGTAGACCCGAACAAAGAGTTTGCAAAACCTTCTAAAACAAAGCCTCTCGAGTCTCAATATGCACACTGACCAACTGCTAAGAGACGATGATGTTCCAACCAATGCAGGCGCGCTTTGGACCCTGTAGACCCCAAACAAATACGATGTCTATGTGTATGTTGTCAATTAAATTCCATAAAGCTTTTTGGTCACTTACACTTCCTGAATTCTTATGGAAACGGCAATATCATAACAAAACTGCTGAGAAGCACATAGGACTGCAAAGTTTAGTAGATTAATTAAATGTTAGCAAAATTCCCATCTATACATGTAGCCACCAACCGAATAGAATCTAAAATCTGTATACATCAGACGCCCCAATTTTAGAGAATTGCTTTGAAATTGACAACTAACTTCTCATTATGGCCATTTTTCTTCTAAAATCTGAACAGTATTATTTCTCTCCTCCCACATTACTGAAGTTTTCAAACTGAGCTTTTATAACCGTGTCGGGAGGAGTTTAATTTGAAGCAACAAGATCCAAAAATTTGGTTCCATAAATAAGTAGTTGTGGTCAACCAATTTGTAAACCATCGACGTCACACAATGAACATCTGTTGTTTTCATTGCAGATTCCTCTTTTCTTGAAATGTTTGTTAGAATTTAAAAGTGAATTTATTGCTTATTTACAAAAAATTGTTTTGTTACCAAAATTATCTTGATGGGACCAAAGAATCACTAGCCTATATTGTGGGTGGAAATAACAAATCCACTTTTCACTTCTATGTGAATGAGAAACCTTTGGTTTGTCCCACATGGGATAAACCAAGGATGAAGTCTATCCATATTACCATAAAGGTTGCACCTAAGGGAAAGAACTTGTGCATTGGATATGGACTAAGGGAATGGGCTAGTGGGCAAAATCACACATGAGCGGTGCTTCGCACCGAAGGAGGCGGGCCGCTGACTTGCGGAGTTTGTTTGCGTGTGCGCGACGAGTGCCCGGCGTGAGCTCGACGTGTGCGCAGCGTGTGCCAGCATGTGCCTATCAAGACTTAATGGTTTTTTATTTTTTATTTTAAATTCCTATAATAAATATTAAAAAAACCGTTTTATTATTTATGAGAATTAAATAAAAAGATTTTCATAAATACAATTTAAATTCCTATAATAAATATTAAAAACCGTTTTATTATTTATGGGAATTAAATAAAAAGATTTTTCATAAATACAAGTTAATTCTCTTCTCTCAAATTTTCCTATAAAAGCAGAAAAATGATTTCATTTTTCCTTACCCCAGACGCAGCTACTATCCTGTCGTCTTTTCCCCTCTTCTCGCTTTGTTGTGCGCACTAGATTTAATTTATTTATCTTCTTCTACTGTTAAGTTCACAACGGGCCAACGAGTCTTGCTAACTGGGTTGGTATCAGGTGGTTTTATCCTGGATTCGATTTGCCAACTCTAAAAGGTATAGCAACACTTTTCAAAGGTGTACCTGGCAAATATCGAGTTAAGGGCAGTCTGTTGAACAGGCGACTCCACCTCCTATGCTTTGTCTGTGATTGTATGAGTGCTCTGTTTTTCTAACGCATAACCCATTTTAAGTGTTTTGTTCAGTTTGTTCATTGTTACAGGAATTTTATCCAACATTCTTAACTCGATAGCTCATTAATTCTGTAACAAAGGAAACGTGAAATAATTTTGGATGTTGGTTCAGAATGGGGATGAAGCCGGAATACATTTCAAATGAAGAAAAGAAACAAATAGAGTGTTTCTTATTCTAGAGAGATTCGTCAAATTAAAATACTTTAATTCTGGTTTTGAATTGTTACAAAACAGAGCATCTTTGTTGATTCTTCTTTACCGGAACGTCAATTAACGTCAAGGAGACAGAGTCAGATATTGTTTCGTCTACTTCTACTCCATAATTTCTATGGCACCACTAACAAGAATTGCTTCAGCCATTTCGATGATATCGTTAAGTAGGTGTAGGAAATACAACAATCAGCTGAAGTATGATGAAGATGTAGAAACGAATATGATGGGAGCAAAGACTTCTGAATTGGATGTGTTCAACTAGTCTTCTTCCAAGTCAAGGATTCTTGGGGTGGACCTCTTGGCTTATTGACTATAACTGGCTTCATGTTTTTGAGGAAGCCAGTGATTTATGGACCTTCATCTCCTGTACTTCGACTCAATCCATCAAATTGATCGAACAACAATAGTGTCATTGAGAGGAACATCAAAATCTTTAAACCAAAATTTAATATAACCAACACTGTGATCAATATGAATCCTTGAAACTGAACCCTAGATTTCAAATCGAGATTTGATATTTAGAACAGAACAATCATGAGATAAGTTATCTATAATAACCATTGATGAATTTTGAGACGTGGGTGTTCATCCAATTTCGATATTTCCAATGTTTGGCCTCAGTAGCGGTTCTTCTTTGAAGATTTTTGTTGTGTGAGAATGAAGAGTTTAGAGCTTTGATTTGCTTTATTTGGGTAGCAATGGCGGGTCTTGATAATTTTAGAGGTTCTCAGCAGCAGAATTTCCATAGAGGTACAACTGGTGGCGGTGAAGTTTCAGCCATGGTGGTGGCGGTGAAGTTTCAGTCATGGTGATGAAGCTGTGCAATTGCATGAGGGGTTTAATGTTGTTGCGAGGAGTCAACAAGGTTCGATTTTGGCGATTGAGAATCAGGAGAGTTGAAATGAGTCAGAAATGGGTTTGCTTCTTTTGTTCGAAATTGAATCTGGGTTTGCTTCTGTTGTTCTTTGGTTCTTGAACGAGAAGAAGAAGATGGTGATAGTTACGGTGGGAAGAGGTGACCATGGTTGCTAGAAAAAGAAGGTGATCTTTTTAGGGTTAAAATAAAATTCACGAAAATACCATTTTTCCCTTATTCATATGACTCATAAAATTATGGACTTTAGAATTGTAATCCTCGTTCTGTTAGTCCGGCCAGGCTATGTGAGTTTGGCCAAGGTTGCATCGGGAAGGGATCCAGGCTACACCCGCGTCTCAGAATCTGTGGGCTTCTTCATTTCCTAAAAAACTGACAGGCCTAATTAATGAACCTGTGTTGGGCATTTATATGTGGGCCTCTTTTTAATTGTAATGAACCTGCATTGGGTATTTAGCTATAGGCTTCTTCTTATGAAACTGATTTTGGGTACTCAATTTGGGTTGGGTTTGAGTTAAGTCCTAGAGATGGTTTTGGGTGCATTCCATTTCTAGCTGATGATATGTGTTTGGGCCAACTGCATTCTTCGGCGGGGATTTGATGGAGACTCCATGGCTCAAAGGAAAAAATTCTTTCGCTCAATTGGTGGTAGCAACGATAAGCAGGTATGATTTATTAATTATAATCATAATATTTTGAATCGTATGCATGATGTCTTGAAGTTATTAGAACGGTTAAAACACTAAAATTAACAACCGTAGGACACGTTTGATGAAACGTTGAGATTTATTAAATTTAATGCATAAAATCAAGACAATTTGTATTCGCATAATAAAACGTAGTTATCATGCGCTAAAATGAATTTACATGGAGCATGCATAGAATGTTGATTATTTGATTATAAATAAATCATAGTCATATTAAATTAGGTAATATTTATAGAAATCGTAAGGATTTTATTTATAGAGAAATAAAATAAAATAATGCCAAATTATTATGAAAAACCAAAAGAACAAGTTTTTTGGTACAGTGTTTGAAGTCAAAGTGGTAACCAATGTGAGAGACTGGTGGGTAGACTCTGGTGCTACCAAGCATATCTGCGGAAACAAAGATGTGTTCACCTCCTATCAGAAGGTAGGGGAAGGAGAAAAGCTCTATATGGATAACTCGTTCGCAGCACGGGTTGTGGAAAAATGCAAAGTTGGGCTGAAGCTCAATTTTCGGCAAAACTCTCACACTGAAGAAATTGTTCATGTTCCGGACATCTGTAAAATTCTTGTATCTTGTATGATAAGGGTTTTTATGAAACTGAGAAAAATAGTGTAACTCAGTGGAAAGAGCTATAAGACAGAGGGTTTTTACAAATTAGATGTAACCTCAATTTAAATAAATAAATTTGATTCTTTTTATGTTTGTGTGGCATTGAATGTTTGACATGGCAGACATGGTCATGTTATTCAATGAAAAATTTGGCAAGCATAGGCTACTTTCCCAAATTTAATTTGGAAAGTAAACATAAATGTTAAAAATGCATAAAATTAAAATATGCTAAAATGTCTTATAAGAAAAAATGTTCAGGAAAAATTCTAAACCCATAGAATTAATTCCTCAGACCTAGTTGACTTGAACTCAGTTCAAACTAGAGGTGAAAATATAATCCACTAAGGAGATGATGAAGTCATGAATTAGTTCAGGACTAACTGCGAATTGTGGGGGGAGACCGTCCTCTCAGCTGGCTATGTCCTAAACAAAGTACTTTTTAAAGGATCAGATAAATCTCAAAAATGAATTATAGAAATGTAGATAACCCTATTTTGCATACTCCAAAAATGTGGGGGATGCTTGGCTAAGGTTTTTATCCCTCCACCTAAGAGGACAAAGATAGAACTCAAATATGTTAATTTTGTCTTCATATGATATCCTGAACACACTACAGATTATAGGGTTAGGGTTGTGAGTTTTGATATTTCAGAAATTGGTCTAAATAGCAACATGGAATCTAGGGATGTTGTGTTCTTTGGAAAAATTATTTTTTCCTTGAAATATGAATATCACATGATATGTGTTGATCCCCTAGATGTCCTTTCTACGTGTCACACACTACTTCTATAGGAAGATGAAGTTGATCCTTGAAGAGGAAAAAGATTTAGAATAGAGAAATCTTTAGTGCATGAAGATTTTGATCATGTAATGATTTCTAGTGGGTTTAAAATAAATGAATATAACAAGTATGTTTACACTAAACTTGTGAATAATACCTCTGTGATTGTATGCTTGTATTTTGATAATCTGATTATATTGGATACAACCATAGATGTAATTTATTCCACTAAGAACATGTTGAATGAGAACTTGACATGAAAGACTTAGGTCCCTCAAATGAAATCTTAGGGATGAAAAAGAGAGTCTAATAGATATAGTCTTAGTCAATCTCATTACATTGAATTTGTACTTAGAAAATATAACCAGTTTGATAGGAGCATTGGGATACACTTTTTAGAGTGTTAAGGTATCAAAAATACACTCTAAACTTTGTTTGAGCTATAAGAGATACTCTGCAGTCCTTGAAGGACATTGTAATGCAAACTGGATAACAGACTCAGAGGAGTCTAAATCTACGAGTGGATACGTTTTCACTCTAAGATGTGGATCAGTGTCTTGGAAGAGTTCCAATCAGACCTGTATCGCTCGGTCCACTATGGAATCCGAGTTTATTGCGTTAGATAAAGTAGGAGAGGAAGCCGCTTGGCTAAGATGCTTTTTAGAAGACATTCCTCTCTGGCATAGGCCAGTGTCAGCTATATCTATACACTGCGATTGTCAAGCTACAATAGCTAATGATAAAAATAACAGTTATAAAATGGAAAATCCATTCATATTCGGAGAATACACAATTCTCTAAAACAACTAATCTCAAATGGCGTTATTTCTGTTGACTTTGTGAGGTCTAAGGAGAATATCGCGGACCCTTTGACGAAAGGCTTGTCCAAGGAGATAGTTAGTAATGCATCGAGGGGATTGGACTTAAGCTCATCAATTCAAACTTGCCATGAAAGATACTCAACCTTGCTGACTGGAGATCCCAAGATCAAGGTTTTGAATGAGACAACTAATTTGTGACGGATAAAAATTAAACAGTGTCAGAGAACTAATTTCTCTGTCCCTTCTCTATGGTGTAGACGTGATAGTGTGACTGCATGTGAGGATGACTTATAGTAAAGTCTTAATGAGTTCTATAGTTTCAATTTAAGATTGAAATGGGGTGTAGCAGTTAACACTCTTGATAGAACTCACCTATCTGAATGAGGAAGTGGGTCGCTTCCTATGAGAACTGAGCTGATTCTCTAGAGCATTCTGAGAAACGGGATATGTCCAGGGCCAAAACGGACACAACGGCGTGAACTTAACAGCAATCTTGAGAGATATCTCGCGTAAGGAGCTATTGAAGAACTACACCAAACGATGGCAGTTCAAGACATCGCGTTCACTGTCCATCAAGTAGTTCCGGTACTTCTCACTAAGCAAAGGTTCAATTCCATATGGTCACCTATTGCTTAAGAGGTATTTCTCGTTTTCCGGTTTTCTGATTTATCGCCTTCTTCATTCATGTGAGGGATTGTTAGAATTTAAAAGTGAATTTATTGCTTATTTACAAAAAATTGTTTTGTTACCAAAATTATCTTGATGGGACCAAAGAGTCACTAGCCTATATTGTGGGTGGAAATAACAAATCCACTTTTCACTTCTATGTGAATGAGAAACCTTTGGTTTGTCCCACATGGGATAAACCAAGGATGAAGTCTATCCATATTACCATAAAGGTTGCACCTAAGGGAAAGAACTTGTGCATTGGATATGGACTAAGGGAATGGGCTAGTGGGCAAAATCACACATGAGCGGTGCTTCGCACCGAAGGACGCGGGCCGCTGACTTGCGGAGCTTGCGTGTGTTTTTTGCGTGAGCTGGCGTGTGCGCGACGAGTGCCCGGCGTGAGCTCGACGTGTGCGCAGCGTGTGCCAGCATGTGCCTATCAAGACTTAATGGTTTTTTATTTTTTATTTTAAATTCCTATAATAAATATTAAAAAAATCGTTTTATTATTTATGAGAATTAAATAAAAAGATTTTTCATAAATACAATTTAAATTCCTATAATAAATATTAAAAACCGTTTTATTATTTATGGGAATTAAATAAAAAGATTTTTCATAAATACAAGTTAATTCCCTTCTCTCAAATTTTCCTATAAAAGCAGAAAAATGATTTCATTTTTCCTTACCCCAGATGCAGCTACTATCCTGTCGTTTTTTCCCCTCTTCTCGCTTTGTTGTGCGCACTAGATTTAATTTATTTATCTTCTTCTACTGTTAAGTTCACAACGGGCCAACGAGTCTTGCTAACTGGGTTGGTATCAGGTGGTTTTATCCTGGATTCGATTTGCCAACTCTAAAAGGTATAGCAACACTTTTCAAAGTTTTCAAAGGTGTACCTGGCAAATATCGAGTTAAGGGCAGTCTGTTGAACAGGCGACTCCACCTCCTGTGCTTTGTCTGTGATTGTATGAGTGCTCTGTTTTTCTAACGTATAACCCATTTTAAGTGTTTTGTTCAATTTGTTCATTGTTACAGGAATTTTATCCAACAATGTTTACTGCGCGTACAATGGAAGAGTAGTCAAGGATGGAGGAAGAGTGAGTGGGAACTGGTTCTTCCATACATGAAAAAAAAAATGTATTGTCGCACTGACATCATCCTTTTTCATGTCACTACAGATAATCTTTAAGGATGTCATGGAGCACGTAACCTGCTCAACTCTGTTGCATAGCCTTTTCAATTATTTTAGCGGTGAATCAGCAACAGGCGGAGTCTCAACTATAGAAGCCTCCCAATTATTTTAGCGGTGATATTACACATTCACGGCGCTGTTGAGTGAAACCAATTAGGCGAAGCCTCTCAATATGACCCACCGCACACCATCAAGTGGAAGTAAGCCTAAAATCAACGCAAAGTGGGAATGTAGATCTGAAGAACTACACAACGAGTGATGTCCAACATGTTGTCAACAGGATTCCATCTTTTCCAGCAAACGATGGAACTTCTATTAGTATTAGTGTACTACTAATGTAAAACCTCTTATCCTAGAACTACATGCTCTCTAGTATTAGGCTTAGGTTAGTTGGTAGGTTAGTGACTCCCATAAACGGTTAGGAATGTGGGTTTAGTTAGGAATTCGTGGGAAAGTCCGGGTAAAATTAGGAAAGTTGACCAAGTGTATATATTAGAAGATTAGGGTTATTTTTCTTCACGTATGAACACAAAAAGAAAATAGCCTCCTAAAGTATTTTTCTCTATTTTTCTTAAATGCCGTAAGAGAGATTTTGAAGAAGTAGGAAGACGGATTTAAGAAACATAATTGAAGTTTATAGAGAGATCGTCGTAATAGCGAAACAGGTAGGTTCTCTAATCCTTATTCCCATTATGGTTGGTCTATTAAATGTAAGTAGGATTCACCCTACTTTTCTTCTTATAGATTCGTCTGAAATCTCAAGTTTTAATATGTCTATCTTAAGGTATTATTGCTAGCCATGTCTAACTAAACATATATGTTTGATAATGATGATGATACGTTTGATATAACATCAGTTTGTACACGAGTGGAAGTCTGCGTCCATGGGTAGTGTTGTCCTTTTTAACAATTAATACCTATAGTTGCTAGGCTACTAATAGCACTAATATTATATTTGATTTAGTTGATAAGTGGCGATTCTTACGTAGTAGGATTTGATGTATCTTGATATAAGTTAGTGCAGTGTAGCTATAAGTTTTGAGTGTTGGGTTTGATAGTACAGTAAGTCTGTACACAGTGTAGCTATAAGTTTTGAGTGTTGGGTTTGTGATAAGCACTTAATTGATACATTTTTACCATTTAATCTATATTTGTTAGCACTCGAATTTATATTAATTATATCTTTTTATTGTTTTATTAGATGGTTCGCATATATCCCGATATTACAATTAATTTGGTTAAATGGACTCATTATTGGCGTCACTTTTTGATATTCCAAGAACTCACGAAACAATTAGTGAAATTGAAGGGGGCTCTACTGTTTTCCTTGAGGCTGTACGATGATTGAATAAAGTTGATGAGAAAGATTGTTGTAGGTTAACGTGAATGGTTTAGCCAACATAGCACGTTTAATAACAGGTGCTAGCTCTGCTCGGTCAACTAGAAAGGAAAGAAGGTGCACAGGCTGGACATGGCATAGTTGAAGTGGGTAGGCTGTTAACTTGGAGGAGCAGACAGCCTATGATGATGACTGCGTAAGGTGAAGACAATGTTTGTTGGTTAAAGTGAAAGATACTGACAGGAGTAGAGACCAAATGGAGAGTAGTAGTGTTGTTATGGCTTTGGTGTTGGGTATAAAAATGTACGTCAATGAGGCAGTGATGAAGTGATTGGAAGGCTAGTTGGTGGTCAGGCTGTTGGGTTTTGGCTAGGCTGTTGGTGTACACGGTCAGACAAGGAAAAAGAAAAAAAGAAGAAAGAAGGCTAGGTAGTGAGACAGTGACCTAAGAGAGGAAGGACGTGACTTGTTAGTAGGTGGTGAGACAGCTACGTACCTAAGAGAGGAAGGACGTGAAAGTGGGCTGTGTGGTTTGGTGTTGTCTGACACGAGACAAAAAGCTAGAGAAAAGAAGAGATGATGGTGGAGTTGGCGTATGAGAAAGTAGAGTGGGCTCCAGCAACACGTGAAGAGAGTGAGGTACGGTTGAAAAGCTAGAGAGGCTAGGTTAGCTAGGTTTTCTTATTGTTTGTCTTTTAGGAGACCTAGGGAGGAGCTAGGGAGGTGAATGAGTAGGTATATAAGGAAATAGTGAGACGTGAGAAGGGGAGTCTCTTGGACTGCAGAAGAAAATTCAGATTTTGGAGTGTGGCTCCTGGATACTTTTTTCTGAGAGGTTGAAAAACGTACAGAGGGGAGAGAGAACGGTGATTCGAGGAGGATATAGGAGAAAGAAAAAAACGCTGTTGCTCATTGGGTTTTAATCCTCTCTACTCTTCTTTTCTATTTATTTTTATGGGTTTTGAGAAACCCATCTCCATGTTCTAATTAATTTGTAACTAGGGTTTAATGTTGAAACCACTTACAGTTTTAGATCAATTGAATTAAATATTTGATACAGACCATTATGATTTAAGTAGATTAAATTCATGACTTTAAACAATTGTATTGTCGTTTATGGTGCATGCTTGGCCTATGGTTTTGATGTTCCATGTTTCTGGTATACAATTGTTACTCTAAAAATATATTTGTCTACTTATTTGATATTCCATGCTTAGGTTAAATCTTTTGATGGGGTATACTTAGAATAGCCAAGTATTATTTGTAGACCTTTAATTAAGTTTCGTACAATTTTCTCGCTAGCGCAATTTTATGGTGTATGCTTGAGACTAGGGCTTTTTGATGCATCATGTTTAGGGCGTCCCAGCGATATTTGCGACTCTAAATATTCATGAATTAAATAGTGGTGGATACTGAAAACCCTGGTTACCGACTCTCTCTACTCGGTCACATTCTATTAGTTTAGTTAGTTTATTATTTTCTTTATTAATATAAAAATCACAAAAATATTCCTCTTGGTTAGTTTATTAAAGATATTAATTGCAGTATTTCCCCGCTCTCTATGGGTTCGACCCGTACTTGCCGTTGTCTACTAGTTAGACGCCGTGCGATTGCGGTTATTTTATTGGGTAATCCCAAATCACATCAGTTTGATAGTATAGTAAGTTTGTACACAGTGTAGCTATAAGTTTTGAGTGTTGGGTTTGCTGGTACAGTAAGTCTGTACACAGTGTAGCTATAAGTTTTGAGTGGTTATAACTCTCAAATGTATGACGTCCATATAGGACACTCTAATAATATTAGTACATGTATATAGCACCACTATTTAGACTTTTGATTGAATCTATAATCTAGTCCTGTGTAGGTATGATATATATATATATTATTGTTTGTAAACTTATCGTTAAGGTATTATTTGAATGTTTAGTACTATTGTTGAGTGCTAGAGATGTACAGACTACTACTTGTTTTTATTTGGCCTGTGATTCGGTAGTTTTTTCTTGATTTCCCAAGTTCCGGGTAGGATAGTGAAGGTAACTATCTTTAGTTCAAATTATTGGTGTGTGTGTACACCTGTTTGAGACTCGTAGTTGGCTTGACTCCCAGAGATTGTTGGGCGATGACCGAGGGGTCGCCTAGGAGATATGGATCTATTATCTTGAATGGGGTCGACAACACTTATCTTTCTACGCACTGTAGGAAAATAAGTGGACTACGCAAGGGTCTATATGTGTTGTCGTACAGTTAGATAATGGAACTATAGAGAGGGGAAGTCGATTAGTTTCGTGGGTGGGAAACCTGTTTTCCGTTTCTTTTATATACAACTGTTTGGTGTGCCCTTGTGTTTTCCTGGATTATATAAAGTTCTACATTTCTGTTTAGGTCGATGACCTTGCTACTTTCAAAGAGATACTCATATAAACTATTTTTCACCTTACGAAGTCAATTCATGGACCTTGGTTTGCTAGTTAATTCATAAAGGGGATAAGGGTGCGAGAGCCTACCTTAAATTGGGGTCTGACCCAACTTAATATTATTTTTCAGGGAACGGTGGCCGCGGAGCAACCTAACTAGTAGAACGACTTTTTGTTCCGGAAAGCTATATCATCTTCGTCTTCAAGGTGCTTAAGCAATCAAATGTTTTATAGTTTTTCTTTAAGTCTAGACTTTTTTATTTTAAGTAAGATTCTTATCATTTAAATTAAATAAACGACCTGCGTGTTGAAGATAGACTATTGTTTTTAAAGACTTTTTTTTTACCAGATTTCTTTTATAATTCTCGTTTTTTTTTTTAATAAGATTCTTTGTTTTATTTTAAACCTATTATCTTCAAGAGACCCACACGATAGCCGGATCTCCATTTATTGGCTTGAAGGTTTTGAGTGTGTTAAGTCTTCCATGAATATGCTACACTCCTATTTTAAGACGGCCGACCTAGAACTATGAGGTGGGACGTTACAACTAATTAACCTAGCCAGTTGGATCATACCATTACCTGCCTCCAACTCTTTTACATTTTTATCTCATAGTTATTCTTATCCAATTTTAACCCTTATCTTGACTAGTGAAGGGTGGTCATGTCATCAGAGTTTCACCGCTCTAAATAAGAGATTGCCTCAAACACAGATTCAACTTCCAACAACAGAATACACAAGAGGAGACTAAGAAAGACACATTAAAGCAAATGGTTAACACGTAAACTACATTTTTCTTCATTTAGATCAAGTGTACAATAGATTGTTTCGTTCAGCTTAACAAAGCAGAACGAAAATGAAAACCGTTAGTTACAGCCTTACAGGAAGCTACCAATTATTTGATACATTTCAAAGGGAAAGAAATATACCTTCAACGAAAAAAATTGAAGAATTTAACTTAAAACACATATTTATATCATACACAGGGTTACCACTACTACCTCTACCGGTGTTCAATTTTTACAAACGCCACCGATTGATGAATTATCTTTTTTCAAACTACTGTCTCAACCAGCATTGCCCCATTTCTTGACCATTCATCTTCTTCGGTCGAAACAAGGCAACAGCAAGTCCGGCAAGCTTCTTCGCACTAATTCTAGACTTTGAAATCATTTCCTGTCTTGGTGCATCTGGGGCTTCCATGCTTTCTAACTTGTTTGGTTCTTCTGACTCACTAAAAAAAGTCTTATAACCAGTAGATTTTGATGATGGGGTACTAAAGGCGAAGTACCATTGTTTTGCAATCAGAGACTGAAAGTGAACAGATAATATTAATTAGATACAGCCAGCAGAAATTAACAGCTAATAGCTAGACAATAAACCTCAATTTTAATTGGGGGTTTTTGATTGATTCTGAAAACTTACAGCATCTCTGATCTTGTTAGAAACGTGGTAAAGTTGTTCTAAATCGGCATGTTCTACGCCGCATAATATTTTAACCTGGAAAAAACACAAACCAAGATTTAATAAAAACTCTGCATCTTCAAATTGAAAACAAAAAAAATCTTTCTATTAATAGGTTCTTACCAAAACATCTTGAGGTATGAATTCAAGAATTGATCCTTCTGTGTAAGTCTCAGATACACATTGATTCTTTAATGGAGTCTCATATGTACAATCTGTAATAACCCTTTTCCTTGAGGGAACTACAGCTAAAAGCTCTCTATCTGTTGAATCAGAGCTTGAAGTTCTTAAACCACCAACACACCTTTCTTGAAAACTGCGACTCTTACCCAACGCCATTTCTTTAAGTTTAATAAATATCACTAGAGGATTAATTTAAATTGTTTAATACATAAATCGATTTTCTGATTCAACCTGCAAACAACAATTCAATTGCAATCAGGTAATCTGGAAAAGGGAAAAAAAAACCTAATATGGACTTATGTATAACTTCCACTAATGAAATGAAACTGAAAAAGGAAAAAAAAAGTTCCGAAAATCCAAGAACAGGATTACAAAACAACATTTGTTATCCATTTTTACTAAAATAAGAAAATATTTGAGAAGAAATCAAAGAAGAGAAGTAGGAGTAATAGTAAAACATACCTGATAGACAAAGAAAATTTGAAAATGAGATAAAAAACAGCCACAGAAATTTCTCCAGAATATACTGAGAATTGCCAAAGACCCTGAATTTTTATTCGTGGAAAGTAAGAAAGAATATAAGATTTCCCTAAAACTTCTCTATTTCACTCTATCTTAAGAATAAATTGCACTCTATAACCCGGTTATTTCTCTGGAGACAATGCCTTCCCGCTTACAAACAACTCAATCTCAACTTAAAATGATAAAATCGTCGTCACTCACAGTTTAAACCGTCAAACACGAGTCCAAGTTTTGAAATGATAATCAAAACTAATTCCTATTTAAACCCCACTCTCATCATAACCACCTTCTTCTTTTAACGCGTTTTTTCTTTTATCCTTTTTTTTTTTTATCTATTTTTATCTTTTTGTTACCTGGTAGTTATCCCTCTTGGACATTCTAATGGGAACCCTACATGTGTCCCGTTTTATTTAAACCTACATTTCTAGCTGTTATAAGCAAAAATAGCGTGTCGGGTACGTGCTAATCTGTAAACTCGAATTTGCGTTAACAAAAATCTTTCTTTAATTGACCAGGTGCCAAAATAGTCAAACAAAGACGGCGGCGTCATATGAAACGTTTCTTCAGATCTAGCAAGATAAAAATAAAATACAGTGAATTAGGGTACTTTTCACCCCACGTTTAAATTTTTTAGAAGGAGGAAATTTCGATGTGTGAACCTAGCAATTAGCCGACTTGGTTCGGCAAGTTTGGAATAGCTTCACAGATAAGTATTTATAGTGAAGAAATAAGATTATATCCCGAATCAATCTCAGCCGTTTATATTAGTTAAACCCTATTTACTAAATTAACGATATTATTTTTTTTTAATATGTTTCACTTTTCAGCATGTAGTGTAAATGAGCTGCCGAACTGGAGTTGGTCAATTACTTTCTATCTTTGAAGTCAAAGTGAATGTTCAATTTTTCCAGTTAAATCCGGAAGGTTATGATTCTTATGTTATGAACCTGATTATGATCTTGATCTGACGGTTAATTTTGATTCCTCGAGATGGGAAGATACGGTGAGTTTGGTGGGCCAGAGAAAGTAAAGGAAATAACAGAGAAGGTCACGTGTACATTGTATCGAAGAAGGTTTACACTTTACATAGACGAACTGTAGATGCTCTGTTTGTGTTAATTGATCATGTGTTGGAATCAGTGGATTAGCACTAGTTATCATTGGATTCCAGAATTAGGATCATTATTTAACTAATTGCAACGTTAATTATTGCCGCAGTCAATAGTGCTAATTCTGATACTAAATTGAAGACATGACAGAATAATGTCTGCTGCTGATCCTATTGATGATCCATACAACACTAGTCAATAATATCTCATCCCTCTCTGATTCAGCTTTATGGTGTGTCTGGTAAGTTTTCCGCCGAAACACCGGGCGGTGCGGGGATGGGCCTCACTCGCCGCTCGAAGCAGATATTCTACTCATGCGTGCATATCATTTTAGAATCAGTGCTTTATCTATAAATGTCTTGCAGAAGTGACTTAATGCTCAATCCAATAATTAACCACGGGAACACTTTTAGCTATACAACAAGACGCGAGCACTGAGCAAGGCATACCTCAGAAGAAAAATTATCAACATCTAAGAGTCACTTGGACAACTCACCTAGAGTCACTTCCAAATGAGTTGTCCATTTCTTAAAAACAAAAAAGGGATGTCTGCTTTTATTCTATTTTGATGACTTTCGTATTCTTAGAGTGAAGGAATAGTGTGATCACGGAAACCACTAGTTGCGTCCCATTCAAGTCGTGTAACCCCATATATCCATATTAGGATAACCCGTTTCAAATTCTACTTTAGTCCGGTGAGTTTTTTTTGTTTTTTTTCTTCTTAAGCATGGTGTTATATTCAACTAAAATTTGGGATCATGGAGGTAGTTTCTTTATGCAATGGGATCAAAGGAATATAATTAAAAAGATTAAACATTTCAGTTTATCTTTTAATTTCTGTGGTTTTAATTTTATTAGTCGAGATGATAATAAAATAATAGATTACATCTCAAAAAAAAATTAAAAAGGATAAAACTTGTTTGGGAAGCTATGGAGATTTCTCTCCTGTTATATGTGGTATGTTAGCTAGGGATCATAGTGTGCTTTCAGCTTAATCTCCATCAATAAAATTATATTTTAATTTATATAAAAAACAAGAAAATATTACACTGAGTATGTCACACTAATAGACTCTTATATTACGAATTGGTGCAAAAAAGTTGGATCGTGTGCTTTCAAATTATTGTTGGGTATGAGTCTCTAAATTACTACTAGTGCATGTTCTTTTTATAAAATCTGTCATTTTCAAAAGATTTTACCATTTCTAAATTTATGATTTAAATTATGTGCATCTAAAAGGAAACAGTTTTTAAAAGGTTTTAATATCTCTAGATTTAAGTTTAAATTATGTGTGCCTAAAAAGAAACAGTTTGAAATTTTTTTGAACCATGAATAGTAGATGTTATTTCAGACTGATAAATGATACTAAATAATTATATTCTTGTGTTTATGTTTATGATCTCATTATTTGAATGCTCTCTAGTACTCCTATAATATTATGCAATTATTCTTTGGTATCAACTACCAAATATAAATATCAATGGAGAATATGCTTCAAAAAAAAAAATCAATAGAGTTTTTCCATGAATGCTTTTTGAACAATAATTGACGCATGGAGATATAGTATCCGCCAACATCCATATCATACGTTTGGTTACTATGAAACTTTAAAATGCTTTGTTATGATGATATTTGCTGATGTGATATCTTGAGTCATGGTACCTGGGTTGCGCTGATACTTGAGTTCCCTTTATTTTTTTCCTTCTTCCTCTCTCTACCATGCCTTGAACCCGTTAGATTTTGGTAATGTGGTTTACACCATACCAGTAAAGATACGTTGGATTTTGTACTTGAGTTCCCCTCATATATCCGTATCCGGACATATCCGATACCCATGACATTTTGGTTATGTGATTTATACCATACCACTAAAAATACGGAGGATTTGGTATTTGAGTTCCCCTCATGTATCTATCCCGATAAGATACCGATGCTTCCCAAAAGCTATATCAAAAAGTTTATTAGTTTATTAAAAAAAATTCCCTTGAAATTTGTTTGAAGGTTTGTTTCTTCTTTCGTGCTCTTAGCATGTGAAATGTAGAAACAGTTGAAGAGAAATTGAATGAGTTTACTTTAGATATAAAGAGGGTTCAGAGTGGAAGTTTGAAGTTTATTAGCAAGGGGGACTAAATTATTGTGAGATATAGGTTTAAAAAGTAGATTTAAAAAGTTCGAATATATCTCAAACATGAATTATATAAAGAAGTCAGAATATTAATCTGCAATCTTGTACATAACTTAGTGTTAAGTCTTAAAATCAAATTAATCTAGCTACTCACATGTTCCCCATCTATGTACTAAGATTTTACGGCAAACAATTTAAGCAAAACCAAACGCAAAGCTTAAAGTTAAAGTGGCTAGACTTTTGGTTTACTATATACAATTCCTATGGTCATTTTTTTTAGCAGGAAGTTATAATACCTCGTTAAATTAGAACCTATGAAAATTATTTTAACCTTATCACTACAAAAATAAAATAAGGTCGTTACAATTATCATTTCAAAACCCCATTACCAATTATGACCAACATATTTAATTAGTGTTAATTATTAATATAATTTTTAATTAATTTAATTTAACTTTTTTAATTAATTAATATTCTTTTTTTTAATATTTTTTAAAAGTTTTTGTTTGTTTTTTCTAAACCTTTTTTTTAACTAGAATTAATGGATAAGTGCACTTATATCCACCGATTCTGGGTAAAAAAATTTATAGAAATTTTTTGAATTTGATTTTTTTTAAAATCGACACACGTGGGAAATCTTATCCATCGATTTTGGACAAATAAATTTGTAGATAAACATTTTAATTTAAGTTTTTTTAGAATCGGCACACATGGAGAAACCTTATCCACCGATTCTGGGCAAAAAAATTTGTAGAAAACCTTTTGAATTCGAGTTTTTCTAAAAAGCAGCACACATAAAGAACCTTATCCACCGATTCTGGGCAAAAAAATTATAAAAAAAAACTATCGTTTTTGGGTTTTCTTTAGCAATCGGTCGATACGATGTCAATATCGACCGATTCTAGAGTGAGATTTTTTAAAATCGGTTGATATGAGTATCCATATACACCGATTCTTCATGTTCTTTGTCAATGAAGAATATCAAACCAGAATCGGCATATGTGTGTTACCGTCTCCACCGATTATAGTTTTAAAGAAAATAAAAAATAAAAAATAATTAAATAAAAATAAATAAATAAATAAAAATATTTGGTATTGGGATAAGGATAGAAATATAATTCAAATTAGTGAGGATAACTTAATACTTTCGCCCTTTTTGAGATAAAGGGGCTTTGATATGATTTTTATAATAAACTTATTTTATCTTATACTGGTATGGCCAAAATAATTCTCATAGACCCCAAATTTAACCAGGTTATAATGCTTAATTATCTAATTCTTCTGGAGGTGCATTTAAATAACTACTAAAAATCTTTAGTACTATAAAAATTATTCATGGGACGCAACCAACAGTATGCAATCTCGATATTGAACAAAGCTATTAAAAGCTATGATAACCTTTGTTCTTAAACATGATAACTGTAAGGACATAAATTCATCAGTTCCACGTGTTTACATCATAAGAAGGAAGTATCACATTATGAAGCACCGAGAAGTACGAGAGCGAAATAAATAATAAAGGAAGACATCTATAAAACATCTGTCACACATCAACTGACACCGGAAGCAGAAAAGTCAGACTAGATTAATGCATATAAGACATGTGGAAAGAACATAAGTTACAGGAAAAAAAATCATTAATAGCCAAGACAGTCATCCGCGCTCTGCTATCTCTTGCGCTCCACAATCATCAGCGCTCTGCTATCCCTTGCGCTCCACAATCATCTGCGCTCTGCTATCTCCTGCGTTCCACAATCATCCGCGCTCTTCTATCTCTTGCGCTCCACAATCATCCGCGCTCTCTTACGCTCCACAATCATATGCGCCCTATCACGTGTGCACTACAAATTCCAATCATGCAAGAATAGATATGCTCCACGTCAAATTCCACATGTCACACATGCTAACCTCCACATAATAAAGACGAAGGACCAATAAACGCTCAATCCAAAGAGGAGCTGTGCATCAGCAAGCGGAACTAGTAAGAAGCATTACGAATGGAGTAAGATGAGCTGCGCCCAAAGTCCAGATAAGATCAAACTGGTCAAATAAAGATAAGAAGGAGCGAGGAAGAGGGACCCATCATAGTTTGCTATAAATACCAACCCCAAAGTAGAAAGAGGGGGACAACAAAAAATAGAGGGAGAAAGAAAACTCTGAAGGAAATTCAAGAAGTGGAAAAAGATAAGACTAGGTTAAGAACTCTATTGAACTGAATTTCTTTAATTCATCATATTACCATGTGTACGAAATAAGTGTTGATAAATGATATACTATATTTTCCTGTGGATGTAGGCTTATTAGCTGAACCACGTTATATATTGAGTTGTTTTCATTTGAGTTATGATTCTCTGTATTACAATCTTTCTGTATCAATTACAGTTGGAGTATTGTCATTTTTAAACAACTTAAGTTTTTTGGTTGCGACCGACCTAAAAAACGGTCGTCACAATAAACTTAGTTCAAACCAAATAAAAAGATAGTAAAATGTGGTTCTTAAAAACCTAAATAAGAGTCGGTTACTGATAATCAAAATAGTTTGCATTCACTTTTTATTATTCACTTTTTGTAGATTTGCCAATCTTGTCCTCTGAGCTACTGGCGCTCTCCGTCTCCTTGTCCTCCTTGCGATCGGCGATGCTCAAACAACCATCGTTGTGTGCCTATCCGTATTCGGTTCAAGTGAGTTGTTTGATTTATTGTCGTCGTCGTTATCCAGTTCTATCCCATTAGGATGTAATAGAGAAGAATTGATAAAATACGTGTTGGGGAAGATGAATACTCTTCTGTCTTGTTCAACATCTGGATCACCTAATCTTAATATTAGACTGCCTGGGGATGGTCTGCGCTTGGTTGCCACATCACCGCCTCCGTTATATTTCAGATAGTAGGACCCACCGATTTTGTCATTACTGGAATCTTTCCTAGTTGTTTGTTGATTACTGGCCGTCTATTATATATAAAAGACCATTTCAGTGGATTAATAAACCAAAACTTATCTGGTAAAGTAAAAACTATCATCTCTTAATATATGTTGAATCAACAAATTAAGTTCAAATATAGAGAAAACATGTCATCAACACATTGTTCTCCAGCATTGTAAGTTATTAGAAGAAAAAAAAATGCTTTCATAATATTTCTAAAGAATTTAACAATTTGATAAACAACCGGTGTACAAAAAGAATGAAATATTAGCAATGCAAAACATGTTTAAACTTGTAACTTAAAAATGAAAACCTATTACCTGTAGTTTCCCTAGCTAGTGTGTAAACAATTTATTTGTAGAAATCTAAATATATACTACCTCTGTTTCAGCAAAAGTATTACTATCACTTTTTCATTTTGGTCTAAAAATAGGCCAAAATAAAAAAGTGATAGTAACACTTTTGCTGAAACGGAGGGAGTATTAGAACAAATATTGTAAACCAAATAAACCTGTTTTGATCTCTGTATAAATAAAGACTAAGAATTTCATCATTAAACCCAATCATGTGTGAAAAGTGCAAGATTATCCGAAGAAATCCACACATAAATCATAAATCAATCAATTTCTTCTAAAATAAGAAATCATTTCCCTTGGTCTAGTAATTCATCGTTGCCCATATTTTTACATCCATACTTGAGTAATACATGGAATGAAAAACCAATATTAAGATTAAAACCTTTGAAAAGAAATAACAAAATAGATTCAGTTACATAAAAGGTGGTTTTAACAAATTATTTGAGAAACAATTTCCACAAAATAAGTGATGGAAAACTATAATAGTGGTTTCCGCAAATAAATTTTAATTGAGTAATATATATCAGAAATCCGGATTAGTAAATCCTAATTGCAGATAATTCAAATCATTAAAACCATAATAAGTAGAAAAAAAAAACAGAACTTAATTTCATAAAACCAAAATTAGGTAGATATTCATACCTTCAATTGAATTAGTGATTTCCTCAATTACAAGGAATAACAGAGAAATTGAATAAGAAGAAAAGATAGCTTGAACTCAATCAACTCCCAAAGGTCCGGATAGTACCTATTTTTTAGGATGAAGAAGAATGACCTATTAAGTAGGAAAATAACAAAGAACTTACTGCACTTTTCTAACCAAAAACAATAGATAACTCAAAAATTTAGCTGCATAATATTTGAATTTGGAAAATATAAATTTTCAAAACCTAAATTGAACAATATACAAAATTCAAACCAATCGGTGGATCCAGTCGGATCTTCTACCTTAAAGCGAACCAAAAAACAGTGATGGAAACAAATTCAAACCAATAAGCGAATAAGTTAAATGTTACCTCATTTACAATGTGATTGCATTACCAAAGATAGAATTTTGGATTATTACCGCGCAATTGGCATTTCCACCTTGTCCTCACATTTGGTACACCAAAGCTCATTATCTTCCCCAAGTAATTTCTTGCTACACTTAGGACAGGCGAGGTAGTGCCATCCGCGGTCCATGAACATATTGATAACGACGGTGGTACAAAATATGACATTAACATCCGGAAAAGATAGATTCTGATATAAGTCCAAACAACTTGAAAAATAAATTCATTTTAAAACCAAAAACATACACACGTATAGGGACCTTAACAGGTAACCAATAGTATATATGTTTATACATGTTTCAGGATATGATTCCGCATCAAGTTTATCTATGTTTCATATATGGATACATCATGATTAAGACCAAAGAAAAATATATGAATCCAATAGTTCGATTTCTTTATTAACTAGACAATTTTTTTACAAAAGCTTATCATGTTGTTTATATATTTTTTGTTGGTAAAAAGTCAAAAAATAGGATGTAATGGGATTAAACTAACCTGACAGGATGGATCCCATTTGGCAGTGAGAAGCTGAGAAATAGTTTTTCAGTTATCGTGTTATAAAAACGGAATCTTTGGTAATGCTTTCTTTCTGTGAGTTGTAATATAGCGGG